>JAQNBH010000008.1:27504766-27975471 GCA_028752905.1 Cladorhizidae sp. MBARI D1340-BT2
CAGTACCAGCTAGAAAAATCCATGAGAGAAGTATTGGCTGCTGAAGTTGAAGAGGTTTGACATAACTTGGAAGGAGATAAGGAACAAATTGGACCTGGGTACTACCAGTGATGGCAGACCAAATGCCAGGTGATGGCCAGAAAGGATGTATTGGCCATACTATGTCAACACATAGCCAGGATGAGAAGTAGCCCAGGGAAGTACCAGATGTAATCACCCCAGTGATTATCCCACTTACACAGTGCTAGGGGCAGTTGCACCTACACAAGTGGCCACATCCTTGCTTGTTGAAGGTGTTCCAGCCAGTGAAACTGGAGCTGCTCCACTGGAGATTTTGGGTCATCACAGAGGAAAAGCCACACCTATTGAATTCTTCATTGGAAGATCAGCTGTGAGACTTGTTTAGTGGCTTCCTAGTCTGGCAAGGGTAGTACAGTGAAATGATTGGTCATGAGATGATTAACATCTAGAGCTAGCAGGTTAATTGTGGTGAGGAGTGTTACAAAAGTGTAATCTCAGGGGACCCACCAAAAAAATCCAACTATCCAACGGCAGGTCACTGGAGTACACCTTAAGGAATATTACTGATTACATCTCGGACTTGGATAAAGCATTCCAGGTAGCCAATGCTTGGGATGATTTTGGTAATGAGACAAGAGATGCCATATATTCTATGGTCATCTACATGATGGTTTGAGTTACAAGCCAATCCAGGCCCCAGCCATGTTGGGTTGCCAGGATAACAAGGTATTATTTACTTCAGCAAAGAGGAAAGAGAGGTGACTGGTAGTTCGCAAACAGTGAGAGCAGTATGTCGGATAACCCACCTCTTTATCAGGTGCAAGGAGATAGCCACTGAGAATTGTCTCGGTATGAGGAACTCCAATGATTGGAGGTCTAGTAGCAAAAAGAGGTGAATGTCTTCCCAGATGGTTTTGCCAGTGTGGCCAGAGTGGTTTAACATAACTAGGAAATGCAATGCTCCCAAGATGTTTAACAAAGGAAGGCTAACATTTTCAGCCATGACCATTACATGGGCAGATATAAAAACAAGAGGGAACTAACTGTAAAGTGTCATACCATCCATCTTAGACTTCGACGTCATTAGACATTATGATTGACCATACTATAAACATTACCATAATTATAAGGGTGGTGTGACCTCACGGCGAGCATATTTCAGGGAAGCTGTCGTGAGAGTAGAGAGAGCTCTCTGAAGTATAGACGGTATGTGTAAGTTATAATTCTCATTATAATTCACTGAGTGGACAGGACATACACACACAGAAGTAGAAATCCATAACACTTGTGGCAGCAAATTAGGAGAAGGATGGATCAACAACCAGCTACTGATTGAAAGAAACAGCCATGTCCTCCACAACTAGAAGTAAGGTGCATGAGGCTAATGTCTTGCCAGGTACGAACAAAATTAGTGGAGTATAGAGAATGAAGACAGGAGTAGTCCAAAGACACCATTAAAAGTCAGGTTTCCAACTCTGATATGCCTCTGATGATGGTCATGTTTGCATCTATGCAGTGGGACCAGAGAAATGCTGACAGAGATCAGTGAAGAATCGACAAGAACCACTGGCAAAAACAAAAGAGGGCTGATGAGGAGTATTGGCTGATCTGTTTTGATATATCCAGGCCACTGCAGTGGATATGGCAATGGAGAAACCCCAACAGTGAGAGCAGTAGTGGGAAGGACAACAGCAAGAGCTGGATGTCTTTTGAGAGGAGCCATACCTCGAGCAAGTGGAAAATTCGAAACAAGCAAGAGCACAAGACCAGGAGTGAGCTGAGGAGATGCAGTGACTGCTGGAGAGGGACTGGACATGAGCTGATTGCGATGCATCCAAGCTGGAAATCCTAAAAAATTTAGACGGAAGGAGTCGTTTCTACGCACCTTCAAGAGCCAATTGGAACTCTTTGACATCTGTCCCAAATTTTGGACAGCCTGTCAACTTCCCCTGCTAGGTGAGACCACTATACAATTGCAAGGTACGTAGGACCACCACTGCATCCCTCCAGCTCGGAGACCATACAATGGAGTTATGGATGACCATCAACCCAGACATTCTAGGTGATGCAATCCATAGATTGCCACTCTGATGGCAAAGTAGAGACACAAACTCAAGGCTACCTCCTCCAAAATTAGTCACCTACCCAAATGGAAGGTCAGACGTATAGCGGACCGCAGTTATGCCACTGAATCCACAGATGATCAGCTAAAAGGACCAGCCACCCCACAGATGGACAGCTCGGTCCAGTTCATGCAGTGATTTACCTCATCTGCTGGCGCTGGTGGATCAAGTAGACCAAACGTATCCAGTAAGGAGAGTAACATACTGTAGCTACAGAGTCGGAGGAGGTAGTCAGCAGCGATGACAGGAGTCTTGATCCTCCTGTCTCTTCCGACCACAGTAAAGTTGAAGAATATCTTTGCTCTCCATTGGAGACTGACGAGGATGATGAGGATGATATGGGTGGCACTATTGTGAGGAGCATGGATGACCTACTTGACTTCAGCTTTGACTTGTTTCTGGCTGCCTTAACATATAACTGACTGGAAAAGCCCCAGAAGTGACTGGACTGCCAGTGGTTTGCGAAGCACTGTGGCCAGCCTGTTCCCCTGGAAGGAGGCAGACAACAGCTGCAGAGAAACAAGGACACTGACCTACCTTGGAGTTTGCCGATGAAATGGTGCGACCTGGCTGGATCACCATTTTACCATTAATATAAGCTGCTTTATCGTTGCACTCCTCCAAAACAGGGAGAGGCAGGAGCAGTTTGTTCCCTGAGTCTACAGAGAGACCACCCTGCACCTAACTCCGTGGGCAGGCCACTTTGGCAGAAAGTGCACTATAGACCATGAACTGCACAAATTGTTCTAACCTGCAGTCCACAGTGGTGTTGCTGACCTCTGCCAATGTTGCCAAACCTGTCAGAGGACTATTTGTCGTCTACTCAGTAAAGCTCCCACGTTGACACTCCCGGTTGCCTCCCAACCTTTTTTCAGGATTGCGATGAATATGGTACAGCAACTCCCTGCCACTGAGGATAGATACAGGTATATTGTCACTGTGTGCAATTAGTGGCACCTGGTATCCAGAGCATTTTCCCTCTACACCACAACTAGCACGGATGTGGTGGAGGCACTGGAGAGATTTTTTCCAGGATAGGCCTATCAGACAAAATCCTCAAACATTGAGGGTCGAACGTCTGTAGTGCCCTCATGCAAGAGTTGTTCTGTCTTTTGGCATTCAATCTTTCAAGATTACAGGCTACCAAACTGAGCTGGACTGCATGGTAGAATAGAATGGCTCTCACTGCTGTCCCTGGCTCTCACTGCTGTCCCTGGCTCTCGCTGCTGTCCCTGGCTCTTGCTGCTGTCCCTGGCTCTTGCTGCAAGTGTTGTTGTGGACATGGTGGCGTAGTGTCGCGTGGCAATAAAGACTCCCTCAAGATTGGTCTTCACATAATGATATACATTGATCATTTTGAAAGGTAGTTGCACTCCATCCCCTACTCACTCTTTGCAATTCGACAGTTAACTCACAACTCCACTGGCTTCTTACTATTTGAGCTGCTGTATGGATGCAACAACTGGGGACCAATGGATGTACTCAAAGAACAATGGCAGCAACCCACATACTTCCCAGATAGTGCAGTCTCCTATCTGTTGGAGTCTTACGAGAAGCTAGACCACTCCATCCCTAGGACCTCGCATGCATGATGAGGTAGCAACTAAATCTCACATGAAAGGGTGGTATGAAGGTCATCTCCATCAACGTTGTTTCCAGGTTAATGACCTGCCATCAGTATCTAAGAATCTCGTGGTCAATGGCAGGGACCCTTTACCATCTCAGAGAAACTCATCATCTCCATCACTTACAGACAATCACAACTCCTCTTCAGCATGTGATGTTGCTGCCTGTCCTTTGAAATACTTGTACAGTGACATTTTGCAATAAAATTGCAGCTGTATGGCCACATGTCATGTTGAAGTCAATAGTTACACTATACAATAAATGGTCAACCACAATTACTGTGTGGGGGTTGCTCAAGCAACTCCAACCCTCTCACAACCCACTCACCCCCACCCCACTCATCTCACTCCCACCCCACCATGCCCCCCCCCCCTTGCACTAACACCCGCCCCCCCCCCCCCCCCCCTGATGTCCCCACTTTGGAACTTTGGCTGCAGGTAACTCTGGCATAGTTCTATTTATCAATTGAAGTATGTAGAATTTATAGAGCTCCAAAGTCTTAACCACACAAGGTTTTGTTAGTGTTAATATTTGATGAAGGCTAGAGCATCTAGTCGAAAACTCGAGAGAATACAATTTGAAGTTGATTATTGAGAAGGTTATTGTAATGTTATTATGTCAGCTGTGATTCGATTGAGTGTTTATATTGTAAAATTGATTCCCCCCAAACAGAAAGAGTTATAATCATTTAGTATTTACATTTCTCTATCATTCACAGTTGTGTTATAGCTACTCAAGAATTGATGCTGATAATAATCAAAACTGAGTTTGTTGGACCATAGCATGAATATTTGCAACGATAATAATAAAGCATATTATCTGATGTAGTCAGACCCCATTTTCCACTTACCTACTGTTACAGCGGATATGATCCGGCTACGAATATGACCCAGGGGGATCAAATCTGCTAGCAGTAGAACAGTGGAATCGATCTGGGCTTTTTTAAATGCTTTTGCTTAAGACAATTATCTGAAATAAATCAAAGACTTAGGAAGGGATCCTCTTCTATTCTATGAAAGAAAAGGTGAAACAGCTACCCTAACCCTATCCATGGATTAATTATGAAGTTAATCAGAAACACATGTACATTGATGCCATGCTTATAAACTTGGAGGAACTGTTTTATGTGGTAAAACTCGAGACAAACAACTTTTTGAATAACTTTTTGATTAGAAATTGGACCACTTTCACTCAAGAATTCAGGAAACTTTCTTTATAACATTTTGACCATTAGCTGTGGGGGGGAGGGGGGGGATAACCAGCTCTCTGTTCCAGGATGGCTACTACATAAACATTTCAAGCACGGGTAAGCATTATTGATATTAGATCTGTTACACAGGATGGCTACTACATCAACATGTCAAGCACGGGGAAGCATTACTGATATTAAATCTGTTCCAGCATGGCTAATTATAATAATCATACATAGAAGGATCAATTACGCAGTGAAGTTAATAATCCAGGGAAGGGGTGGTTGGGCTGCAGACATCTAGCATATTTGTTCCACCCAGATAGATATCTGTCTGACCAAGATACCGGATCGAGGCTCTCCTGACTAGTCCTCTGCAACCCACCTACTTGCCTCGTTTGTTTTTTAAGCTCTAGATTTGGCCTTTATCATGTTTCTTCATCAATTTGAGCCTAACAAACTGATTGCAGTGAATCTAACTATCACTTCTGAGAAACCACAAGGCAATACTGGGCTAGTCAAGCTGAAGTAAGATTTTAAGCCGACTCATTTAGTTGCTTGCTATTGTTGCATATTTTTTTCATTTCCTTCAGGTATAAAGTTCACTAGTTTACTGGAACAAGATATTTCATCGCATTCAAGTTGGAATAACTAGAGAGATATCGTTGAGTTGATAGGATTATGAGCAAATGTGATGAAGTGAAGAAATATTCTTCAACAATTCCAAACCTTTCAATTGACAAAACAAAAATTTGGTTCTATGCAGATGTAGCTCTGATATCCTATTGGAATTTGGAGTCTAGTATCGCTGCCAATACTACTTTACAATTTACCAAAATCAGAGGTAAGGTATTCATTTATATTTTGGGCCAAATAAGTTCTTGTCATTTTCTTCAGTGGCCTAATATGAATATGTAATTTGGTCAGATTTTCATGGTATATAGGAGTGTCTCGCTTATCACAAAAATTAATCTGATTAGCATTCTAACCGCAACTTCGAAAAGCTGGCAAAGGTCACCTGAGTATTTGTTTCCTCGCTCTCCATTTAACATTTGAAAGATATCCAGGTAAACAAGGACATCTCATCATAGACAACCACTTGGTAGAAGAGATGTATAATTGATAATGCATCAAAGATACAGTTGCCATCATTATCATCAAAAGAATGATCCAAACTGGTTTACAAAGAAGCAAATCTTTCTTGTTTCACCTTGATCTTTCAAAATGTAATGAATTACATATCTAATCTGCCTACCCAGTTCATTAAAGATCCATAAAGCCTTTTCTTTTTGGCATGACCATTGACCGTTATCTGTTTTTTCAGTGGTGCATACTGAATCTGCCTTCCAAATTTGGCAAAATCCTATCAAGCGCTGACCTTTGATCTTGATACATAACCTGCCTACCCAGTTTGATAAAGATACATTATGCTTTTATTGAGTATATTTGCAGGCAAACAAACAGACAGTAACAAAACAATAACTGGCCAGTTTATCAGTCTTTCTCAGAATAATAATGATAATATTCTTATTTATATTTTATTATTCATTATTTAGATATCATCCAATACCAGTGGCAGTACTAATGATTCTGATGGTGACACTGCATGCTCTGAGCCACTCGTATATGCCACGACCAGTGGTGTATGCTTAACAGAATTAGCCAACTTTCTGAGATCCTCCTACTGTTCACGTGATCCAGAAGGATATCTGTAGTTATGAAGAATGATGAGGTCACAGCCACACAATTGATTAATGGACTTACTACTCTTGGAGCAAGTGCTGAATGTTTACGTAAAGTTATTCCCTTCTTGTGCCTGCATCTTTTTGGGCTGTGTGTTGAGTCAGGCATCTCCATCCAGCCTACCTCTATTCAGTGTGAAGAGATAAGAGACACAGCATGCAAACAGCAATGGATGTACATTGACATTGGCCTCCCAGAATATGAAATATTTCCTGCTGAATCATTGTCATGTCCTGCACTAAATGACAGCTTCTCTACAAATGGAACAGTCACCACCCATATGTTAGGTAAAGTAAGGAGAAACTAATTGTTACTATGTGTAGATTTACTTCTGTAAAATATCAGGTACACATGCACCTAATTATTTTTTGTTCTTAGATGTCCTCTTAATTGCTTGAAGGGACTATAGTACATTTACAGATGAGATCTTTCACTATGGGAAGTACCCAGGAAATATTTTATCCAGCAGGTCTTCTGTATATCATGTAGCTTTTGTTTTGTTAATCTTCCTTATCTTTGTATATGATAGCAAAACAAAAATTGTTAAATCTGTGCTTCCTCTGAGTTCTTTGAGCTTTTCCTGAGTTCTCCGTGAAGACTTTAATAGCTCATTCAGCCGGAATGAGGATGATAAGGTGTTGAATTGCATTGAAATTCATAAACTGTTTGAATCCTGAACTTGTGAAGACTGATCCATTGTCTGTTACGACGAATGTTTCTGGCAACCTATGTACACTGAAGATCGAACAATTGTGGCACTTGATGTGGCTGAGTTAACTAACTAAGTGGTGCTACATGAATACTTCAGAATATGATCTTAATAATTCTTCGTCATAAACCTCTGACAAGCAATGATTATTTTGTACACTTTAGTGCCATGGTATAAACCACAAATATGTATTCACGAAATGAATTAAACTACGAAATTTTTTGCATGAACAGTTGCATAATCATTACTCCAACTGAAAGTTTGTTGAGAACAATAATGATAAATTCAATAGGTAACGTATTATGCAAAAATAAATAGGTTCTAACATAGATAACATGAAGAGGGATATTCGTATTTTGTGGTCAGTTAGTGTTAACAAATATTTGACCACAATTTTATCAACAATAATGAACTTGTAAATTACTGTCTTAGAAAAAAAACAGAATATGGCCTTAATATGTACGTGTGGAAAATTATTTTCAGGTCAGCAATATTTAAAATCTTAGCTACTCAGGGCCAACATAATTTAACAACTACCACTAATTCATGTGTATAGTATTTCATGAAATTATGACAGGAATTGCATAGTGGAGATGAGTTTGAGACACAGACCAAGGAATACCTTCAGAAAGGCAGACCTCTAGAAGTCTGCCAAAACTGAGCATGCTTGGAACCAGTACCATCCCATCTTGTGACATGTTACCTATGTTATATATAACACCAGATGTGGAGAAAATTGCTTGTAAAGAAGGAGCTCAACATCCATCGTACACATGAGGATCAGTATTAGCTTGACTTACATCATTAGTGAGTCTCAACTCTCAAAAATCTTCATTTAAAACCATGCCCATCATCATCTGTCTGATAAGTTGCTGCACTTATACACTCTGAACATTTGACAAGTCAAGAATCATGTGATTTCTTGTGAGACAAAGCTGTAGAGTTTCAGTGTTCGTTTTAGGGTTACATTAACTGTTTTACCTAATGTCATTTATGACTTAGTGACATCATTCTAATAGGAAGAGGAAATTTGTCGCTGTTACTGCAATTTATGTCCAGAAAATACAATATTTTGTTTCTCTTAGCTCAACTGTGTATCAACTATTGGCACACAAATCGTTAGTCAGGTTATCAACAATACAAATGTGCATGTGTTATTCTTGTTATAATTACTATTGCCATCATAATAGAGTAGCTTTGTTAGCAAAAAGCATCCTCAGCTTCTAAATATTTTTTATGTTCTGACATCTAATCCTTAGATGCTGAAGAAATACATTCAAATGACACCAAAAAATCAGTTCTGGAATTGGAAAGGAGATTTTTATCAAGAAAATGGTTCAAGTTACTGTATAAGAAGTTGTAATGCCTGGGTACAAGTTTTCCAAGGAGGATTTTGGTTATTTGTGGATATATTGATAATCCTATCATTAAGCTTTTCAATTCTAGCAAATGCAACAGTAATTATAATATCTTGTCTAGCACGGAAGAGAATGTGAGTTAATTATAAGATAAAATTTAGCCCTTAATTATACTAGGGAAATTGCCATCTTTTCCTTTTGAAGGGACCAATAATTATTATTCCAAAACATATTCCACCCCTCTACCCCTGTTATCATCCCTACTTCCTCACAAACCTACCAAACCTCCATTATATGATTCTATCCTAAGGCAGAAATAGCCAATAGAAAATATTAACTGGTCCTCTCTTCATTTCACATAGTACCGAGTCAATTTTTCCATTTAAACAGATTATATATATGTGAACCCACACTATATGCTTGGCAATAGGTGGAGGAAGTTATGGGTCTCTTGAAGGAAAATTACAGTAATGTATTAAGACCATATAAAATGCTGCCATTATTATTTCTATTATTACCACAGGCTCATTTTCCCTGCTATTTTCGTAGTGTACATGACGATTGATGCTTTGATTATATGTAAGCATTGTTATGTTTACATATAATGAATTATTATAATTATTATTATATATCCATTACATGTTTCAGATACACTTGCAATAAATTGGTGTAATGGACCGTGGCCAGCTTTTCTGTGTATCTCGCAGTCTTATTAAAAGTCTGACAGAAGTCACTCCCCTTTGTGTTACATTTGGTATGATATTGTGTAGCAACCTATAATAAAACTACTTTTACTGCTTGTTGTTTAGCATTTTGGTGGAGATGGAAATGAAATTAGATTATTGGCAAGCTAAGGCAGCCTTCAATGGGGAGTTGGATGAAAAACTTCGTAATACAGCTCATAGTCTATCTATGTATATACGTTTCCACCTATGTATTAGCCGCACATTCACCCATAAAAATATGAATGAGTCACTGGCCTTAAATAATATAGTCTTATGTAAATCGGGAATATTGCTCATAGTGTAAGAATAATCGAGATAATGCCTAGAAGCAGATCCAAGCTACAGTGGCCTGGATACTGTGCAATAATTGATAATGAGTTTCATGGTTAATAACTGATGTGATCCTTCTCCAAATAGCAGAACTATCCTGCCCAAAATAAAACAAACAATAAACTGAGACCATTATAAGCTTGTAAGATCTTTATATGCGCCACTTCAATAGGTCTTATACAATTTTGTGGCTGGCAAATCAGAATAGGCTGCATGGTGGTTAAGAAAGGATGATTGACTAAGTTACTCGGTTCATCAACATGCTCTAACTTGCCACTCAAAGCCTAGCTAGTTTTATATACTTTTCATAACCTTAGGTTGTTCATAGTGTGCTGTTGATTGTATTATTGTTTACTTTAGTTTCCCTTACTTCATGGGTATATTTGATTCTGTAAAATCATTCTTCTTTTAGAAATTTAGATTCAGTTCATTTCGAAGAGAAGTTAATAATGATAAATAATAACAAATGGATTGACTTAGGGAAAAGGTACAAATATTCACCAGAAAAAGTTGGAAGTCCCTTAACCACAAATCTTATAGGTGAAAGTATCTTGTTAATTTATCTAGTGTGTATTCACTAAGTTTCCAACTGTGCACTTGCATACCTTTGTTCACATGCTAACTTCAATCCCGAATTACATATATGAACTTACCATCATAAATGAGCTGGTTCAGACCTTACATGTAATTAAAATATCCTTAGCCAGCACATGCAATTCCCAAATACAATTATATGGGAAAATATTTCATCATGATATTGAGTGCCTGTTGGGTAGTAATGGCTATGAGGCTGTTCGTTGTAGCATAAAAACATCTATGTCACACCACAAAACTTCTATAGCTAGTGTGTTTTGTCATTTCTGATTTCAGAGCAGTCAATAATTAGGATTTAAGCCGGGATGCCAATCATTCATGCATCCCCCACACCCACATGCACACACACATCCCCTTTCTGGGGTATGAGTATACTGATATTCACAACTGTTAGAATCAAAAACTTGTGTGATACTTGACTGATATAGCATAAATGGACATGATTATGCAATGTTTGAACCCCCAAAATAAATTAAGCACTAATGGAGAGTAAAAAAATTAAATGCAACCTATGGTGGTTAAAATTTCACTTACAACTTATTATAATATTCATTAATCTAAGCTCATGTGAGACCAATGAATACAAATATGCCACCACACTGGCAAAAAATGAAATTTTCTGTCTACTTCATGGGAAAAAATGCCATGAGATGTTTCAACATAGCCAGAATGAATATTTTTAGCTGCACTTGTATGGATGGCCAAAAATATTATAGCATTAATTCACATGGTGGTGGGATTTATATGGATAGATATAGCACTTTACAGTAAGACAGTATGTAACCTTCGCATACCTAATTTTACTATTTTCATCTTTTCCCTATAATTGAACTCTCCTTTATTTTGCAATGCTACTATCGACCTTGGTAAAGAGGCTTGTGCCACTCTCATGATGGCACCAGGTTGTGGTTGGGTTGGTGGGACAATAATGGTGGGTACAAAAGAAAAGCAAAATAACAGATATCTAGTTTATATGCTATATAATTATCAAACCTTTGAGGACTGTTTTGGTGAAAAGAATGGACAAAATGCATATTAATCCACACAATTAGTGTATCTCAATAATGACACCCATGACCAGCACATAATTATGTCCACAACATAATACCAACAAAAGTTCTAGAAGGAAAGACTAGGCCTCTGAAGCAAACAACTCTCATCTGCTGATGTTGTTCATATTGTAAGTAATATAGAGTAAATTAAGTCAATGATGTTGGGGGGAAAATAGTGAGCAGATATAGCTCTGTATTATCTATACAGGTGTAGTTATTTTTAAGAACTAGTGCTCCAGAAGATGAGCAATGACAACCCTTGCTATGACCCCTCCCATCACCTGAGATGCATCGCAACCATTGACATCTTCTGGAAGGAAAAAGAAAATACTTGTTGTATCTGCATACATTCTGGAAAATGACACTTTCCAGCTCCTACCTTTCAGACAATGCCTCTAGCTATATGCCAGGCATATATTTATTACATTATTATTACTTTTATTACATCTTTGTTGTTCCTACCTTTCTTTGTCACTTATACAATGCCTACTTCACACTACAATGGTCATGCTACAAACTGAAATGTGTGATGTACACTTAACAACTGCTTTCCTTGCTTCCAGGATATTTATGCTGGTACATCCGCAAAGATTATAGGTCAATGAGACTTAATTCCAACTCAGATACTCTGATACTTCAAAGATGGCTTTACTTTCTCAGATACTCAGATACATCCTCCAATGTGTCTTCTCTTATTCAGACACTCAGATACTTCCAACTCAGATATGCTAATAGTAGGATAATAATATGTTATGGTTGCATCTACTCAAGGTTTTTACATGTAAACATTTCAATGTTTATGGTACACATTGGTGAGCCAACATGATCACAATGTCCATACAACATAGATGAGAGCATGTAATATGCAAGATACTTTGAACTATGTGGATTAATATGAATCCAGTCCATTCTTTGACTACCTGCTCAAAATGGCAGTAATACTAACTAGAGGCTTATTATCATGTTAAATAAGATATCAAAATAATAATTGTAAGAAAATAAATTAGAACAAATTCTGAATAGCAATCAGTAAGATGCATTGAAGAAGGGTGTCTTGAGCTTGTTTTGATGTTTTATTCTTCCACCATGCCTTGGGGAGGATGGTAATTGAGGAGTGCATATATATCTGCTATAGAGACTTTTCTACCCGAAAATAAACATAAGGAAATATTTGTAGCTAATAGTTTAACTCCACTATTATTATGCCAAAAAGTGACAAAATCATTCTTGAATGTTATAAACTACCTTAAGAAACTGATGAACAGGATGTCCATTGTCCCAAGAATGTTCAGCAGACCAGATTCCTGCAAAATGTGTGCTTAAGAGAAATCTGCAATTGCCGAACATTCTTGGGATAATGGACATCCTGTATTGTGGGAGGAAGCAACTACTTTAGAACAGGCCAGAATAAACTTCTAGTGAAGGAGGCATTGCAGCCTAGCATCATGATTGTGAAATGGATTTGCCTGGCTGCTGTGGTGCCACTCTCAAGAGCCTGAACTTGAAGCAACGACCACCATAAATTATCTCTATAGGTGTTATCTTTATTAACGTCAAGCATTTTATTTATTTTTTCCTTTTTATTATACTATTGTTGTTATCATTGTTATTATTATTTTATTTTTTATTATTTACTTTTTAATTATACATATCTATAATAATTAATTTAATTTTTCTTGTTGTTATTTGTCACAGGGGCTGCCTGTGCAACCTTGACTTATGCCTGGCTTGATTTAGTAATGCTTCCCACCAAGTAGTTGTCTAGCTATCCCTCTACTGATAATTTGTAAGATAACTTATAACGAGAATAACAACTGACAAAAACTATTGCGCTAGCAATGAACTCCATGAGCACTGTACAACTCCATTTTTTGGGAGCGGGCAGGCTTATTACATGATGGGTTTGGTAATCTCAATAAACACTACTTAATTGCCTTCTACAGGTTGATGTGTGTGCAATTAACTACTTGTATGGCCAGTCATGTGCCAGGTGGCCTTGTATACATTATATTATTGTTTTGATGTTTATTTCATTTCTATTGTTATTACTACTGTCTTTGTTTTATTTTTCCTCATCTGGTTCATGTGCTAGATGCATGTGCCAGGGTGTGGTTTGTATCACATGGTAAGTATCTAGGTACCGGTATATAACAAGCTTAACATCTCATTATTCCTCATGAAGGCTAGAGAATGTAAATTCAAGTTGATTATCGAGATGGCATTGTAATTTTCAGAGAGTTTTTCTTTTTGTAGGACGGATGCCACTAGTTTATATAATGCCGAAGCATGGATTCATAGCTAAGCTTTATTACATATATAACAAGTTTGTTTTATTATATTTGCATTTCATTTATTCTGTAGGTATTTTGATCATATATTTCTGCAGTCAACTTCAGTTATGGTGGCTAATCCATATAGCTACTCTCTTTTGGAAAGTTGTCTTTCCATTCCATGCTCAAACCTTTGAAGGGTCCGGAAAGAACAAATATATTCTCATAACATGCATCATAGTTGGAATTTTATATCCACTAGTCCCCATCACAACTATAATGGTTGATACTGCAGAAAATCTTCAGAAACAAAATGTCAATTCCACCTCTGAATATAGGAGTTTGTTCTTATCTGAAGGATTGGGTTTCGGATATACAAGATTGCCTACTGGTTTCTGTACTTCAACAAATCCTGTTGCATATTTTTATTCCTTTCTTCTTGTGAATGGCTTCCTCACGGGATGTGGGTGTACCTTGCTCATCATTGTATTCCGGTCTATACATCAACTTTATATCAAGAGAAAGCAAGTGAGGTTACTAAACATAAAATTAACTTGATAGTGTGAATAAAAATTTTTGTTCTTTTTTCTTATAGAGAACTGTTAACTTAAACATCAATGGAAAACTTGGACCTCAATTCACCTTTGAAACAGCTGAGAAGAAACTAATAGTTCTGTTCTGCTACTACATTCTAACTAGTGCTATTTCTACAACAGTGTATTCATTGGAAAGCAAAACCATTTCAGAATATATCATGGATCTACAAAAGTTCTTATTTTGTGAGCAGGGTAGCCAAAATTCTAGCGATCAATGCAATTATGATAATATTGGCATTTTATTTATTACTATATTGGCAATTTTATGCTGTTGTTTTTTCCGGTGGTTAACCTACTCTATACATCCAAGAGTTAAAGAAATTGTGGGAGAGGTCTCCCCATTCCACAGTCTGCAAGCATTAATAGGACAGAGATGTTGGTATGATAAATTGAAACTGTTTTTTATTTTTATTGCATTTCTTTAAGATTTTAGAGACCATTTCCTTTTACTTATGAATGGATATGAATTGGCATGATAGTTGTTGACTGTGATAGGAAAATGATGTGACAATTTATAAAACTATGGTTGATTACCAAGATGAAGTAAATGGAAGTCAAACCTATTGTATTCCTTTCCCTACATTTGTTTTAACACAGAAACAACTTGTATTACCACTGAAAGACTGTAAAAATGGACCTCTATAGAGCAAGAAATGTTGATAGCCTTTATTCAACCTGACATAAAGGCATTTCATTTTACACAAAAATATTTTTGACTATAAACATAGGCTATAAATAACTTAGCATAGAAACAGACCATACAATATTAATAATGGTTATGACAGAGTACCAACATTAATCTTTAAAATAAATGTTAATTATTATTTAACTCATTCTGAAAGATTGGTCTTAGGAACTGTATAATATTATTAGTATTTATTCAAAGTCCTTAGAGTTTAATCTAATTTCAATGAAATTAGTTATTTACGGGTTATAAAAAATCTACAGATAACAATGTGACCATAGTATAAATTAAATCAGGTTAATTAACTACATTTGAATGAATTATAAGTCTAGGTCTTTTGAGTGTTTATTATCTTAGTTACAGATATGTGTATATATTATATATGTATTATTGAAATTAGTTAAGAGAAACAAACACAGACACAGATTTATGAAAAAAATAAAGCACATGATTGTGCTTTATTTTGTTCATTATACTTAGATTAAAAAGATCAGTTAAAACAAAGAGAACATTCTGCTCTAAGGGGTTGAAATACACCAAATTGCCATGAATCTCCTTATTCATGTGTCATTGCAGAAGGCTAGGAAAGCTACCAGAATCTTCTTTGAAAAAATTCCAGTATTATAAATGTGACATTTGGTAATGCTTATTTGATGGACATTACTTGAATTGAGCAACAAGTTTCACAGATCTCATTGACCTTTATTATACTGTATGATAACAACAACTGTTTCAGGGTACCTATTTTGGCCTAACATCCTATATTATATGACTCTCAACACATTGATTACCTCAATGCATGTATGTGCAATAAATTCTAGCTGAACTAAACCAGCAGCTGAATGTTAAGCCGAAATTCAATACAGGTCTGGCAACCAATCTTAATAGATGTTGTTAACTTGCAATAGAGATATATACGACAGATGAGCTACAAAACCAATAATAGCTAAGCAATACTCTGCAATGGCTGACTACTAGGTAAACCATGATTGCAAAACTAAAAGTATGTCATTAGTAAATCTCCTCCACCATACTCTGACTCTTCCCTGGTATGTAACAGGTAAGTCTCTTTGGAGATTCAACTTGTTGCTCTGATACTTGATCCCTGAGGTGCTTCGTGGAGTTTCCTTCACTCCTGTGGTTTCAGTTTAAAGTTGCTATCTTCGTCTCCAGTGCTTGTAGTAGTTGATGTAGCTTCTGGTGCTTCTCCAGATTGTGAGCATAACTGTTTGGCATGCCTTCTCCAGATTTGTCTCTGTACCTCCACTGTATAGGACACAGGTCCGGTTCACTCCACTACCTAACCAGGTGACTATCTTTCTGTTCCTCGATAATATCTCAAACTCTCTGAAATTCGTTTCATCTGGCATGTCAATCGAAATTTTGCTTCTGCATCCTCGGTTTTTCTTTTAGACCAGCCTTTCGGTCAGGCCTAATTTTGTCAGGTCTATTTCTTGGTAGTCTTTTCATTAATATCATATCTGGTGCATATTGAGTTGAACGTTGAGTTGTTTTTCCAAATCACTCAATTTCCAGATCTCATTTCCTTTAATGAATCATCTTCTTTATAGCTTTCTTGAATGTCTACACAAATCTATCTGCACAGTTGAAAACCACAACACTGTTATTTACATGTAGAATAATTAGTGTGGCTGCTAATGTTAGTTATAGATAGAATATGGTGTTAGGTCATAAGCTCACAATGGTCCACCTTGATTAGCCAGTGGAAGAACATAAATAGCTCTATACAATTCCATATATGGAAGTGATCTGACTAACACCTTAAAACCTATTTGAAGGGTCCAGGTCCGGGGGTTACGGGGTTGTTGAGACAGACTGATGTGTTTTGTGTATGTGTGGCCATGTTACCCAAATAAAATTCTAAAAACCGTTAGCTGAAGAGTTTTCTGGACGATTTTACAATAACATATCGCAAGGGAAATCATCTACATTGGTGGCAGCCGGAAAGTGAACACAGATGGCAAGTGAGAAAACTACTGGAGGAGTTCCACAGAGGAGAAGAGAATACAGAATTGAAGGAGGAACAGGGATATCTACCGGAACAAGAGGACTGACAGCACAGAGAGAAAATGGAAGGGAAGAGATGGATTAGAGAAAAAGGGAAACAACAAAAAGAACAAGAATGTTGGATGGAGCTGTTAGAATGTACCCAGCAGAACAATCAAGATCGACAATGCAAAGAGAGAGAACCAATGGCAGGAGAGTGCTGACATGGAGTCGAGAAGGCTGGAGAGAAAAAAGAACATGGGCAAAGAAGCACCCATGTTACCAACATTTAGAGACACAGCTGAGGTGGTGTCCTTTCTGGATCACTTCCACTCACAATTAAGATCCACTAGAGCTACTGGGTGGCTAACCTGCTAACATTATGAGACGATCAGTCCCTGGCATTCCTGGTAGACATCCCAGAAGACAGGAAGAAGGTCTTTGCATTGGTCAAGCAATTGTTAATCGAGTATAATATCATCCTGCCGGAGAGATAGAGAGTAAGATGGAGAGAGACAGCACTGATCACAGGCAAGTAGAGTGTCAGAGAAAGCCCTGACAGCGGAAGCTGTTAGAGGGGAAACACGTCAGAGGGAGGTTGGAGTGTCAGAGAAAGCCCTGACAGCTGTTAGAGAGGAAGCTGTTAGAGGGGAAACACGTCAGAGGGAGGTGGAGGTAGACACTACACACCCACAAGTGGCAGTAGACACACACCAACTCAGAACCAAAACCGCAACTATGGATCATCCCACTTCAACAGCAGAGACCACTGATTGGTTGGAAAAAGGAACTCCTGATTGGTGAGATCAGTCTCTGAGGAGAATGATCCTAGGCACAACACAAGATAAACCGGCTGCCTATAAAAGAACAAGAGACTTCGAAAGAAAAGAGAGAAGGAGAAGGAGTAATCAACAAGCCGGAAGAAAGAAGGAAAGCCCCTCAACAAACTAACTCCTCAATGAACTGAAGAGAGACTCAGAACTGAGCTGACTTGGCTCTGTGTAATATATATAATTCGGTAGAAAACAATAAGAGTCAAAGAAAGCGAACCTGGAAAGAGAAGTTGTGCTGAGACTTCTTCTGAATAATTATATTGTTAGGAAGTAATATTCCTAGAGTGGGAAGAGGGTTTGCCTTTCTCACATTGGTGGCAGCGGTGGGATTTCACTGTAATAGGACCACACCCCATATCCCCTCTCATACACTGACCGTAACATCTTTATTTTTAGAGCAGCCAGACATCCCCGACAAGTAGGGTCCATTGTCCCCACACTGCCAAATCCCTGGTTGACCAACTCTTTGAAAATGTGGGGGAAGAATAGAAATTATCCATGTAGACAATCATAGACCACCAGAATTTAAGTAGTCTATGAGACAATGTATCCTTCCTTCTGCAGTCCCTACCATCTGCATGACTGTATCATAACTCTAGCCATTAGCACTCGCTCTCTCTCCATCTTTCCCAGTTATACTGAAAAATTCCCATGTGTAACCATTCGATGAATCACACAAAACCTACAGCCTGAAACCCCACTTTGTTGTCTTCATTCTGATATACTGCTTGCATGTGAACCGTCCTTTGTTTTTTACCATCTGCTCACTGACACATGCCTAGCCCTAGCCCTAGCCCTGGCCTGGTGCAGATGGTAGAATTTCTGTCAAGAAGAACACGAACTTTGTCAGTTTGATCAATGTTAGTTGGGTCAATATCGCTGATGTGAAGAAAAGTTAGAATGGTGTCCCTGCTGATTGTAATTGATATAATAAACTGAGATGAAAAAAGAGGGTCTGTGGACCAGTACGAGAAATAGTCATCCTGTGGATGAAGGCCCATATATATTAAAAAATTGCATGAAATTCATTGTAAAGTGTCTACAGTTTAGCTTTGGGAAATGGTTACCATAATGCATTTTTGGGATATATCTATTATTGTCAGGAACATGAAAATTCATGTGCAGATCATCTCTCTTGGCAAATAAACCTGCAGACAGCACTGCTTTACAGCGCAAGGACCTGGTTACAGATGATATGTTCATCGCAATGTTTCAGAACCTAAATAAGATTGCCACTGTCAGTTTGGCGATCCAGTATATTGACTGCTGCCATTAAGAGATGTTTTTCAAAGATGAAGCTTATTAAAACTTGTTTACGGAACTCTGTCGCTGAATGTAGGCTGTCACATCTAGTTATGTATTTTGTTTGACACTACATATTTAACAACACATAATAATACAATATCCCGAGATCTCAAAAAGGGGGGTGAAGGATCAGCAAGGGGGGAGGGGTGGGGGGTGGGGGAGGCTGGTGGTACCAACTCTCTCCATCCCCACCCAAAATGCAGTCCTGCTAGTTATATACATAAAATATTGCTCGAGAGGTAGTGGAGAACATGCTGCATCGTTAACAGGAACCAATGATAGCCATTATTATTCAATTCATCAACATGCTCTAGCTTTTTCTTTTTCCTCACTTGCCATCTAATGCCCACTATATATTAATTACTAGTATAACCATACATTGTGGGATTATGCAAATTATGTGCACATTCTTCTTTTATCAGCTTAAAATTGGTGTTTTGCAAAATTTTAAACCAACTACATTGATTTTCAGCAAGGCAAATGAAAACAATGAGTGCACTCAAGCTATTATTCATCAACTACAAAGCATTGTTACAAGAAATGCAAGGGTACATAACTCATCTGAATGTTAGGGAGTATAAGAACACCAACTTAGTGAGAGTGATGGTGGGCATGCTTTTCTATGTGCAGTCTAGACAGCTGAGAGCCAGAAATGGGCTAGCCAAATGAAACTCTACCCATATATGTGAGATGTGCAACACCTCCTTCACAATATTTTAAAATTACTTGATTGATAATCAACTTCAATTTACCCACTCAATGTTTTGGCTAGATGCTCCAGCCTTCATCACCATCTCCCTATTTTTGGTTTGTATATTATTTTCTTTCTTACTTACCCATTTATTTACTTATCTACCTACCTATATCTCTACCTATCTATCCATCTACCGCAACCTAATTTAATTAACTATGAATGATTATTTATTATTTATTGTTTATAAAGTGGTTGGTTAGTAGATGTCAGTTTTATCTTATTTTGTAATATTAATTTCTTTATCGATAGCTCTATAGAGTACCTAGTCGAAACATCGAGATAGTAAATTTGAAATTCATTATTGTGAAGGACATTGTAATGAGTAGTAGTTTAAACATTTAGAGTATTCTGGTACTAAAGTTTTTACGAGTAAATATGTTGCATGCGAATTTGAGAAGGGCAAAAGGGACAGAAACATAATGTCTTGAAAATGAATTTCAAGTGTTTTTTTCATACTGTTTATGGTTTTGGCGTCTGCCAGTATACTACCATAAAGAAAGATTTGAGGCATCATGGTTTCCTAATGTCACCAAAACAATCATTTTGACAGCTAAGAAATTCTCAATGAACTCTCTGTTGACATAAAATAAAGACTTCTCTATATTCAATGTAAATTTTCTCTCTCTCAATGTTTCAGCTGGATGGTGATTAAATGCTGCTTTTGGCTGGTGTTAGCTACAAAAAGACTTCCAGCGAACCTTAAATGATCATCAAGAAAGCTATTGTAAACTAAGAGGCCACCGATGAGTAGCTCAGTAATGAACTTTGGTTTGGTTTTTTTTGTCATCTGCCATTTTGAAATGGAGGGCAAACTGGTACATAGACTCAGTAACAATTGTGTGTTACTGACTATGCTTCCACAACAATGGAATTAATGATGGATTGCAAAATTTACTCACAAGATCATAATAATCCATGAAATATTAGATGGAACTGAATTACCCATTGAATAATCTATACAAAGGTTGATGGAAAATGATTCCTCAAAAGATTGTTGTATTAAAGAAGGCGAGTCAATCACTACTGGCTACGCATTATTTTTCATGCCATGCTAATAGCTTGCCATACAAATTGACTGATTGTATTATTATTCTCATATATTATAATTATTATCCTCAAATAATAATCGCTGCACTTACTCAACTTCAATTAGTGACATTGGTTCCCTCTGGAGCCAAATGCATATAATAGAAACCGTGGTTACTATATACTTCCGTCCAATTTACCAGTGATTACTATTGGAGTGTGGTTACAATTAGAAGAGCAGTTACTATTGATTGCAGCTGTGAAGGGGTTCAAGTATGTTTTGTTTAGGTGTCCGTGGCTCAATAGAAGAGTAACCGACACAGAAAGCAGAAATCAAGCCAATTCAGACTGAGCTATACAGTTATAATTGGAGGGGCGATTACAATTGGAGGGGTGGTTACAATTGGAGGGGTGGTTACAATTGGAGGGATGGTTATAATTGGAGGGATGGTTACAATGGAGGTGTGGTAACAATATTCCTAACAGAGGAAATACGATTCATCTGTACATGAATTTTCATGTTCCTGACAATAATAGGCATATATACCCAGAATGCATTTTGGTAACCATTTCCAAAAGCTAAACTGTACGCTCTATACTGTGTATAATGAATTTCATGCCAAAATTGTTAGCAAAAATGCATTCTACTTAGTAATAGGGGGGGAAATCCTGCAGTTTTTTTAAATTGTAAAAATCTTGTGTGTCTTCTTAATCACTTGAAGGGATTATCAAGTTAGTGATGTTGATGTGCTAGCTTGCCTAGCAACAATGAAGTTAAACAAAGCACTTGGAGCACATAACTCTTTACTCTAGCATATGATAGCTAACATTTGGACTGTTGAGGTTGCTAGTTATTACTATAAACCAAGCTGTAATGATAAAGTTTCACATAATAAAGCTGATTTGAGTAAATGGTATTGGCAGGGATACTAAACTCCCCATTCCAATAATAAGCAGTCATATCACATAACTTCAGAACATGGTAACAATTTTATTTTGTCACCTGCATGGGGGATGAAAGTATTGTACAACTTTTCCTAACTGGATTCTCCGACTTGCTCATAATTCAGCAGTAAACTTGACTTGTCTGGAGATAACTCAAGCGAGGAGAAAATTGCTTTTGGGTGAGCAGTCTTGCGAACGTGAAGCCTGGATAAAATGCCCTCAATAGTAGAAACTGATGGAACCAGGGAGGATGAGCTGATGTAGGCAAAATGTACAATTCTGACTTGCCTTCACAAAAGATAATTTTTTTAACTTCCATGTCACCTAATGACAGGACAGGCACTCTACACGAAGCTTCACTGTGCTGTGATGAAGATGCCTTGCCTATATAACTACTTTAATTATAATATGCATGTTAGGGAGTGCCCTACTGGTGGAACTCTCTAACCTGTCTGTCCTTACTGAACTTGCCTTATAATTGGCAAGCCAAAACTACTCAGACCCCACTGCTTGGAATTGGTGGTATCATTAAATAAAGATTCTGATTCAATATACTCATAAGAACTGAGACACACTCTTCTCTACTGAACTGTCCAACTCATCAGTCAAAAACCACAGTTAATTAATAGTTCAAGTGTCAGAGTACTGACTTTGACCTAATATGGTCACAACACTCTCTACCTGTCAGGGAGTTCTGTTAATTAAGGGGGAGAGGCTCCCTGACAATGCACACTACCAATTGCTACTTGTGAGACAGAGAGCCAACAGTCAGCTGAAGTTGTTGAAGACATACCTTCGTTCTAGAATGTCAGAAGATTGATTTGCTGCTTTGGCAGTAATCGAAGTTCACTGTAGAATGATCCAGGATCACAAATTCAATCATCTGGTTGAAGGCTTTGCAACAAGCACCCTTGCAGGATGACTCTACCTGTCAACAAATAAAGATGCCATGCTCGCTACAACATTCTTATAGATTTTGAAAACTGGGCTTTGTTTAATGAAATGGGTATGGCATTCATAAAGATTTCCAGGAGATACCTCTCTCTCCCCCCCCCCCCCCCCCCCCATCTTCAATTTTCTGGATCCAATCTTGTTGTGGTTAATACCAGCCAAGATTAAGTGAGAGCATGTGCACTGTGTTGATTGCATGATTATGGAGATTGCGTGTTCTTTGCTGAGTGTTTGCACTGGTCCTGGCATCAGGTTTAGCTACATATCTACCGTAGAGATTTTTAAAGCGAAAACACCTCTAGAATCAGATCGCTAATAACTAACTTCTACAAGAAGTTCCATCTATTCTTCATCCTCTTCATCAACCTTCAGTGCTCAACTCTCTATGACTCCACCCATGCCAATAACTCCTCCTCCATCTCAGGAAGTGCTGGTTTCCTCCACCAGTGATCTGCCTCTCATTCACTCCAAACTATCTGCACTTCAATTGTTGTTCAGCTCTGCAAGTTCAAGTACTCGAAGCTTGAAAGGTGCAGTATAGCTTCTTTCATCGACTGTATTGCTTGGTTGCGATGTATTGACCCTTAATTTAATGGTTGATGCCTCGCCTATATCCTGCCAGTTAGGACATATAATGTAGTTTACTATATAAAAAATTATAAAAGAGCTATGAAAAAATGAGTTGTTGGTGGGAAGTTATAGTTCAACAATGATACCTGCTTGTTTTTTTCTTGAAGTTGATGAAGCTGATGTTAAGAAAGGCCTTCTAGCTCCAATTGCTGAATTTTTACTAACTAAATCTAATTAAGTTACCTAGCTTGGACAGGCATTGCTAACATTGCATTATCCCACTCAATTTATTTAATCATGCCTCACTTGCTAAAGGCAAAGGAATTTCCACACAGAAAGCTGGGGAGTGATTCCGACTGAGTACAGGGAATGAAGGCTGTCAAGAATGAGGGGATGAAGTGTGCTATATAAGAAGTACGAGGGACCCCAAAATCCCTTGAAAATTGCATCTAAGGAAGAGGGATGCATGGTGTTATGCCTGGGCAAGCGACAACACTAATATAAGAGGGAAAGATTTAGAGAGTAATGATAGAGTATGTCAAGCACTAGATTTTCCCATGACAAAGAGAATTTGTATGGCCAATGATGTTTGATAGCAAAACACAGTCATCAAGAAAGTTTCTCAAATAATAGGCTTATTAAAAATAATGGAGAGCATTTAGAAAATGGTTATGAAAAATAATTCATTTGTCAGCAAGAATGGCTAATCAAAAGGTACTTTCCACTTTTGGATGAAACCCTCAATAGATTAGGTAGCAAGAATGTGCCTAGTCACATTTACAATTTCAACAAATCTGGTATAGCATTAATTCACAATAAAGGGTTGATATAATAATTATAATTACCCCTGCTTGAGGTAAGCATGTTTACTAACAGCACTGTGGTTGTGGAGACCATATTACTGGCCATTGTTGTAGTAATGCTGATTTACCTCTAATGATAATTTTGAAAAGGATTACTCATCAGGTACAAATATCTGTGGTGACCTCCAAACACACTAGAAATCTCCCAATTGTTATATAGATTCTGAGCTTCATCTTGAAAGAGTTTTCTTGAAGTATGCTAACAAGAAAAGGCCAATCCTTTTAATTTAAGATGGACATGATAACCATTTAACAATTAAACCAACGATGAGGCAAAGAATAAGCAAGTAAAATAAATTATTATGTCTACCTCCTATACCACTGATCCTCATCCCCGTGATGGTCCTTTAAAGAAGCATTATTCATCAGCAGCCCTTCTTTGCATTTGCTATTATCTAGAATGAGTTCACGTGTATTTTCTGACAACTCACTTTGCCTTTCAGTGCACTGGTATTGTCTCTTTTAAATTGTATGGCATAAATAACTGAAAAGGGCTCCACTTCTTACAGCTATTTCAGATTCCACTTCAACTCTGACTTAACTCCTACAAACTCCACCCCTACCTCTTCAAACATATTCCTCCACTCCTAACCCTTGCCCAACTTGTAGTAACTTATCATCTGAGTCAAACACGCTCGTTAGTTTACTTGTTGAAGTATCTTATACTACTACACCTCAGTGATATCTTGAGAATATCAGAATTATAATGAAAGCAACAGTCATAACTGAGGAAGAATTTCTTGAAGTATTGCAGCAAAAAAGATCCGGCAAAAAGAAGCAAGGAAGAATGAGAGCGAGAGAAAAAAGTTTGAAGAGCAGCGGAAGAAAGAAAAGAGGAGCGTGACTGCACAAGAGTGTGGAAAAGAAAGGCTGAACCAAATACAAATGACCACTCTGCAAGTGGTTCTACTGCAAGTCTGTCTTTATGCACCTCTTATCACAGAAAAAGCCCATACACAGATGTTTCAAGTCTGAATTCTGAAGATGCAAGTGATACTGACCATATTAATGGATCAGTTGCGCCAAACACAGTGATGAAGAAAAAGTTAAAGTTTGTTTTTAAGGGTTGTCAACATGAGGCTCCAGATTGTGAAGATGAGGTTGAAGAGTGGTTTCAATGTGATAATGCTCGTGGTATCATGATATCTTTTTTTTAAATTGTATGAAATGGCCTCGCTAATTGGACTCTAACTGGTTTGAAAGTGCTTGACAGTCTGGAGCAATATAACACTTGAGATATATATATATTAGATAGAAAATGATTAAATTTAGCCCAATGCTGAGCTGCAGAGCAAAAACACGTGTAAAAATGGTGAACCATTCTAACTATCCCAATTTCGCATGAATGAGACATCTAGGTGCAGTAAACCAGTGAAATTCTAGTCTCAAATATAGGACACAAGAAAAAGGATGAATCAACCACTTCGGCAGTTTCTTAGCAGCCTAAAATTAACTTTGGGCTAAATTAGGTTCTATATAGCAAGCTTTGTATCCTTCAATACAATAGTAAGCCAGCAGCCGCAAAAGTGTAAAAATTCTTCAAGAGCTATGTCGGGGAATCTTTCCACCCTTCCTAAAAACCTTCCTTCCTCAACAAGAAAGTAGCACTACGGTAGCCCGAGCAGTTAGCTACGTCTACGTCTGGGTGAAATACCCCGCAACGCCAAGGTACTCCAGGGATTGGCTATCTCCACCAATCACCCTACCTAGACCAAACTCTTATCATGACCCTAGTCTCATTCCTTCTCCTAAGGAACTTTACTAGGTATCACCCTCTGACCGACTCTCCGTCCCTCCCTGGGAAGTAAGCATATAATTTAATATATAGAACTTACAAATATAGTCAAACCTCAGAGTCTCGCTGTTTTCCACCTTACATGGTAATATTTCCTAACAGTCATATGATCTATCTAACCTATCAGATTGTGATGGAACAGTCTAGAAGAAAAGTCTATTCCATATACGTATATTTACCAGCTGTCACTAATACTGTTTATTACCCTTCAATGTCTTTGCAGGTTTCATTGTGTAATAATTTATTAGCTGTGGGTTGTGGTTGCTGTGGTTGTGGTGAGTTGCAATGGCTGTCTTATGGGAAGTCAGGGAGTGGCTCTGTTAGTTATTTCCCTGACAAGTTAGCATCTATGCATTTATCTACTTTTTCTGCCTACATCACCTGCATACAATAATAGATATTTTCTGTATTATTGTTTTTACTGGAAACTCAATGCATTACAAGGACTAAACTACTTTTCGATTCAATAAAACACACAAAAACCAATAAAGATCATCCATCAATTGAAATATACAAAATAGAGTTCAGTTGAACTGAGTCAGTGGGTAGCTATACATTTTCACTAACTCAATTGGTTTCCTCAGAAGCTTACTCGAGTTTTCAGCAGATAACTTTTAATTTAATAATAATAATAATATAATAATAATGATGATGATGATGATAATGATGATTATGATGATGATGATGATGATGATGATGATGATGATGATGATGATGATGATGATGATGATGATGATGATGATGATGATGATGATGATGATGATGATGATGATGATGATGATGATGATGATGATGATGATGATGATGATGATGATGATGATGATGACGACGACGATGATGATGATGATGATGGTGGTGGTGGCGGTAGTAGTAATAGCAGTAGTAGTAGTAGTAGCAATAATAGTAATAATTAATAGTAATAATAATAATAATAATAATAATAATAATAATAATAATAATAATAATAATAATAATAATAATAATAATAATAATAATAATAATAATAATAATAATAATAATAATAGTAATAATAATAATAATAATAATAATAGTAATAATAATAATAATAATAGTAATAATAATAATAATAATAATAATAATAATAATAATAATAATAATAATAATAATAATAATAATAATAATAATAATAATAATAATAATAATAATAATAATAATAATAATACTAATAATAATAATAATAATAATAATAATAATAATAATAATAATAATAATAATAATAATAATAATAATAATAATAATAATAATAATAATAATAATAATAATAATAATAATAATAATAATAATAATAATAATAATAATAATAATAATAATAATAATAATAATAATAATAATAATAATAATAATAATAATAATAATAATAATAATAATAATAATAATAATAATAATAATAATAATAATAATAAAAGTAGGAGTATTAATAGTAGTAATAGTAATGTAATAACAATGATAGCAACAACAATAGCAACAACAATAGCAACAACAATAGCAACAACAATAGCAACAACAAGAGCAACAACAAGAGCAACAACAAGAGCAACAACAAGAGCAACAACAAGAGCAACAACAAGAGCAACAACAAGAACAACAAAAAGAACAACAACAATAATAATAATAAATTTTAAAAAAATTATGCTTGACGTCAACAAAGAATAACAAATAACTGAATGTAGGAAAATGATGTTGGTTGTGGCTTCAAGCTCAGGCTCTTGAGAATGGCGCCCAGCAACCACGCAAGTCCATTCTATAATCTCAATTGGTCTGCTCACACTTTGGTGCTAGGCTGATATGCAATGCTTCCATCATTAGCAGTTACTTCTGTCTTCTGGTCTTGTCCAAGATGGTGGCTTCCTCTCACAAAATATGATCTCCATTATACCATGCATATTCAGCAAATGCAGATTACTCTTTAGCACACTTTTTAAAGGGGATCTTGATGTTCTCTCACTCTGGGTCTCCAGTCTTCTCTTGGTCTCCCCTATGTAGTCCTTCCCACAGCTGCAAAGGATGCAGTACACAATGCATGAGTGCAAACTAGCTGGTTATACTACCTTCACTCTGCTCAGTTGTGTCCTCAAGAGTTCTTCCCGATCTGAAAACTACTATGATGCTAAACTTCTTGGAGACCCTCCTGATATCTTCACTTATCCCTGCTACATGAGGAATTACTACCATTGTCACAGGGTGACCTTCCATGCATGCAGACATCAAAGGCTCTAACAAGTTAGAACCTGGAGAATATCAAATGTGTATGCTAATAATAGTGTTTGTTAGGTGTTGACTAGTGTAGACTGCATAACATGCAAAACACTGTGACATTGTCAGGAAGTCACTCTCTCTATAGCTATACCCGAGTTGCGATTATAAATATATTCCAAGAACTGCCATTCACTCAACACATTCACTTACAATACATCAGCCAATCTGCTGTTGCTCCAGTCTGGCTCCCTTAAATAGGCTGGAGCCCAGCAATTCCTTTTATGGAAATACACCAAAACACATAATTAATCACATTGTTCTATGTCTTATGCTTGTTCATTAGTCTGTTAATTGTTAGTGTTAGGTTGTTAAATAATCTGTCAGGGGGCTCCATGGGTGGAGAGATCCCTGACACTCCCCCCATCTGGTCTAGCAGTGAAGCCATCATCCCAGGCTTGGCGGGAGAGCCCATCTGCATTCGCATTCTTGGATCCTAGATGGTGTCGTATCACAAAGTCATAGTCTTGCAAGAGGAGGGACCACCGAGACAGGCGGCTTCCCTCATACTTAACATTATCAAGGTAGGTGAGGCAGCCATGATCGGTCAAATGGAGTTCCAAGCAGATAAACTTTGAAGTGCTGGACACGAGTCCGGGCTCCCCTGTCATACCATGTCTTCATTATTCGTTTAGCTTGCTTGTCGTATGCTTGGGCCAGTTCCCTGGTTACCTGCAGACGGCTGTACATCTGCTGTAGATAGGATACGGCACTGGCCGGGCAGCGGCGGTCATGCTGCCAACTTTCCTTGAGCGTGTCAAGGGGACCTCTCATCTGTCTCCCCAGCATCAGCTCTGCCGGAGAGAATCCAGTTGACTCCTGTTGTGTCTCCCTGTATGCATAGAGGACATACGGAATGGCAGCCCTCCAGTCCCCATCAGTCCAATCGGTCACCTTCCCCAACATGGCTTTGAGGGTCTGGTTGAATCTCTCAACCAGACCATCAGTTTGTGGGTGATAGATGGAGGTTCTAATAGGATGGATGCCCAACAATGTATAAAAGTGGTACATCAGCTTACCAATAAAGTCTTACCAATAAAGTTACTACCACAGTCTGTTAGTATCTCCTCATGAATTCCCCATCTAGAAAACAGAACCATCAGGGCATCGGCTCTGACTGCCTGTCTGTTTGAGTGATGTGGCTTTGGGGTATCTGGTGGCATAGTCCACCACTGTTAGGATGTATCTGTACCCATCCGGTGTTGCGGGGAGGGGTCCAATCATGTCCATCCCAATACGCTGGTATGGTCGCTCCATCAATGGCAGTGGTACCAGGTGAGCTCGGGCCTTGTTTCTCCTAGCCACCTTCTGACATTTCTGGCATCTACTACACATGTCACTGTCCTCTTCCCTCATTTTTGGCCAGTAGAAACAGTCCATCAGCCTGGCAGTGGTCTTCTTTCGACCAAGGTGTCCTGCCATCGGGGCCTGGTGCGACAGGCGCAGGACAGCCTCCCTGTAGCTCGTCGGCAATACCAACTGCTGGATGGTTGTTGCCCTGCGGTGGTCTGTCCAAGATCTATACAGCAGTTCATCCAGACAGTGGAATTCGTTTCCATCCTGTTTCGCTTGGTCTCTGCACTGTTGGAGAGATGGGTCCTCTGCTTGGGCTTTCTGTAGTGCTGCAGCTCCCTCCTGCTCAGGGTGCAGCTGTCCCCAGTAGCGTGACTCTCTTTTATTCCTGTCTCTCTTCTGCTCACGAGTCAGTCGTACCTTAGGAATGGGGGGAGAGAAAAAATCGTCATCAAAGGTTGGGAGCTCACCCTGTAAATTAGTGTCCTGCTCTCCCTGGTCGACATCATCATCACTTCTCTTGATCTCCTCTGCTTTGTCTTCATCAGTTCGTTCTGCTTCAGTCTCTAAATCAGTATCAATCTGATTGCTGGTTGTCTTGTCTTCCCCTCCCAGGCAGGCGACTCTGATGCAGGCTCCTGTGGCAGTTCTTTTTCCATCTCTCTCTGCATGTACCTGGTTGAGCAGAGTAAGTAGCCCTGGGTAGTCTCTTCCCAGAGCCACCTCCACCGGGATGTTATTGGACACAGCCACTAGTCTCTTACTAGTGATGGTCAGGTTGGCCTTTGCCAGGGGAAAGCTCTGCGTACATCCGTTGATGTCAGTCAACTTCAGTGAGTCCCCTGTATATTGTGAACTAGCAACTAGGTCTGATCTGACCATTGTGAGGGCCAGCCCAGAATAAAGCAAGACATTATCGGTACGCTCATCATTTACTTTTCCTGTAATAATGAAGCTGTTTTCCTTGGTCGGCCATAGGCTGGCGAGAGCCAACTTCTTGGGGCATTCCCTGGTTATGTGCCCAAAGTCATGGCAATGATAGCACTGTGGGCCTCTGGTAGGATCGAACCTGGAGTAGTTCCTCTCTTGTGCAGCTCCCGGTGATGGCCGCTCTGCAGGTGGTGGTGGGGGTGGTCCTCCATCGTCCCTCGGTCCTTGCCTGTAATAACTACCTCTGGGTGGTCCTTGTCGACTCCACTGCCTCCTAGAGTCGTCCATTCGTTGATCCTGCCATACTGGTCATGCTCTCCTGTCCTCACTGTTTCTGCTTCTGTTGGCAATATGATGGTCTGCTATCTCAGCCATCTGCAATGGTGAAGTGGGGTTCTGGTCCCTCACCCATGTTCTGATCTGCTCTGGCAGGATCTGTACGACCCTCTCCATCACTATTATGTCTCGTTGCTGCTCCTTTGTTTCAGCCTTCTCGGTCCATCCTGCAAAGAGCATCAGAGCTCTCTGAACCACTTCGACGACCGTCTCATCTCGCTTCACCCGTAGGTCATTCCAGCGTACCCGGAAAGCCTGCTCATCAATACCAAAGAAAATTAACAATGCAGCCTTTACCTTTGTGAAGGTCGTCTGGTCCTTGGGTGGGAGCTGCAGTACCATTCGGGTCATTCTGCCATCCAACAGTGGTGTCAGCTTTTACAGCCAATAGCATGGATCCACCTCGTACAAGAGCATCTGCTTCTCAAATGTGAGAAGGAAGGCATCAGCATTCTCGATGTCTGTTAATTTGGGTAGGGTAGGAAGGTGCCTCCCACACTCCCTGTCCTCTATTCTCCTGAGATCCTCCCTTCTCTCCCTCTATGGTGCCGTTCACTAGCTCCTTCTCGAGCCAACTCCCTCTCTTTCTCTCTATCCTCCCTCTGTTGGCCATTCTTCTTTTTCTTTTCTGTTATTTTCGGTAGCGTGGATTACTTTGTTGTTGGCTGTAGATTCGTTACCGCTGCCACCAGTTGTCAGGAAGTCACTATCTCTATAGCTAAACCCAAGTTGCGATTATATATATATTCCAAGAACTGCCATTTACACAACACATTCACTTACAATACATCAGCCAATCTGCTGTTGCTCCAGTCTGGTGGCTACCAGACTGGAGCCGGCAATTCCTTTTATGGAAATACACCAAAACACATAATTAATCACATTGTTCTATGTCTTATGCTTGTTCATTAGTCTGTTAATTAGTACATGTTAGTGTTAGGTTGTTAAATAATCTGTCAGGGGGCTCCATGGGTGGAGAGATCCCTGACAGACATTCCATTGGAAAACTAGGGATGTACGTATGTTATGGTTTTTACCATATATAGTCATGCTGACTAAGGAGGCAGCCAGCCTATTTAAGGGCAACTGTTTTACTCTGCAGCAGTGGAGACCCTTACCTGATTTTTGGCTCGTGTGTGATTTGAGAGAATTCTAATTATATTTTTCAGTAACGATATAAGCTTTGGTAAAGTGGCAGCATACTCTGTAGCTACTGCCAGTGAGTTAGTCTCTTGGGGCATCTTGTGAAGGGATCCCTTCGACAACTATAGGATACTTCCTTTCAGACCCCTCTGGTGAAACACCTTTTGCAAGCACTTTTTGTCGAAAAGAAAAAATCCTTAAATCTTGACATTGCAATAATAAAGTTTTTTCATTGTATTGTAAGAGATCAATGCAACTTGTACCATACCGATATATGTCATTGAAAAGCACACTATCTTCACTAATTCCTGTTGCCAGATGTAACCAAAGCTGTATAAGTAATTGCATTCAGGTTAGAAAGGTTTACAAGGTATAAACTATTTGTGATCTCTTCAATGAGCAGTCAAGCATGTAAAAGAATGCCAAATGATTTCAGTTCCTGTTACAACAGCAACAGTGATAGATAGAATAGAAATTATTGTTTCTGAGTTTAGTTTCTACCATAGTACATGAAGTACACTAGAACTCCCAGGCAGACGTGTGAAAGGAAAGTATACCAGCTATACAAAGTGCACCAATTTCTAGGCACATCCAAATGTGAAAAAGGATCATCAGGTTGCACCACCAGCAGAATCCCCATCTGTGTGGATTTCCCTAGCATTTTATAGGGAGCTGTTAGCAAGGCAATCAGCCAAAAGCATGCAAACAAAATGTCAGTGAAACCTCTGACAGGTAGTTTCCTGGCTCCTGCAAACCACAAGATGAATGGGGAGAACGTGGCAAACCATACCAATGCAGAGAACGTGGCAAACCACACGGATGCAGAGAACGTGGCAAACCACACCAATGCAGAGAACGTGGCAAACCACACCAATGCAGAGAACGTGGGAAGATATCGACGATCGCGAGTTCGACCTCGGGAGGAGAACACAGATGACAAAACTATTGCGTGGACTCGGGAGCGAGCTCCTGATAGGTTGCCACGAAGTCACCTTGGAGACAAGTGACGTCAAACTGAACAAGTAGCTCGTAATTATAAAAGGACTGAACTTTGTATACTATTGAGAGAGGGCGTTAAAAAGTGAGTTGTCTTTATTGAGTATGAATTGTTATTGAGTAAGAGCACTTGATTGATTCGTTATCCTTGTGATATATTAGCACTAGACTCTTGCTAATCAGCGACACGGCAAAGGGTGCTGTGTTTGTTGTTTGGTCTGAAGAGAGGTTCTAGCCAGGGAGGTTAGAAGAGGTTCAGGCGTCGGACCGGGAACTTGGATCTGGCAAGAGCAAAGCGCGTCTTGGCCAGAAAGAAGTTTCGGTTACATTGGTGGCAGCGGTGGGATTCTCAAAGAGGAGTATCCCAAATTTCAGTTAGGTCAGAATCTAGTTGTAGGTCCTTAGCCGAGTAGCTATCTCAGTATACGGAGAACGGTTCGAGCATTGTGCTTACGGGACCTGAAAACCCACTCTGACCAGTTAGGCTTGTCGTTGTTTTGTTTGCATATTTAAGTTGTATTTATTATTAGTTGGCATTTTGCTGTCAACGACTCTTATTGTGTGTCTGTTGGAGATGTCTCGACCGGGAGAAGACCGCCGGTTGCGGAGCGATGATACACTAGAGACCCCCGAACGTCAAGAACAAGGGAAACTGGACAAATTCATGGATCGTTGGGTGGAGATGGAACGGACCAAAGCTGAGAGAGTGGAAGAGCAAAGGCAGGAGGACCGGAGGCATGCAGTGAACAACAGGATAGATGGATCCAAGCGCTGACTGAAGCCATCAGAACCCCTATACCTGCCCCAGTAGTAGTTCCCCCTCCCAGGCTGACCATGCAGAAGTTTGTTGAAAAGATGGACGACATGGGTGCTTACCTGGAAACATTTGAAGTGACAGCGAAGGTTGGAGAGGGGCCTAGAGCACAATGGAGTGCCCACCTAAGAAGCTCATTGTCAGGACAAGGTCTGACCGCTGTGTCGAACCTATCTGCTCTAGACCAATTGAACTATGAAGTAGTCAAACGGACCCTCCTGGCAACTTACCACATCTCTGGAGACACTTATCGGAAGAAGACATTCGAATATCCTTTCGACTCCAGCAATTCCGACCTCTGGTTCAGTACATACCGACAATCTTTCACTCAATGGATTGAATCGACAGGCATTCAATGCTGTCTTGTATGAACTGGCCTTGAGAAAATTACCTAGATGGTTAGAGGTCCAAATGAGGAATTTGCAACCATAGACATTTGAAGACCTTGCAGAAGCTGTGTCGAGGTATCTTGGGAACCAGCGAAGAGAAGTAGATCCGAGGAGACCTGAACGAAGGGAACATTCCAGCCCGGCCCAGCAACACACCAACAAGTCGAGACCTACGGAAGAGAGAAGCAGTAATTGGAAAGCCGAAGACCGGAAACAGATCGAGTGTTTCAGATGTGGATGGAAGGGCCATATCAAGAGAGATTGTCGCGTCAAGCTGGAGGAAGCAAACCTTGTACGCGTACAAGAACACTTGCCCAAGTGGACAAGATCAGTCAAGGTCAATGGGAGTCCCGTCCTTGGTCTGATCGATACAGGCTGTACAAAGTCGGTTGTGCACCCCAGATGGATCAACCCAAAGGATTATTTGTCGTGGAAGATCCCCTATCACACTGCCAGCTCAAGGAAAGTGCTTTTCCCAGCCGCAAAGATCACATTGACTGTGGAAGGAAAGGAACACGACATGGCTGTGGGAGTATCAGAGCACATCACAGTAGATATGTTAATGGGACACGATGTTCCCCATTTTTAAAAAATTCTGAAGGAAGCACTAAGGGAGGAAGACTCGATTCCACCAACCCTTGACGTAACCAAATCATGTATGGTGACGACACGTGCCCAGGAGCAAGCAAAGAGCGAGCTTGCAGCACGAGAACAGCTGGAACAAGAGCGAGACCAGCCAGTGACACATACATTAGACCCAGTTGACATTGTAAGTAAAGCGGAAGATGACCCAGAAGTGACTTCAGATGACCAAAGGATGGATTCTAGTGACATGAATCCGGAACTACTCGAGCCAAATGAGATAGGAGCAGAACAAGAACCAGATGACCCAGATCCTACAAGTGACATCACGAATGAAGAGCAAAAGGTTTTCGAGACCATTTCAGCAGAGCAGCTGAAGCTGGCCGAACAGACGGACTCCACGTTGGAGAGGATTCGTGAAAAGGCAAGCGAGGAGAACAGCCCCTACTTTTGGAAGGATGGGATTCTGCTTCGGAAACCGTACCAGGACCAAGGGAAGGATCTGGTGGTTGTCTCGCAGTTGGCTCGGACCAAAGTGTTGCAGTTAGGGCACAACTCAATGGTGGCTGGACACTTCGGTCCAGAGAGAACATTGGAGGCGATTCGTCGGAGGATGGATTGGCCTGGCCTGGCAAGAGACGTAAGGGAATTATGTATGTCTTGTCCTGTGTGTCAGAAAGCAAAACCAGCTGTGTTAGCCAAAGCACCTTTATATCCCTTACCCATTTTCACCGAGCCTTTCCAACGCATAGCGATGGACATTTTTGGCCCTTTGAAGAAGTCTAAATCCGGTAACAAATATATCTTGGTTGCCATGGATTACACCACAAAGTGGCCAGAAGCCTATGCCTTGAGAAACAGCACTGCTGAAACTGTGGTGAATTGCCTAATAGATCTGACAGCCAGGGTAGGAGTTCCACAGGAGCTCTTAACAGATAATGGGACAAATTTTATGTCGAAAGTAGTTAAACAATTTTGTCAGACTACGGGGGTACACCAGATTAGGACTTCCCCATACCACCCAGAAACGGATGGTATGGTGGAACGTTTTAATTCTACCCTTAAAAGGCTTTTACGAAAACTGACACAAAGCAGCAAGGTTGAGTGGGATAAGTGCTTGCCTTTCATCATGTGGGCTTACCGTGGTAGTGTGCATGCCACGACAGGGTTTTCCCCTTATAAGTTACTGTTTGGCAGAGACATGAGAATGCATATAGATGAACTTGTGAGATTCTGGAAAGGGAAGGAAGACCAGTGTGAGACAGATGTGACCGAGTACATTGAGGTCATGAGGTCTAACATAGAAGTTGTAAGAGACATTGCTCGAGAGAATGAGGAGAGAGAAAAGAAAAAGCAGAAGTTCCACCATGATAAGAGGGTAGTGGAAAGAAACTTTGAAGTGGGTGATTTTGTTCTAGTGTTTAGACCAACCCAAAAGAACAAATTACTCAATGAATGGCAGGGGCCTTTTGCAGTCACAAAAAAATCACAGAAGTGACGTACCAGATAGACACTGGAGCCTGTAGGAAGCGCCACAAGACGTTCCACGTAAATGCTATGAAACTTTGGACTTCACCAGCCCCTGCAGTCTTCCTGACAGAGGAACAGGAAATAGACGACCCATTCGAGTTGAATGAGGTAGAAAAGTTACACACACTCTCTCTCTCGCAAACAAGCAAGCTAAAAGAGGCATACAGGGATATCATACAGGACGTCCCGGGGAGGACGTGCCTAGTTAGTCATGACATAACCACGGGAAACTCACCCCCAATTCGTTTACCACCATACAGGCTAGCACATACAGCACGGGAATTTCTAAGGGAGGAGATTAAGACTTTATTACACCAAGGTATCATTGAACCCTCCAAGAGCCCTTGGGCAACCCCTATAGTGTTAGTACAGAAAAAAGATGGATCCACCTGTATGTGTGTGGATTACAGGAAGTTAAACGCAGTGACTACTGTTGACCCGTACCCTTTACCTCACATTGAAGATTTAATCAATGACATTGGGAGGGCGAGGTACATTACCACTCTAGACCTCACTAAAGGATTTTACCAGGTTCCCATGGGAAAAGATAGTAAGGCCAAAACAGCCTTCATTACACCTTACGGGAAGTATCAGTTCAACACCATGCTCTTTGGGTTAGTATCTGCCCCATCCACATTTCAGCCTCTGATGGACCACGTGCTGCATGGGTTACACGATTTTACCACTGCTTATCTGGATGACATCCTAATACGTAGTAACACATGGGATGAGCACATCTGCCACCTAAAGGAAGTGTTGCAGAGATTACGAGAAGCAGGTTTACATATAAAAGAGAGAAAGTGTAGTTTCGCTGTCAATAAGTGTAACTACTTGCGACATATAGTGGGTGGCGGAGAAGTGAGGCCCTTGGAATGTAAAGTTAAGGCAGTGAAAGAATATAGCCAACCACAGACAAAAAAAACAGGTACGGGCATTCCTTGTGTTATGCGGTTATTACCGTAGGTTCATCCCCACATTTTCCACCATAGCCAACCCCTTAACCGAATTAACCCGGAAAAACAAAAGTAATATGGTTGAATGGAGTGAAGAGTGTGAACATTCCTTTAACTTGCTTAAAGAAGCGCTCACTAGTGAGCCAGTGCTAACGACCCCGGATTGGGCGAGGAAGTTCACTCTACAGACAGATGCGTCAGCCACTGGACTGGGATACGTGCTGAGCCAAAAAGATCAAGCTGGAGACGAGCATCCTGTAGCCTTTGGCTCGAAGAAACTGCTACCCAGGGAACAAAAGTACTCGGCTATAGAGCGTGAGGCTTTAGCGATTGTGCAGGGTGTCAAGCACTTTAGGACTTACCTGCAAGGCACAACGTTTCACATTGAGACTGATCACGATCCTCTCACACATCTCGGAAGCCTGAAAGATGCACATGGAAGATTGGCTAGATGGGCTTTAGCACTGCAGTCTTACTGGTTCACTGTAAGCCACAGAGCTGGTACGGCAAATGCCAATGCTGATGGATTGTCTCGTGACCAGGGCTCACGATCAAAGGAAAAGGGAATGTCAGTGAAACCTCTGACAGGTAGTTTCCTGGCTCCTGCAAACCACAAGATGAATGGGGAGAACGTGGCAAACCATACCAATGCATAGAACGTGGCAAACCACACGGATGCAGAGAACGTGGCAAACCACACCAATGCAGAGAACGTGGGAAGATATCGACGATCGTGAGTTCGACCTCGGGAGGAGAACACAGATGACAAAACTGTAGTAACTTGACTTGTTGTACTGTGTACTTTGAACTATGTATATGATTCATGCATTGACGCATACACAATAGCCATGTCATGTGATTATGAGGCGGGGCGTGGGCCACGCCCGACCAGTTAGTTAGCCAATCTATCTCATGTTGTTTCTGTGACTATTTCTCTATCCATGCATTTGCTCATCAATACTTTCAATATAGGAAGTTGACCCACGATATTACAAAAACTATTGCGTGGACTCGGGAGCGAGCTCCTGATAGGTTGCCACGAAGTCACCTTGGAGACAAGTGACGTCAAACTGAACAAGTAGCTCGTAATTATAAAAGGACTGAACTTTGTATACTATTGAGAGAGGGCGTTAAAAAGTGAGAGTTGTCTTTATTGAGTATGAATTGTTATTGAGTAAGAGCACTTGATTGATTCGTTATCCTTGTGATATATTAGCACTAGACTCTTGCTAATCAGCGACAGGCAAAGGGTGCTGTGTTTGTTGTTTGGTCTGAAGAGAGGTTCTAGCCAGGGAGGTTAGAAGAGGTTCAGGTCCGACCCGGGAACTTGGATCTGGCAAGAGCAAAGCGCGTCTTGGCCAGAAAGAAGTTTCGGTTACACAAAAACTCGGGGAGTTTATTTCCATCACCAGTCAGAACCAGATGAACAAAGCTTGGCAACTTCGTGTCCATCACCAGCCAGAAGCAGAGATACAGAAGGGCTGTATGTTTGTTATCGCTAGCTAAGAAAGAAGCCACACTTCCTGCACCCAGATTAGAGTTAAGAATTCCTAGATACCATATAGAATGAGTTCTTTGCCACTTATCCCATAAGAACTGTGGTGGGATTTCCCCATATATATAGGTAGTGATCTATGAAGGTTACTCTTTTGAGCTTCTATCCCTGTAAATCAGCATTATATGGTCAAAGGATTTGAATGTAACTTTGGGATCAATGTAGGTATCATGATATCAATCTGTATTTGGATACTTCCTAGGACATGCTGAAACAACTCCCTATACAATATGTGGGAAATTTTCAGAGAAATTCTTCAAGATAACTGACGACACAACTCATATGCTACCTGGAATTCCTATTTCTCATTGGCAATTATCACAGAGGGGAGTGCTCAAGCAACCCCAGTTTTTGCCTCAGCCCCTCACATCACTCAGTTTCTATGCGATTTACCTATGCATAGTTTGTTCCTGATCTTGAATCAAACCATTACAGCCCTGACAATTCCTGCCCGAATAGCATTACTTAGATGGGATCACACCCACACCTACTCATAAATGTTCATCTCTCCAGACACAATCCTACAAATACATTTTTGGTGGATGTCGTGGCTAAACCTTAACAGTGCAACAACTTGCCGAAATCTCGAGTGAGTAAATTTACATTCATTATCGAGAAAGTCATTGTTTCTACTAGGTATATCAAATGAGGGTTCGTATAGAGTGTGACAACTGTCCTTCACCAACACAACACTTTCATGCATTAACTATCGGCCATTTTTACCTAACTATACAATAAGATAAGTGTCCTTCAGTGATTCGCACTTCTATGCACACACCTCCACCATCCTGACTGAAATCTCGACTAACCCTTGAAGTCCCTTGACCCAACCCTCGACGTGGCCCTCCAGGACCAACCCTCATAAGAACACACCAGGCCCACCCTTCAATAGTGCATACTGGCTCAAAACAAGATGGGTGGCCTCCAGGCCTAACTTCAAAGGGACTCCATAAATCCAACCCTCAATGGGGCCTCCAAGCCCGTTGACCTAAATCTTGATAATAATTTAAGCTCCCTAGGCCCAACCTTAAACATTGACCTGGACCCTTCTGGCACAATCCTTGAAGATAAGACACTGTCAATGCAAGAAGTAAATCGAGCTGGATGTCTTTTTCTTTCAGGTATTAGTATGTAATTTCACAAATAGTGAGGTATGCTTTATTGGCAATAATCTGGTCCATCCCTCTAAGGTCCACATACATAGCTGTGGTTTATGAGCTCACTTGCCACAAGCTAAGGTTTCCATATAACTAATGCTACCAAATTACATTCCAAGCAGCCCTCACTTCCCTAACCATAGCAACTGACCTGGTCTTATCCCTAGCCATTGCCTCATCCTAACCCTAGTCATAATCCTAGCCACTACACTAGCCACTCTAACTCAGGACCTAAGTTTAGGCCACTCTTCTGTTGCTAACTCTAGCCACTGTACCTACGTCCATGGTCGTAATCCTAGCCACTACCTTAGCATCTGTTCTGAGCCTAACTGTAACTGTAAAAAATAAAGTGAGCAACGATCTTCACTTGCTCTATGATAGCAGATAGCAGGAATTTGAGTCCAATGCTTCTTTGTAAAAGCTCTCAATTTCTTGTCACCCATAATTAGCTGTATTTCCACCATCAGACAAAAAATACCGTGAGCATGAATCAGCAGAAGGGCAAGCACTACCAAGAAATTACTAAGTACACACAGACATTCACCAAAATTAATTGATGTTCTGGTGTGGTGGTTACAAATTGTGACCTGATAAGTGACTTACTAATTACATGGTAAATTTCATTTAGTAAAATAATCCAAGGAAGGGAGGGGGTTGGGTGCCGGGCATCTAGCATATTTGTTCCGCCCAAATTGGTAATAGCCCTGACCAAGATACCTGATCAAGAATCATCTGGCTCCCGAGAATAGTCCTCCCTCTGCCCAACCACCGACTTGCCTCATCTATTCTAGATTTGGCCTTGATCACCTTTCTTCATCAATTTGAGCATAACAAACTGATTGCAGTGAATTTAGCTATCAAACTACAAGGCTTGCTGTTGCAACACTGAGCTAGCCAAGGTGAGCTAAGCATTTACGCAGACTCATTGAGACTCATTTAGTTGCTGTTATTGATGCATGTTTTTCTCATTCCCTGCGGGTATTCAGTTCGTTGGTTTAGCAATGGGATAATTCATCGCATTGAAGTTGGAATAACCAGAGAGGTATTGTGGAGTTGATAAGATTATGAGCAAGTGTGATAAAGTGCAGAAAAGTTCTTTAACAATTCCAAACTCTTCAATTGACAAAACAAAAACCTGATAGTTCTGATTTCCATGCTTATTTTTGGAGTATGGAGTCTAGTATCAGTGCCAATACTACTTTACAATTCACCAAAATCAGAGGTAAGGTATTGTGTTGATTCATTTATATTTTGAGCCAAATAATTTCTTGCTATTTTGTTAGGTTATGGCCAGGGTCCTAATATGAGTATAAATTATATAAATATCCTGCAGTTTGGTCAGGTTTTCACGGTAGGAGTGTCTGGCTTATCACAAACATAACCGCAACCTGGAAAGCTTACAAAGGTCACCTGAGTATTTGTTTCCTCACTCCATTTTAAAGATATCCTGGTAAACAAGGCCATCTCATTATAGACAATTTGAGAAGAGATGTATGTTAGACATACATCAAAGCTACTTTTGCCATCATCATCATCATTTTGAGTGATCCAAACTGGTATACAAAGAAGCAGATCTTTACAAAGAACCTTGATCTTTCAAAATATACTCCTATATAGGTACAATATATAATCTGCTTACTAAGTTAATTAAAGATCTATCAAGTCATTTTTGGGAGGGGCATGACCATTGACCTATGGTGCATACTGAATCTGCCTCCTACCATATTTGGCAAAAAACCTATCCAGCCATTTTTGGCATAACCTTTGAGCTTGACTTCAAATTGTTCCATGGTGGATACATAACCTGCTTATATACCTAGTTTGATAAAGACCCTTATTGAGTACATTTGTGAAAGGAGACAGTAGCAAACCTCTTTATCAATCTTTCTCTGAATATAATAATGTTATCTACACATTTATAATTCATTATCTAATACCAGTGGCAGTACTAATGATTCTGATGGTGACACTGCACGCTCAGCATCACACCTATATGCTACGACCAGTGGTGTATGCTTAGCCAACTTTATGAGATCCTCCAATTGTTCACCTGTTCCAGAAGGATATCTGTTAGTTATGAAGAATGATGAGCTCACAGCCACACAATTGATCAATGGACTTACAACTCTTGGAGCAAGTGCTGAATGCTTATGGAAAGCTGTTCCCTTTTTGTGCCTGCATCTGTTTGGGTTGTGTGGTGGGTCAGGCATCTCCATTCTGCCTACTTCTAGTCAGTGTGAAGAGATAAGAGACACCATATGCAAAAAGCAGTGGATGTACATTGAAAAACTCAACATTGGCCTCCCAGAATGTGAAATATTTCCTGCTGAATCATTGTCATGTCCAGCACTAAATGACAGCTTCTCTACAAATGGAACAGTCGCCACCCATATACTAGGTAAAGTAAGGAAAAACGAATCTAATTGTTTAGATTTACATCCATAAGATATCGGGTTTATTTCTTTGTAGAATGTGCACAACTAAAAACTTACTTGCCAGCAAATATCTTGCATGATATTAATTACAGAACTAAAGTATAGCTTTTGGGTAATGGTGCATTCTTGGATAAAACTCTTATGGTTGGAAATGTGATAATTCAATGTTTACTTCTGACTCTAAAGTGAACCAATTTTTGTATTACTTTCCCCGCATGAATTTAGTCTGAGCTGTGAACACCTGACCACAATTTTATCAACAATAATGGACAAATAAATTACTGTCTTAGAAAGAACAGAATATGGCCATAATGTGTGTGCGTGGGGGGGAAATCAATATCAGGATTATTTTCAGGTCAGAAAAATTTAAAATCATAGCCCAGGGTCAAGATAATTTAACAACTACCATTCATCTTTTGTGTAACGTATTCCATGAAATTATGACAGGAATTGCATAGTAGAGATGAGTTGGAGACACAGAAGGAATACCTTCAGAAAGACAGACCTCTAGAAGTCTGCCAACACTCAGCATGCTTGGAACCAATACCATTCCATCTTGTGATGTGCTACCTATATAATATTTAACACCAGAAACGGAGAAAATTGCTTGTAAAGAAGGAGCTCAACATCCATCGTACACATGAGGATCAGTATTAAAAAAGAGGCTTGATTTACATCATTAGTGAGTCTTAACTCTCAAGAATCTTTATCTAAAAACTATGCACATAATCATCTGTCTGATAATTTGCTGCACTAATAGACTCTGAACATTAATTTTGACAAGTCAAGAATCTTGTGATATTTTATTGTTACTTGATAATTATACATATCTTTGTTGATCTTTCATTTGATTTGTAAAAAACTAAGTAGTTAGGTTGAAATTTATCAAAAAATTAAAACGTAATGACTTTCTCAATAATCAACTTAAATATGCGCCTTGATGTTGAGTTAATACTCTGGCCATCATCATGAGTAGAAATGTTTTATTTGCATATTAGTCGTGCTCTTTATTAATTAAGAACATAATTTATTTTATCGGCTGGCTATCTAGAGATTGTTGCAGCTGTTTAAACAGCTCAGCTGCTCAAGAACTCTCTGCAATTCTATTTAGCAAAATAAATAACCAGCAGCTGGTGTGTAACTCATACACTTCCTACTGTTTATAGTCTTAAACACAAATCTGTACAGTTTCAGAATACTACCATGTTCTTCTTGAGGTTATTAACTGTTGGACCTAATGTCATTTATGACTTCGTGACATCATTCTAATAGGAAGAGGAAATTTCTAGCTGTTACTGCAATTTATGTCCAGAAATTACAATATTTTTGTTTCTCTTAGCTCAACTGTGTATCAACTATTGGCACACAAATTGTTAGTCAGGTTTTATCAACAATACAAATGTGCATGTGTTATTCTTGTTATAATTACTATTGCCGATTACCTTTGTTAGCACAAAGCATCCTCAGCTGCTAAATATTCTGACATCTAATCCTTAGATGCTGAAGAAATACATTCAATTGACACCAAATAATCAGTTCTGGAATACACAGGAGATTTTTATCAAAAAAATTGTTCAAGTTACTGTATAAGAAGTTGTAATGCCTGGGTACAAGTTTTCCAAGGAGGATTTTGGTTATTTGTGGATATATTGATAATCCTATCATTAAGCTTTTCAATTCTAGCAAGTGCAACAGTAATTATAATATCTTATCTAGAATGGATGAGAATGTGAGTTAATAATAAGATAAAATTTAGTCCATAATTATACAAGGGAAATTGCCATCTTTTCCTTTTGAATGGACTAATAATAATTATTCCAAAACATATGCCACCCCTCTACCCCTGTTATCATCCCTCCTTCCTCACAAACCTTCCAAACCTCCATTATATGATTTTATCTTCTAGCAGAAATAGCCAATAGAAAATATTAATAGGGTCCTCTCTTCCTTCATAGTACCGAGTCAATATTTTAATGATTTCCATTTAAACAGACTATATATTTGTGAACCCATACTATATGCCTGGAGATAGGTGGAAGAAGTTATGAGTCTCTTGAAGGAAAATTACAATATAGTATTAAGACTTAAAAGTCCATATAAATGCTGGCATTATTATTATTATTATTACCACAGGCTCATTTTCCCTGCTATCTTTGTAGTATACATGACGATTGATGCTTTGAGCATTGTTATGTTTACATATATGAATTATTTATATATCCATTTTATACATGTTTCAGATATGTTGGTTTTATGGACTGTGACCAGCTGTTCTGTCTATCTCGAAGTCTTATTCAAAGTCTGACAAGTCACTCCCCTTTGTGTTACATTTGGTATGATATTATGTAGCTAGCTATAATAAAACTATTTTTATTGACTTCGTTGTTATGCTTTTTGGTGGAGATGGAAATGAAAGTAGATTATGGCAGCCTTCAGTGGGGAGAAGAAAAACTTCGTAATACAGCTCATAGCCTATCTATATATGTATGTTTCTACCTGTGTATTAGCCACACATTCACCCATATAAAATATCCATGAGTCACTGACCCTAAATAATAATTATGGTCTTACGTAAATTGGGAATATAGCTCCTATTGTAAGAAACCAAGATAATGCCTGGAAGCAGATCGAGGCTACAGTGCACTGTGCATAACTTTCATGGTTAATAACTGATGGGACTCTTCTCCAAATAGCAGAACTATCCTGCCCAAAATAAAACAAACAACAAACTGAGACCATTATAAGCTTGCAAGATCTTTATAGCCACCTCCTCCTGAGACCATTGAACTTTAAAACCACCTCCCAAATAGGTCTTCATACTTTTTTTGGCTGCACAGGCATGTCAGAATAGGCTGCATGGTGGTTAAGAAAGGATGATTGACAAAGTTACTCGGTTCATCAACATGCTCTAGCTTTTTTAACTTGCCACTCAAAGCCTAGCATTCTATACTAGTTTAATATACTTTTCATAACCTTAGGTTGTTCATAGTGTGCTGTTGATGTTTACTTTAGTTTCCTTTACTTCATGGGTATATTTGATTCTGTAAAATAATTCTTGTTTTAGAAATTTAGATTATTTTGATCTGTTTGCAAAAAGAACAGTTCATTTCTGGATTAAGAGAAGTTAATAATGACAAATGGATTGACTTAGCACAAATATTCACAAGAAAAAGTTGGAAGCCCCTTTACCACAAATCTATGCGATATAAAATAAATTGGAGAAAGTATCTTGTTAATTTCTCTAGTATATATTCACTAAGTTTCTAACTATGCACTTGCATAGTGATTTCAGTCCTAGTATTTCCCTAATTATTGTGCCTTTGTTCACATGCTAACTTCAATCCCGAATTACATATATGAACTGACCAACGTAAATGAGCTGGGTCAGTATACTTACATGCAATTAAAATTTCCTTAGCCAGCACATGCAATTTCCAAATACAATTATTAGGGAAAAATAATACATCATAATACATCATGATATTGAGTGCCTGTTGGGTAACAATGGCCATGAGGCTGTTCGCTGTAGCTTAAAAACAGTCATATGTCATGCCACAAAGCTTCTATAGCTAGTGTGTTTTATCAATCCTGATTACAGAGCAGTAAATTATTAGGATTTCAGATGGGATGCAAACCCTTCATGCATCCCCCCACACCCACATACAAACACACAACAACCCGCCTTCCGGGATATGAGTATACTGATATTCATAACTGTTAGAATCAAAAACTTGTATGATACATGGACTGATATGGCATAAATGGACATGTTTATGCAATGTTTGAATCCCCCCAAAATAAATTAAGCACAAATGGAGGGCCAAAAATTTAAATGCCATCAATGGTGGTTAAAATTTCACTTACAACTTATTGCTCATGTTAGACCAATGAATACAAATATCCTACTACACTGTACAAAAAGTGATATTTTTCGTCTACTTCACTGGACCATCATCAAGAGTACTCTCAATGTACACCACTGTATATTGACTTGTGAATAGGGGGAAAATATCATGAGATGTTTGAACATATCCAGAATGAATATTTTTAGCTGCACTTGTATGGCAACAAACATTTTATAGCATTAATTCACGGTGGTGGGATTTATATGGATAGATATAGCACTTTACAGTAAGTAACGTTCGCATACCTGATTTTACTATTTTCATTTAGTCCCTTAATTGAACTCTCCTTTATTTTGCAATGCTATTATCGACCTTGGTGAAGAGGATTGTACCACTATTATGATGGCACCAGGTTGTGGTTGGGTTGGTGGGATAATAATGGTGGGTACAAAAGAAAAGCAGATATCTAGTTACAAGATTATATTCTATATAATTATCAAACCTTTGAGGACTGTTTTTGGCCAAAAGAATGGATATTAATCCACACAATTCAAATTACCTAGTCGATCACTTGCATACATACATGACAACCAAATTTCAGCAATAATGTGTGTATCTCATAATGACACCCATGACCAGCACATAATTATGTCCACAACATGATGCCAACAAAAGTTCTAGAAAGAAAAACTAGGCATTTGAAGCAAATAATTCTCATCTGCTGATGTTGTTCATATTGTAAGTAATATAGTAACTATGTAGAGTAAATTAAGTCAATGATGGTGTGAAAAATGTATTATCTATACAGGTAGTATGAGGGGAATAGGTATTTGCACACAAACTCTGCTTAGCACTGAAAGGACCGCAGACGTTGATCATGTAGCTCATATTCGGATAGTGCCTAAGCTAAAAGAGTATCATATAGCCAATCAGGAGGTCATGGGCAGAAGTTTTAAGTGTTTGTACCCCATGTGTGTATTGGGACAGTGGGACTTGTGGTGGTGTTGTATTAGTTGTGGTGAGAGGTATTAAATTGTCATATTCTGTGTTGTTTTATGTTGGTCTGCATCAGAGGGCCCACAGCTAAACAGGCACCATCCATCCTGATAGAGCCATGGCCAGGAACCATGTCATTTCTTATTTGTGGTTGTGGTGGAGAAACTTTTCTGGAGCTAAGTTATCATTATTGCTTTGGAGAGTGATTTGTACAGCATTTTTACTCTTTGGGGAAGTATTAGTGGCGTGTGCATGTTGGTGTAGAAGATGAGCAATGACAATCCTTGCCATGACCCTCCCATCACCCTATATACATTGCACAACCATTGGCTATTATTATCTCTCTGTTATTATCACTATTATTTTTATTATTATTATTATTATTATTATACTTCTATTGTTATTGTTATTTTATTATTATTATTATTATTATTATTATTGTTATTATTATCGTTATTATTATCGTTATATTAAAATTATCATTATTATCATTATTATCATCATTATCATCATTATCATCATTATCATCATTAACATCTTCTGGTAGGAAAAAGAAAACAAGTATTTTCTTTTTCCTTACAGAAGATGTCAATGGTGTGATTCATCTCAGGTGATGGGAGGGGTCATGGCAATGATTGTCATTGCTCATATTCTGGAGCACCAGTTCTTTATAAATAACAACTTCCCTCCCTGGAAGATGACACTTTCCAGCTCCTACCTTTCAGACAATGCCTCTAGCTATATGCCAGGCATATATTTATTACATTATCATTACTTTTATTACATCTTAGTTGTTCCTACATTTTTTTTGTCACTTATACAATGCCTGCTTCACACTACAATGGTCATGCCACAAACTGAGATATGTGATGTACACTCAACAACTGCTTTCCTTGCTTCCAGGATATTTATGCTGGTACATCCCAAAAGATTATAGGTCCATGAGACTTAATTCCAACTCAGATACTCTGATACTTCAGATGGCTTTACTTACTTGGATATTTCCTCCAATATAATATGTCTTCACTGATTCAAATGCCCACATACTTCCAACTCAAATATTCGGATAATAATATGTTATGTTTGTATCTAGTCAAATAGGTACATGTTTCAATGTTTGTGATACACATTGGTGAGCCAACATTATTTATCATAATGTCCATAGAACATGGGTGAGAGCATGCAATATGTAAGATACTTTTAACTATGTGGATTAATATGCATCTGGTCCATTCTTTGACTACCTGCTCAAAATGATGAAAACAAATTTGAACAAATTCTGAATAGCAATCAGTAAGATGTAAACAAGGCATTGAAGAAGGATGTCTTGTGATGCTTTATTCTTCCACCATGCCTTGGGGAGGATGGTAATTGGGGAGTGCATATATATCTGCTATAGAGACTTTTCTACCCAAAAATAAACATAAGGAAATATTTGTAGGTAATAGTTTTAACTCCATTATTATTATGCCAAAAAGTGACAAAAACATTCTTGAATGTTTTAAAGTACCTTAAGAAATTGATGAACAGGATGCCCATTAGCCCAGGAATGTTCAGCAGACCAGATTCCTGCAAAAAGTGCGCTTAAGAGATGGTGGTGGTGGTGGTGGGAGTGGTGGTGGTAGTGGTGGTGGTGGTGGTGGTGGTGGAGGTGGTGGAGGTGGTGGAGGTGGTGGTGGTGGAGGTGGTGGAGGTGGTGGTGGTGGGATAGTTGCTGAAGTATGGGACTCAGTTTCTAAGCAGACTTTCTTCAAAAGTTGTGGCATTACAAACACTTGTGATGGTTCTATGGATGACAAAATTATTTTCTTAAAACCTGGAAGAGCATGAAAAGAAAGGCTCAAAGAAATGGCTCTCCATTCGAAAGTTAAGATGTGGAAAACATGGAAAACACTTTTGGGGATCTGGATTCCACTGACAGTGATGACAATCTCTATGTTCAAATACTGCAATTAAATTCGCTATGGAATATTAATTTTAAGTTAATATGTAAATAATTTGTTTTACCTTTGATTTTTCTGTTGATAAACTGAACATTCATTCCTTTCTTTGTGTGTGTTTCTCAGTAAGCTTGCTTAAAAGTATTAATGTATTTTCATGATTGAAACAATAATTTCCCATTTCCCCATTCCTATATTGTATTAATTCCCCTAGGCTTGAAAAATAAGATTGACTACAAATGGATATTTTTTTACCAATGTAGAATACAAAATTTACACCACCCTTTGCCTATTAAAAATGATTGGTCTTCATTATATTAATAGGTAAAAGGTCCAGTAAATATTTGTTGTCTGCATTAGTTAATTCATGTTTCATTTCTTTCTTGACTAGTCCATCCATATCTCTTTTAATTGTTTTTTATAATCAGAGCCACCAACAAGAATTACTCAGATTATACCAGAAATAAGCAGTTACAGATGTTATTATTTACTTTACTAATGTATACACAGTGCCTATGTATTCATATAGCTATATATAAAAATAGACACACTTGTGCATCATATATGGTTACCTGGATATGCTGAATGTCTGGGCTGCAACTATTGTCACAAAGTAAATTTCTGAGGAAACCAAATGCAATTCATGGTAGCAAAAGCATTCAGCTGCATGCTGACTCAGCTCAGCTGAACCCAATATTTCATGTGCATGAATGCTTTTAAGATAATGATGCCTTTTCTGGTAGCTTTGCTGAATCGAGAAACAGATCAGTATTACAGTGCAAATTGAGTCGGTTTCTTCCCTTCTAATTCTTTGTTGATGGTAATAATATAGTTAGTGTGATTTGGTTGTTATTTAACCCTCTCACTGTCACAGCCGCCATATGGCACCACGGCTTTGAAAAATAAAATAAAATATAAGTATTTGTCAATAGGCAATAATTTTTATATCAAAAGATAGCTGAATTCAAATTCTATTTACACAAAAACATTACAGCGGTTGGACGGAAGAAAATTAATGAAATTATATTTAAAACACGAACGATTTTCAGTGGGACGATATCAACGATGGAGAAGAGACTGTCAATAGCTGAAATTATTTCTCAAGTGACTAGGGACTAGGGCAGCTTGGGACATTTCTGGTGATGAATCAAGTGATGTACAATGTGAAGGCATCCATTCCTACCTCGGAGATAGTCATGTGCAATGCAAATACTGCAATGTTCACCTTTGCATTATGGAGGATCGGAATTGTTTCCATGCTTTCCACAACTTGGTTGACTTTTGCCACAGACACTAATTTCACCTCAAACTCCACCCAAAATTTCTTTCGATTACATTATGTCAAACAATTATATCAAATGTTTACTGAACGCTGTATTGACAAAGTTCTTGTTGATAAATAAGGACATTTTTGTGGTCGATTTATGAAGACCTTATTATGGGCTGGCATAACTTTTGTATAGTAATGTATATTCCTAGGTTCTTAGAAGCAAAAGAAACGATATGGATAGAGCTATCTTATGAGCTATATATTGAGTCCATAACATGAACTATAGAGAAGTTATGGCACTCCGAATCATGACCATTGTTTGCATAATTATATTCATATTATGTGGTCAGTTTGTGCTCACACCTTTTGACCACAACTTCTAAAACAATCATGCTATCACATGACCAAATGGTAAATGGTTCAGCTAAATATCTGATTTGATATTAATTTTTTAATGTGGCTGTGTTAAATTTTAAATAATTCTCCACAATGCTGACAGTGAGAGGGTTAAGGGAGGAGAGTTAATCTCCCATCGTTGGCAGTTAATAATGGAAATTCTCAGTAATGTGGGCTCTGTTGTTTATGAGGGTTTTAGAAAAGCAGGTGCAAAGTATTTTCCTTTTGTTTTATGCCTTTTTTAGTAACTTTATAGTTTTTGCCTTACGTATTTACTCCAACTGCACATTCACTAGTGGCCTTCAGTTATCAACATCAATATTGATGGGAGTCACATTAGGGATTCAGTGGTCCCCATACAGGATAACATATTGGGGTGTAATCAGCTGTAAACTGATAGTAGAAGAGTTCAACTATCTTTCCTCGGATCTTTATCCCTAACTGTGCATGACAATTAAATTAGACTAGTTTTATAAGCAATGTTCAGAAATCTGTGGGGTCAATCACTCTTTTATGCCCATTTTTCTTTAAAGAGTTCAGTTTCAAATTATAATCAATAAGTGGGGGAACCCTGAGGCTTTGCTTATTTTGAGTTATAGGTTCAAGGTAAAGTAATTGGGTGTGGTCCGGTTCACATGGGACTCACAGTAATCCAGAGTTTTGTAAAATGCTATTATGGTAGTGATACATAAGAAACATGGGGGTACTTTTATTTTTCTTAATGATACTGACGGCCACTACAGAAATAACAAATCTATTATCGGCTATTCCCTATGTAGGGTAAGATATTGTTAGGTGGGTTTGAGGGATTTTTAGTGTTTCAAGTGCTAAATTAAATAGGTTTGTAAGTTTACATTATTTACTTCCATTTGTATTTGTTGCCTTTGCTTTACAATGATGGTTCAAGTAATACGATTGGGGTAGAATCAGATCCGATTAGTGTTCATTTCATTATTAAAGGATATATGTGTGGCAAGAATATTGGGTGTATTATTGTTTATAAAAGTGTTTTATTTTCCTTGTATATTGGGGGATGTTAAGAATTTCAAATAGGTGAGATTCCCGCTCATAGAAAACCTAGTGGTATTGTTTGTTTATGCAATACTGTACTCTATTACATATAATTGGGCAAGGGGGGAAGGGGGCGGGGAAGGAGAGGGGGGGGGGGAATTTAGTGTTAGTTTTTAGTTTATTGTTTTCTCCCTGTTTACACTAAAATAAATTAACTGCCATTAGACATTGTTTTAATGATCGCTAAAAATATAATATCAAAATGTTTGCTTGAGCTACGATCATGCTAAAGATATTTGGGCATGCCCAGTGTTCTTCTTGAGCAAAATCAAGACTATCTTACGTATAGTATACCTATAGGTAACTGTGGTAATTGTGATCATCAAATTTGCCCATACGATTAAAAAATGGCTACGAAACTAACTCTCTTGGCCCTATGAAGTTGAAAGCAATGACGACGAAGGAAAAAGGATGTTTGCCTACCATGAGCAACACACTAGAGACACAGAATAGCTAGCAGCTCTGAGTGAAATGGTTGATTCTGAGCCCATTTTTGGACAGACCAGTGATAGTTCAACTGATGTGCCTAGCGATCAAGATGTGGACTCCTATGACGGTCAAGAACAGAACTAGAGTTACTAGGTAGGCAAATAGCTATAATTACTTATAAGCTATATTTTTTCTGATGTACTAATTTGAGCAAAATGACATTTACCTGGGACTTCGCGGGTACTAGCTGGCTAACATCTATCTCTCCAGTAGCTATGGTTTTGGTCTAGCTCATTATCCTCTATATTAAATTATCAATATATATGTAGGCATCAGTGTTGATATTGTAAGTAATAATCATGAAACTGACATTGGTGACTCTCACAGAATACTGCCATGGATTAATCCATTTTATGGTGGATTTGTTAGTCTTTTGAAGCATCACAAGCTCTACTATGACCATAACTCTGCTGCCACAGCCAACTCCTTTGTTGCCTCCTCACATCTTTGCTTCCTTCCTAAACACTCACACTTTTCAAGCTCTACAATGTTCATTTGCTACTATAGTTGAGTCCTTTTTAATTTATTTATATGTTGTATTGTTGGTTGTGTTGGCTAAATGGCTGGAAATTATTTAGAATATATTTCAGCTAAGATAACATCTGCATCACAAGAAAATAGCTACATGTTATTCGTAATTATGTTGAGTGTAGCAGCTATAGTGAGTGTGTGCTCAGTAATCAAAAGAATATTGTAATATCAGTAGCCAAATTCAGGCTAAAAATATAAAGAAGCTAATTACCTAATGGTGTACATCATTTGTGGTCAGTTGCTAAGCAACCAACTATTCATCACTATGTTAGTCAAGACCTATGCTATAATCACAACCATGGCTGCTAAGGACATATGTGCAATCCTGATTGAATAAAAATATATAATGTAAAATAGTATCACTATTTTAATAAATGCTGTGTAAATAATAGTATGACATTTTTAATAAATGCTGGTTAAATCCAGAGATAAAAGGGTTAAAAGCATAAGTTCAAGTAAGGGACTGTTTTAGTTTTAAGTAGGAAATTTTTTATTACTAAATTGAGTTGGAGGGCAACCTATAGAAGAACCTTATATATTAATAGGACAAATTGTTTCGTTATTTAATTTGAACTCCTTTAAGGGGGGACTACACCTGAAAAACTTTGGAGTTTTTTAACTTTTTTTTAATCAGTTCAGACTGTTGCTGTACATATCTACTAGCCAATTCTAAAGTTTTAGAGCTATTGGATGCTCCATTTCAAAGTTATGATGGTTTTTGTCCATGCATTTCTTATTGATTTGAAGAGAAACCAACAAGGAACACTAAAGGGGGGGACAGCACCATTTTTTAAATTAAAACAAATAAACTTGTGGTTACCACTTTATAGCTCTGTAGATTCTGTAAACTTCATGGTATGGACTTGATATATAGCTCAAAAGATAGGTCTCTCTTTGTGCTCTCTGTTGATACTAAAATATTTTTCATGGGTATAACTATAGCCTAGTTACTGGACCTAAAGTGGAGGGAACCTCAAAAACCTGAATGCCTGAACTGGCAGCATAAATATCTCCTGATTGCCAAGTGCTAGAGAGTTGAAATTAGCACCAGTGGCTAGAGGAAGCCCTACTCTATTCAATGAGTGTTTTCATAAGGCGCTAAAATGTAAGTAGGTGGTCAAGCGCGCGGGTGGAAAATGAGTTTTATGGATTATTAACGAAATTCATTTTCCACCCACGCGCTTGACCACGCTTGACCACGTACTTAGATTTTAACGCCTAATAAAAACACTCATTGAATAGAGTAGGGCCTCCTCTAGCCACTGGTGCTAATTTCAATTCTGTAGCACTTGGCAATCAGGAGATATTTATACTGCCAGTTCAGGCATTCAGGTTTTTGAGGTTCCCTCCACTTGTAGCTCCTGTAACTTGGCTATAGTTATACCCATGAAAAATATTTTAGTATCAACAGAGAGCACAAAGAGAGACCTATCTTTTGAGCTATATGTCAAGTCCATACCATGAAGTTTACGGAATCTATGGAGGGTCACTCTCCCCCAAAAATGCAACTGTCCCTCCTTCAACACATTATTGCCAGGAATTTTGAAAATCTATTTTGTTCTGATTTTGCGGCGAACATACCTTTGCCACACTTGACTCAATTTCAATACTTGAGGATTCATTTGAGAGCTCTTTTAGTGATCTGTGATATAACGGTTTGATATTTTTTTTAACTTGAAGCATTGCCGAGTTATGGTGATTAGAAGAGGTGACTGTCACAGATTTTGCGTTTATTTTGTGTGGTTGGAAATGAAATGCCTTAGAACTAATGAACAAGAGATGTGTCGAAAAATATGCCTCCGTTATATCACAACTAAATGTCTTGGTAAGCTACAAACCAAATTTGGGCATCTGTAGACCAGGCACTTGGGAAATATCCTCGCCGCAGTTTGGGGGGTGCAATTTTTGGAGTGACCCTTGCCTTTTTGGATGTATCTTCTAAGAAAATGTGCCTATAGAGACATTTCACATATCATCTTAAAGCACACAGAATGAGCAACAAGTTGGTATCAAAAGTATCTTCACAGAAGAAAGGGAGGGAAAGTTATGATGGCTACAAAAATGCGTTCAAATTTTGGTGGTTTCAGGTGTAGTCCCCCCATAGAAAAATAACTTAGTATAAAAACTGAAGTGCTGAGGTGGGGATCAAAATATATATTAACAAAATTATCTGAATCGTGATCAGCTTATTATTTTGAGTTGTGGTTTTTTTATTGGCTATTGAACTTATGGTTTTTCAGCATTTTTTATTGGCTATTGAACCAAGATTGGCAAGATGCAATCGTGTCATAATATAGAATGTTCTGTCCATGTGCTAGTAGTTTAAATATAGGAAAGTATCCTCAAAATGTCCCAGAAGCAAACTGAGAGCATTGATTTTGCCCAAAAAATCTGGGGGTGCATGCCCCCAGACACCCCTACTTGGGGCTTGTTTTCCCATGCCCATCACATAAACGCCAAACGTTTTGTAAATCCAGTATGAACCCCTGGTTACTATATACCCTTCAGGCCAAATGCTACAATTAGCAAAGGATGTGGTTAACAATAATGCATAATCTGGTGACTGAGAGTTTATGACATTGAATATTCTTTATCAATGTCATTATTGCAAGATTCTCGATATTACCTGTTTAAGCAGGCATGCAAACTCATATCTTGAAGAATGTAAAATCTTGTCAGTCCAAAACTTGCAGGATTTATAGACCATGTTTAACCAAACCTGGTCACTTAAGTATATGTATCCCAGCCTATATTGAAAGTTTGTCACTAAGATAATAATACCACTTACTAGTGCATGGTAGGTCAGACTCTTATGGTCTTCTGTAGTAGTCCATCACACATGGACACATAGACACTTCACTCATACTGTTTGCAGGACACTTGTGACACTCATGAGTATTGGCCATGGATAGATACTGGGAGGCTGGACACGCCTCTATAACAATACTCAAGTTAACAAGATATAGTATAGGACAGGCAAGTGTCTCTGGGCATATCACATGATCAAAAACACCTGCAGGACAGGCATAATAAAATATTATGACACGAAGAAGTGTGATGCATGAAGTTTCATCTTGAATGGCCAGGTAGAACCCATCTTCATCTGTTCTAAAATTGAGTTCTCTTGTTTGTTTCTGTGCCTTTAGGCCACTGTCATCATCAGGGACGACCCTATTGACAAGGCGATAATTGGCAGTGTTCCTAGCCGCTGTTCGATCTACAGTAGATCTTTCCCACGCATTCAGTTTAAATGTTTTGTGGCATCCATTTACATTACAGCCTTTGAGTTCAAACTGTACCAGCACACTGACTTGAGGCAGATGAATCCCATTAACAACTCTACTGATATGCTGAGTGATGAGCCAGTTATCCTGCTTACCACATGCAAAGCCACAAACACTCATTGTCTGCCGACAACTAATGGCAGTTCCATGAAACCACTGCATGAGTAGAGGGAAGACAGAATTATAACTTATCATATGTAGTAGCTACACACATCAACTTACAGTAGTTGGACTGACACCATCAGCCGTGGTAGTGTTATCATTGTTCATCTGCTGCCAGATACTGCTGAATGCGAAAATAATTAAAAATTAGGAAAAACTGCATAGAGGATTATTACTGCACCTATTGTAAGGCACGGATGACTGGCATAAGTCCTTTACTGCTACAGCTTCTCCTGAGGAAACTTAGTGGTTTGTAAAAACAAAACACTAATGAAGACACTATGCGCTATTTCAAAGTCTCTCAACAAAAACATAGTTAGCTATGGACGTCATGAACCAGACAGCTAGCTACATAGATAAGAATAGTCAAGGAAGTTATGTCACTTGCAGAGCTAAACCAAAACCTGCCCAGAACACTCACAGTGCAAAAATAGAACGGTTTAAGCAACTGTGAGCTGCGCTTCAGTCAGCTAGAAGGTAGCATACTTAATACACAGACACGAACGACTTACACAGATTAAGAAAGTTCTTCAGCTGCGGGGCACTGTTAATGAAATACTTTGTTGCTTCACTCACTCCGAGAACCCAAATGGCAACGTTTCCCCTTGACCACATAGCTTATTTGGTGAGTATTGCGGCGTATTGAGGACATTCAGTTGTCACTCATTATTATTAATGATTGAGTGGTGTGTGAAGAAAAGAAATAAGTTAGAGCATGTTGAGTAACTATGTCCAGTCAGCCGTTCAACCTGTTCTCACCTGCCTGATAATTTTTCTTTTTGCCGAGGGCCTATGGGGTGGATTTGCTTATAGTAAAAAGGGGTCGCCTCATTTGATACTGTATGCCACCACACCATCCGCGTGCAACACAGCCATAGATTTTTATGACGACCATACATGCAATGGCATGTTTTTTTGTTTTTTATTGCAGGTGAACGAGCGGTGCATAGATAATTCTGTTAGGTGACTTTAAACTCCCAGATGCCAATTGGTGTATCCTGTCCTCTTCATCTCATTCAGGCTCCCTTTTTTGTGATGCCATTTTCACACTGACTGTCCCGACACACAAAGGAGGCAACATATACAGCAACCAACCAAACAGAATATGCCGATACATCAGTGAACAAATCACCCCATACTCCATCAGACCACTTGAAAGTTCTTATCAACAAACTTGCCTCTGCACATGACTTCCTCAAAGCAGACTGGTTAAAACTCTCTCATTACCTGCAGATCAGTTTTAATTAAGAAGACTCTCTTCTCTCCGAGATGTAAATCTGCCCTTTGACTAAATAAGGACTGCCATTAAACTTGCATGTGATATCTACATTCCCTTGTTTTTAAATCCCTTCGCACCCTTCCCGGTGGGATAAAATGCACGAATACCAACCACTATATATCCAAACTTAAGGCATTGGAGATAAACCTGGAACAACTTGTGTCTGCAAGGCTTAGTTATATGGATAGACTGATGAAAACAAATTACTCACATCCGTCAACCTATTTCAATACCGTAGAGTTCTTTCAAATAGACCCCCAGACAATATTACATAAGAATGTTGCAGTTTCCAGTAACTAATTTTACTGCCAAAAGACTCCATCTGGCAAGTTTCTAGATTCAGCTAACCCATCTCTACTTAGCCACTCAAACACCAGATGATCGGCAAAGGATAATGACTGCCATAAGTGCAAGCTATATTGGATGTGGTACAGGCTTATGCATTAAGTGGAAGATGAAAAGAAGATTCATGGTAGGGAAGATGGAAACAAGAGGATTGGTGAGAGATATTGGAAGAGGTCAAAGTATTCAAGTACTTAGGATTGATAGGAAGCTAAGGGGTAATGTTCAGAAGGCAGAAGAGTGGGCTGGAAAGGTGACATAGATGAGTAGAGTGAATGGGCAGGTGGAAGTAGACAGAGGGGAAATGGTGTGGCGGCTTCTAGTGAGACCTAGTTTGGAGTATGCAGATGAAGTGTGGTGGACAGGAGGACATAATGCTTGAAGTTGGAGTCAGTACAGATGAGAGTGGGTAAGGAGATTGTTGGGAGCAAGTAATACAGTAGCAGAAGTGGCAATGCGCAAAGATGTGGGGTGGAGGAAGTTGGAGGAGAGGAGGGAAGAGATGAAGATCTCCCACACTTCACCCACTCCCCTTTTTTCATTTTCCCCCTTACAAATGATGGTGCATTGGTTTAAATCAAATCAAAGTTCATCTTTTTCCTACCTCCACTTTTTTCCCTTCCAAGGAATGAAGATGGAGTGATATATATAGTACTGGTTCTTGGCAACACTTAGTAGCAAGAACACTGAACTCCCCATATATACTACTACTCAGTGGCCCAGACTTCCACAATCTCTGGCAAAGTGGCCAAGTGCCCCCCAAATGGTCCAGATGTTTTAGTGTCCCAGACTTCGATGAGGTGCTCCAGATTGCCCAGAACTCCTAAGTGATGCACATACCCATGTGACCAGACATCCGAGATAATCCAGTTACTGTTAGGGCCAAAGTATTAAAGAGAACTGGCAACTATGGAAGTGTATTTGAGAAAAGGAATGTCAGGCTTAACAACCAGTGGGCACAGCTCCTCATGTGTGGGTAGCTGTTGGCATCAATCACCAGAACAGGATGGCACATCCCTTCACCTCAAACAAAAAACTATGTTTGTAGTAGTCCATCACCAAGCAGAAGTAGACGAGCAAAAGCTCAGCGAGTTTGTGTGTCAACAGCCACAACCTGACAATCAAGAAATAGCTGAGTTTGTGTCCTGATTTTCCCACTGACTCTCCAAGGTCGAAGACAATTACAGGATCAACCACTTTCTTGTTTCTACATGGATTCTTGAAAGAAGGCCTCCTAGGGAAACATGGATCCAACTGTTGAGGCATAAACAAAGTTGTGATGGCCATCAAAATTCTTGTCCCAGACCAAGTCAAGGCTGTCTAGCATAATTGATCATGTCTGATAGACCTTGATAATTATGAATGAGCATGGTCTTCTCTGAGATTTCAAAGCAATATACAGAAATATCATAGACATTGCTGTCAAGGGATGGTGTAGCTTCATCGACCTACCAGGGGGTTAACATTGTTATTGTGATAGTAAGAAGTATGGAGAGTTTTGTTGCCAACTAAATCTACAGCTGTCACCTGAGTCTTCACTTTTTTCATCACCATCCCACCACCCACAAACTCCCATCAAAACAACTTTTAAAGAAGTGTTCGTCCTGTAGCAGCCCCTATGGATCCTCATGGCACACCAGCACAGCGATTGCCAGAACTTGCATGGTGTATACTACCATCAATCAACATTGTGTACATTGCTAACTAACTTTATGATTTGTCATAATCTTGGCCACAGCAATGATAGGGTGTTGTTTTATTACTACAAAAAAAAATGGCTTGACGATTCTTACCAAATTCTAGTCAGCTTATTGAGTATGAAGAAAAAAATTTCAAGTCAATGGTTATTCAAAAATAGCTTACTGAACCTTACCAAATTTAGGAAATAAAAAATGTATGTAATAAGGAACAATTTATAAAGGTTAAGCCCAAAATCAATGAGAGAGATCGACGTCTTATTATGCAAATTTTCATTTCTAATCTGCTTTTATCAAGGTGGTACCCATAAAAATATACTCACTTTAACAAGCATTTTTCTATTGTCATATTTAATAAAAATTACAAAAAGGAAGGTGTATAAATTTGGCATGTAATCTTAATCAATTTGCATGTTCTTGCAAAAACTTATTATTTGCGATAATATCAAATGCTTAGCTTCTGCGAACAGGAATGTTTTATATGTTGATTGTTTTATGCAGAACTAGATGCTACTCTCACATTTCCATTTTCAAATGTAGTGCACGCAATTGCCTTATCCATATCATGGAATGTATTTCGAAAATATTGCAGTAAGTACTCGAATAATAGAATTGTCAGCATCGCTAGTTACTCAAACTTCCCTTCAAATTCATCTGAAGTAGGGCCAATTGATCAATTGTGATTCTAAATCATTGTCAATGTGATAGAATGTGGTGACAATATTTATTGCAACTGGAAAGCTGAAAAACGACCATTTTACAGTATCCACCCATTTCCATGTGGTTCTAGCTTACACTACTAGGTTTGTGTTCTTCAAAATCTCCTGTACAACAGATCTACTTAGTGGCACATTTTTAATCTCTTCATTTCATTTTATACAAAGGCTGAAAGGACAAAATGTTGAACATGAACATATCTACAAATAAAGATTTCCCCCTACTTATTACATACAAATACTTCAATACATGTCAGTTATATGGTGGCATAGCATTACCAACTTTATTGAAGGAAATAAGAACTTAAGCCAAACCTTTACCTTGTGTAAGATGCTCGGAATGTGCTCACAACCTGTGAAGGCATTGCAGACTTCAACTGGAACTACACAAATATATCTATAGCTCTGCGGGAAATTTTTGTGTATTTGTTGTTTTCTTGTGTGCATGCTATGCATAAGCAGCATAAAAAGAACATCAGTATCAGATGTTCATACAATAAATTTCCTACCTTGGAGACCTACCTAGCATTGCCCACTGAAGTAGAATTGAGAGGGAATTTCCTGCATTTTGTGAGCATGCTTAGTTATGTGTGCAGTCTCACTATTGTTCAATTGTTCTTTGTTGTTTGGGACACCAAGCTCTGTAGTATTTAGTAGTTCACTGTATTAGAAATTGAAGTAGGTGTTGTTGTCTTTTTGTTTACTTAGCTGGAGTTCTATATAACTAGTGGTAAAATACCAAACCCACTCCCGGATATCAATTAGAGATCTGACCATAATGTACTTTTCATTCACCTTGTCAATATTTTGCACTGTTGTGAAGCCAAAAAGCTACCAATGATGGTCCTGAACTGCACCTGCCACTCATCAGAATAATCTAATTCAGAGGATCTTTTTCACTTCCTAATGGTAATGTTTGTGGGTTCTTTATCGGCTCATTAGTTCCTCCGTAACTGGATACTTAAAGCTGGCCCAAAGGATGATTCAACTCTCTCTAATCCATATAGTATGATTTTTCCCCTTTATAACTCAGCAAAAGGAACTACAGTTGTAGCTGGAATCTTGAATTCTGGAATTCTTGAACATAAGTTATACTCACCTCTTCCAAGATTAGTAGCTATACTTCCCTTCCTTTTAGGACTATTCAGCTAATAATAGATCATTGTTATTTAGATTTTTATCGAGACACATCTTCAACCTCTCATTTGAGGGAATTTTGACTTTGTTTCCAGTAACACAGAAATCAGTGTTAGGACAGACATAAATGCACAAGGCTTCTGAGCAAACAATGCCCAGAGCATTCCTTGAGAATTCTCCAAGTTATTGGAATCTCCAGCCAGCTGTTTTCATGATTACATGGAGCAAAATCTACTCTTCCATTTTATATGTAGGCTACATATTAATCTTTTTTCACCAAGAGTTCTGCTTTAATGATCTACCACAGACCATTCTGCTCTAGACCCACAGTATCTGGACCTGCCCAACGAAGGCTGTGATGACCCACTCGACGTAAACATCTCATTTGCACAGTTTTATTATTCACATGTGCTTAATAATTACTTGAATGATGAAGGGATATTTTATATTTTCCGCAAGATGCAAATAGAAACAGACCTTAGCGCTGCCAAATAGCTAGCTATAAAGAGATGCAAGATCCAATTTGTTAAGGCACATTGCTAACTAAACTTGAGAAATGCTAAGAATTTTCCTTTGATGCGAGATCGTAATGATTCGGTAAAAGGTCTCTATTACTACGAATATTCCCTTTGTTTAACACGAGTCTGGGTGCAACTAAAATGCCGAAGAATGGACCACATAGTTTCTTTGGAATATATTTTTCTACTTAATATATATGCACTGTAGAGAATTCACAGGTCTCTTCATGATGTGCACATATGTGTGTGTAATTGTCTAACTTGCAGGTGAAATTCATTGGTTAGCAGTTTGTTTTCATATCTTTTGTTAGTCATGCTGATATTGTGTGTGGTTATGCTATGCATGACTTATCTTAATATTGCTGTCTTAGTCACATTTGTGTAAAATTCCTAATTATTTTGCCGTGAAATTGGACCACATAGTTTCAACTATTTAGAATTCCAGAAGCTTTGATGATATTTCAATATTTTTCACATGTATTCATTGTAGAGCACAGATTACTGACTCTTGATGATACAAAGTGTGCTTAAGTGGACATGACCTTTGTTTTGGATGGTTTTATTCATCTGCTACTTTCAAATGTGGGTCAAGCCGGAGTTCTAGTGCATTTCCTGATACTATTAAAGTAGCACATACATATATGCACTAAGTAGTTGAAGGCCTATTTGTAAATAATATCATCTCAGGTGATATTTTAACTGATGGTGATCTGTAAGATGGTCAAAGAAATAGATATAACATTTATTATAACAGCATTAACCTTCCATTTTACAGGCTGATAGTTTCACTTGTGAAGTCCTCATAAGGCTGAGCAAAGCTCAACACTGCACACAATTGTGATTGTTATTTTTATAATCATTACTCAATAACGTGTTTAGATTAATCAAGTGATCAGAAATTAATTCATGGGAGATTTTGATAGATATGAATGCATGTATTGGGGTTAATGTAAAAGAGGATACCTAGTAGATATATAGATTCTTGAAGAATTTTTTTTTTCCGTCCAGTTTTCCTCTTGGTAAAGGTTCAATGCATGCTGGAAGACTGCTTTCGAGCCTGGCCAAAATAACTGTTAAGCAGATGCAAAAATTAATCTTAGCTAATATATTAGCTAACTTTATTATTATTATTTTTAATATTAGCATCCAAAATTTTGAATTTATAGGGAGTGCAATATGGTATAATAACAAACGAAATTAGTACTGGAATTATTCATCACAAGATAATACAACAATTCATTGCTATACTACATAGTCGTACTCAAGGCCTTTATCACTGACAACATCTGCATCACTTTCTCCATTGCTCGTGCGATGTGTTTGAGTAAAAATATTCATAGGAACAGCATAAGCAATGTTTCTTTCCTGCTTGATCTCCTGAATGTTGATAACATTACCGGCACTCATTTCCTCATATGTATTCGACTCGGGCTGTTTGGACTTCTTGATATAAAAGCTACAAGTAGGAGCAGTAAAGGCAATAATAATTTAGCTAAGACAACATATAATATAATTATAGCCATATTTACCTGTACATGCACAGGATAATGTGCAAAGCTACTTAATTTCCCCCCAAAAAAGTGGCTGCAGCAGAACTAAAATCTATGTAAAATCCACTGCAGCATGTAACTCAATTGCAAAGGTGAAACACACTTGTAGAGTATTGGGAACTTCAATTATTATTATTATTACTACAATTATTATTATTTTAGCTTGTTGTTGTTATTATTATTATTTTTTAAAGGAAAAAAGTTTTATTTACAAAATATTGGTGTGCATCATTTGGAAATTTAGTTTCGTCTAATTGCTTGTAGGCTATGTGGGTAGAGTTTTGTTTTTGTCATGTGTAGTGGTTAGTTTAATTATTTTTTTCCTGCTTGTTTCTAGTAGTATTTAATTTAATTTTTTATTATTATTGGCTATATTCAAGTCATCTTTCAGATAGGGCAGTACTATAGCTATCGTCAAGGAGTAACAATGCTGAAAACTACATGAATCTACCAATGCTAGTGTCCAGTCCCATCTTCTGCAACTTGAGCAGTGTCTCAGCCTCTTTGAAGATAATGGAAGAGTTGCACAGAACTCAACAAATCAAATAGCAGATGTTATTCCATTTAAATTCTTCTTAGATGACAAGCTCAGTATAAATCGACACTTGTAATTCAGTGATTCATATTTATATCTAATCACTCACCCAATAATTATTGCCTTATATTATATGGTCCTGGCAATAATAAAAGGCTAGAGCATCTAGTCGAAAGGTAAAGAGAATACAATTTCAAGTTGATTATTGAGAAAGTTATTGTAAACAGTGAATAATTAAATATAGTAAGAGTGAGCATCACTAATTTTACTGCACAAACAAACTGAATTGCTATCACAATAAGGATTTATCTGAAAAAATATACCTTCCATTCATGTATGCTCAGATGTTTTATGTGCATGTGTGTGTCTGTATGTGCTTGTAAGTGGCTTAATATTACAATTCTTAACCCATTGACCACTGTTAGCAAATATTTCTGAGATACATTGCTCAAAATAAAAAAGTAAAAAATTAACTGGCATGCAGAAAATTGATTTTTTTCCTTCTACACGTACACTGAACTGCTTTATAGCTAGTTAGCAAGAGAAATGAGCCATCATTAGAGAGTTGATGAGAACATTTGCATTGCTGCAAAAAAAACAGCCTTAATGAATATTTCATTATAGCTATCTATCTTTCTGCCATACAATCAACTAAAAAATATGAATGGTTCACTCACTTTAAATAAAATGGTGTTACATAAACTGGAAATGGGTGTTGGTGATAAAAATGAGATTTTTTGGCAAAGGTTGAAGTAAAGAATCTAGGAGTGAGAATGAGCTGCATGGTTTAGCAGTTGTTAGGGAAATGGTGCAGTTGTGCCATTATGAAGTAACTACCCAACATACCTCTACAGCTATGGATGTGGATGCACTATTTGCTATAAGGATATAAAAAGATATCAATCAGGAAAGACATAAATAATACTTTATGCACTATCACTATCACATTCACATCATCGGTGAAAAACATTTATAAATACTCTATTCCAATATTTCAGACAACTGCCTACTCCTGCTGACAATCCACTACTTAATATCTTGATGCAAGAGAAAAAGCCCCGATCTAGGGTACAGTCTATAAGCAAAGTATAAGTATTCCACAGAGAGCTCATGAACTAATTTATGTAGGCTCCTGGTCAGTGTGTGTTATTTCCAGCAACAGAGTGAATGAGACAAGACTATAGCTGCTGCCGATCTCTTGAAAGGCAGTACAATAAGAACTAGCTCCTTTGTTGGTGTGTACAGATGAAACATAACTGAGACGTATATTTCTATAGAGGAAAGATATGCTAACTATGGCCTTCCCTTCAGCATTCTGACAATACTTTGAACCAGCATGTACTTGCTGATTGCTTCACTCCTAGCATGCTTCACATCTACTTCCTTGTATTGTTAGAAGAAAAAATTCTCATCTCTCATCCATCCTTCATAGGATAATAGGTATCAGATTGTTAACCTTATATCAGTTTAAAATCTGTTAGGGGCATACAAATATACACATTTCTCGGCTAAATCTGGATTAAAGCAGGTTTAGGATATTTTGTCGTCAATGGTGCCAATTCTTATACTAAACCACAGTGTCCTGTACTTGTATGCTTTGCTAGAGTATATATGTAATTGTTGTAATAAATACAATCAAGTCAGCGATGAATTGGTTAACTGCCATGACTGTAGCATAAGGAATCATGTGATTAGATACACATGTGTCCCTTTAAGGTGTATAGAGAATTTTTGGTATGTCATATACACTTATGTTTTTACAGTGAAGATGTGTTAATAGTGGTCAATTGGTTAATCACCTTTTTGTGTTAAGTACGTGTATTCAATTTCAGGCTGACTAACATATGTTTTGTAAGTTCACACCAAGTTTCAACGTGGTCATAATCACCATTGTGTGTATATTTAAATATGTACTTGGAATTCATCTAATGACTTACATCAAACCTCCAAGTAAGAGACCGACCATGCATAGACTAAATGTAAGGAGTATTGCCAGGCAAATAATGCCTATTAGCCATCCAGGGATACTGTAATTTGAGGTAGTCAGTCCAGGACAGGTTTGCTCTAATGGTAGCATGAGACGATCATCAATAGACCCAGCCAAACTTGACACTCCATTCGTAGCACTCAGAAAGAATTTGTAGCAGACATTAGGATCCAGACCTGTGAGGGTTAACAATCCTCATAAAATGTTATACTCTATACCAGGTATATCAAGATGGGAGTTGTTGGTTAGTATCAGTTCCAGATACGAAAGGACATATTTGATCACTCAAATGGATCCAATTTCTTAAGGCAAGTATCTATAGTACACATCTCAACCGTTGACTAGCAAAATTAACATACAATATAACTTAACACCAAGAATAATAACTATTGGGTACAAAAAACAGTACCTAAAATTCAGTCTCGTGTTAATTTTTTTATTGCAGTTTTTGGGGTGGATATTGTCATATTATCAGAGAGATGCACAATTAGTTGTTTGTAATGATGTCCATAGATTAATCGCAGTTATGGCCAATCAACTAGCCCTAGTAAAGGTGGAGAGAGGGGATGCACATCTCACCTTTTCCTGCCTTTCCCCCTTCACTTCCCACAGCCTCTCCCACAATCCTCCAATAGATGTGTTACAGTTGTATTTTGAACACAAACATGAAATTTAATTTTACTTTTCTGTTTTCTTTCCAAGTAGTTTTATACTTGTCATAGATTTTAAAAAAATTATAAGAAGGTTTTAAAAGGAGGGAGTTTATCTTTTTCTTTCTTCTTGGAAAAAAGTGGAAGGTATTACCTGATTGCGAACTGGCCTTCAGACTTATACACTGGTGCTCAACTGGGTAATCCTTAATGTTGTAGCAGTTGAGACTCCTTTGGAGCAGCAGTAGATATAGAGACACCGACCAAATGATCAGCTGAAACTCAACTGGACTAGCTCTCGACATTGCCACTGCTAATCCAACAATAGCTCAACTAAGGCTTACACAGCTAACTGATTACATCACCACGGTAACTCGCATTACAACAGCTGACTACCGCTTGACTTGTGATTATTCTTGAAATTGAAATAACTCAGAACATCCACACACTTAATGGATAGCTCAACTGTTTATTAAAAATGTGGATGATGGGTGCACAACATTTTTATTTGGTGATTTTTTTAAAATTAAGTAGTTTTAAATCACATTTCTAATGGATGCTAAGGTGAATCTTTCTTCCATAGAAAATTACACCATATATATACAGTAGACTTAAATGATAATGGCAAATTTAATTTTACAACTACTGAACGTATGGGCATTAATTCCGTATGGACATTAATTCAATGGTTAAAAACTATAACTACCGATAATTTAATAAAAATATATTACATGCATTGCTGGACATAAATTTACACTATCATAAAATGTTGGCCACATACTGTACAATTGGCATTGCTTTGAAGTCCAATATCGTGCAATGTCCAAACAGTTGTGCATTTTCCAACCATTCCAAATAATTTTTAAAAAGAATGCACGAAACATTTATAAATAAAATAAAATGCATTAAATGTATGAATCGTACGGATTGCTACCGAGTTGTACGTGGTGATCATTTGGGGTTTGAGACTTGAAGGAAGAAGATTGTTTACTCAGTATACAAGAAACGAAGGGATTTTAAACTAAGGATTTAATGTGCCAACTATTGGAGAAGACCAACAATGAGGCAGGGGATCGACTGCTTCCTCCACCACCACTGTAAAACACCAAGTAACTGTTAATGAGAGAGCTTCCAAGTAACAATGTCCATTGAGAGATTATGGAAGAGCAAATGCAAGATGGTGAAGAAAAAACTTCATACCAGCTAATTGAGCTCATTAACAGCATGGGTTATTCATTAATGCTGAGGACTATTCTGCATTATAGATCCTCACAAGAATGGACTTTTCAGGGCAGCTCCTACTGCCAATTGATTGAGGAGCATTAGTCTTGTTAGCTTTAGGCTTTATACTGATGTGATTTAGCGGGGCAGGAGACAGGGGCTTAATGCCAAGACAACTTCTTATGGCTGCTTCTTCTTTTTGCTTGTTTGGAGGAGGGAAGGAGTTCCTAAGTTTGTTTATTCATTTCACATGTCACAAGGTTATGCTGAATATCCTGTTGATGTATCAGGTTTTTGTGGCCATTCCTCTTCTTTTCTTGTTGACATTTACAAAGATTTCTTGTTTACTACAAATGCATAATACCAATTCCATTTTTAGATCAAGATGTTGGAGTGGGCACAACAGTTCATGGTTGAGGCCTCCGATAGGAGGCTTGAAAAAGAAGAGTCAGTGGCATGGATCAGGTAGTGGGAAGCTGTGGATGTGGCAAAGTTCAGGGAGTATATCAGAAGTAGATCAGGTACTGGAGAAAGTCATTCTTAATAGTATCAAAGTAGGGGGTATAACCACTGGTTATTATTTGTTGCATCTCTTATTTACTTGTCCAACATATTCTTCTCCCTGTATTTTAATTATTCACCTGTTACTAAATCAACTCCTGAGATCTCAAAACTGCAAATTGGAAAAATGGTTTGTCCACTGGAGCTGTTGACTACGAAGTCTTATGAATGATGGAAATAACATGAGCAAAATATATCTGTTGTGCCATTCTGAATCTTCAATGCTCGCATTATATGAATTTGGTTAGATTGCCCTATATAGCTAAGCCATAAGTACTGTAATATGTCATCACCTTTAAGCACCTGAAAGACCCATGTGAGTGGCCTAACGACTACTTCCCAATATGAACTGTGATATCATTTATTCTGTAGTCCTATTCTCTTTGATGCGAGCTGAATATCCTTGAGGTATATTTTCCAAATTGGCTTATTCCTCAAGAACTGGGAGTTCATCATGAAAATGGCTTTGTATGAAGCTCCCTAGTTACCTTGGGAATATCATCTTTTCAGACTCTTGTGACACCCAAGTTATATTATAGAAAGTATAATAAAAATAGTAGGGAGGGAGAAACCTACCATTTTCAGATTGTTTCCCTCGACACTTCCTTACAAACGAGACTCAGCAGAACATATAGACCTAGAAAACAGCCCTGGCAGAATAGTCTATGGGAACAACTCCAGCAGTATGCTCTAAAAACTAGTCCAACCCTGCAACTTGAACAGTTCGTTGCCTACTGTTTTCCTTCGGTTCATGAGGTGGTCAATGGATGTGCCTGTCAACGCACTTCGTGTGCAGTAAGCAAAGCTTATGTTTGCAATAAAATGTAGTTTGCTTTTGTGATAAAATGTACCTTGCATTTTGAGCAAATGTAAGTGCAAGAATGGTCTGTATGTTTCTTCAACATTGGTTTGGCTAACAGTCAATGCTTTACACATACTTTGGGATGCAGCTAAAGCCATTTCTGTGATTTGAATAGCATTACTATTAGGCTCATATTTATATCCTAATGTTGATTCCACAAATGCTCATGCTCATGCGAATAACTCATAATTGAACCAATGACCCCATAAGCATGAATTATTTTGCTGACTCAACTCATTGCTGCATGAGGATGAAAAGCCAATTGTTGGTAGGCCTGGAAGAGAAACTGAATTGAATAGCCCCAGACTCTCTAATGAACAAGATGTTATCGAATAATACTTTACAGGTTATAGTTTGTTAAAACAGCTAAGGTATGAGAGCCAACTGCTAGCACTACCCAAATATGGTAGATTAATTCTACCTTTATTATACACACACACAAACACACATACACACACATACTACCTGTGACATTTCCAAATGTGGCATCAGTAGTGATGACTAGTGCTTGAGTCCCAGGTTGGGACTGATACAAAATAGTGTACATGGTATCATTCAGGTGAGCACAAATGTCTGGCTTGGTAAGATACTAAAGTTTTTAGACATCTTGAACTAGCTAGAACCTTATCTGTTCGAAACAGCATTCGAGAAATATTTGCTAAGCAAACTTTTTTGTTCAGGATTTCCTTCAAAACATAGACCAAACAAGAGCTGTTCATTTAACTAGTATTTTATCACACAAGGAATACCTTCTGCCCTAGCCATCACCCTACCATTGCCCTGTCCCTAACTTAGTGACAAATTCATTACTGTCCTGTACAGGATTGATGCCATGATGATGATAAATGTCATGATGATGATAACAAGCTGGGATTGTGATAGAGCAACCCAACGACAGTGTCATTAGTTCAACATTCCTGTAAGCAAGTCCTTATACCAGTAAATGTGTATGTGTATATATAACAAACTAATGCTCAAGAGGGTGTCAGTGATGGTGGAGAAAGTCCTAGCCATAATCAGAAACACAAAATGGTCAAGGAGTACATCTAATATTGCGGTTAAAGTACATCATCACAAATGTGAAAGAATTCTTCAAGAAAGTAAAGGTCAACTATAGGTCAGAGATAATGGGAGAACTGGCAAAGGCAACAAGATTATCTATATACAAGGCAATAACAAAGTTGATCTCACCTGACACTTTTTTTTACAATAAACCGAGAATACATAGAGAAATTGACTCATTTGACAGAGGATCTTTCTCATCTGTATGCATTTGCTTTTGAGTCTAAAGACTATAACTTCATTTATCTCATTTTCATTTGCATATGGTTTATTTGTGTGTGGAATAAATGTAGCATGCCTGTCTAATTGCATATGCACTTTTACTTGTGTTTTTTCAGTTACTGTACTACACTCTACATAAAGTGCAACTCTTCCTAACACTTTTTTCATATCCGGGACTAAGTCTCTGTACTTGAATTAAATATCTCCTTTGTTTGTGCAGTGAGCTTTTTATTGGAATATTGGAATGTGGTGCGCATTTATTGAAAGCTTGCCTATACCGTGCATGTAATTCCTTGTGGTCTATGGCATCTGTATAGTGTTCTTATGGTAGTACAGCTAACTTCTTTTAAAAGTGTCTACTATACAACTGAAAGAAAAAATGAACTGCTAGCACATGGGCAGCATGCAGGTTGTGATATTCAGAAAGTTATATATAGTGATTTTTTTTCTGACAAGTGGATGTCAACAGACTTAAGTAATCTCTACCAAACATATATAAATGGTTATAGTACTGTTGCTTGTGCAATTCGTAGCCCCCAATAGAGACGAGGGATTAAACCTCCCAACTTCCCTGCTTTGGATCTACTGTCGTACTACTGCCTTATTTGACCTAGCCAGTTTAGCTACTAATCAAGGCAAATATCATAGCTATACTATACCTGTAGTGTTCTAGCTAATGAGCAGAAGATCCTTGAGAAAAAAATTGTGCATGTGTGTGTGTAGGAGGGGACGGGGGTGGGGGTGGGGGGCTAAAAACCAATAATATACCCAAACTGGGTTACCTATCATATGTACACTATTGAGGACACTGCAGATACAATTTGTCGTTATTTAATCCTCTAACTCATCATTCTTGTGTTTTGCACTGGAGGATGTAGTAGGGTAGTAGGATCGGTTGCTGAAGCATGGGACTCACTCTCTAAGGAGCTGATACAGACTTTCTTCAAAAGTTGTGCCGTTACAAACACTTGTGATTGTTCTATGGTTGACAGAATTATTTGCTTAAGCCTGGAAGAGCATGAAACGTAAGGCTCACACTGTTTAAGGAAATTGCTCTCCATTCAGAAAGTTAAGATGTGAAAAACACCTGAAAACACTTTTGGGGGTCTGGATTCCACTGACAGTGATGACAATCTCTATGTTCAAATATGGCAATTAAATTTAACATGGAATATTAATGTTAAGTTAATATGTTATTTATGATCAATTTAGGTAAATAATTTGTTTTACCTTTGGTTTTTCTGTTTATAAACAGAACATTCATTCCTTTCTTTGTGTGTGTTTCTCAGTAAGCTTGTTTAAAAGTACTAATGTATTTTCAAGATTGAAACAATAATTTCCCATTTCCCCTCCCCATTCCTATATTGTATTAATTCCCCCATGCTTTAAAAAATATATATTGACCAGAAATGGTTACTAATGTCGAAAATAAGCTATCCGTTACCTTTTAAAACCTTTACCTATTAAAAATGAAAATATTATTGGTCTTCATTATATCAATAGGTAAAGGGTCCTGTAAATATTTGTGGCGTTAATTCATGTTTCAATTTTTTTGATCAATATATATATTGTTTCTTTTTAAATTAAACTTTTTTTTAGTCAATGAGTCAACAACAAGAATTACTCAGTTAATACCAGAATTAAGAAGTTCCAGATGTTTTTATTCACCTTTTACTAATGTATACACAATGCCTATGCATTCATGCAGCTATACAAATAGACACACTTGTGCATCATAAATTTATATGCTGAATATCTGGGCTGCAACTATTGTCACAAACTAAACTTCTGAGAAACCAAATGCAATTCGTGGTAGCAAAAGCGTTCAGCTGCATGCTGATTTGAACTCAATATTGCATGTGCATGAATATTTTTAAGACAATGATGACCTTTTAATGTTTTCTGGCTGCTTTGCTGAATCAAGAAACAGATCAGTTATTACAATGCATTGGATTTTTTTTCGATGATGGTAATAAAGTAGCTAGTGTGATTTGGTTGCTATTTAAGGGATGGGAGTTAACCGCATCATTGGCAGTTAATAATTCTCAGTAATGTGGGCTCTGTTGTTTATGAGGGTTTTAGAAAAGCAGGTGCAAAGTATTTTCCTTTTGTTTTATGCCTTTTTTATTTACAGTTATATTAAATAATTTAGCCTTACGTATTTACTCCAACTACACATTCAGTAGTGACCTTCGGTTTATCAACATCAATAATGATGGGAGTCACATTAGAGGGTCAGAGGTCCCAGTACAGGATGACATATTGGGATATAATCACCTGTAAACTGATAGTAGATGAGTTCACCATCTTTCCTGTCCTATAATCCCTAACTGTGACAAACCAGTTTTATGTAGAATATTCAGAGATCTGTGAGGCCAATCACTCTTTTATGCCTATTGTACTAGAAGGGTTTTCTTTGGTGAGCTATATTAGTTAAATTAATAGTGGGGGTGCAACCCTGAGGTTTTGCTTATTTGGGGTTATAGGTTAAAGGTAAAGTAATTGGGTGTGGTCCAGTTCACATGGGACTCACATTAATCCTGAGTTTTATAAAATGGAAAATATCGAGTATGCAGGTATACCAGTGCTATTAGGGTAGTTATACAAAAGTGATACTTTGAAACGTGGGAGTACTTTTATTTTTCTTAATGATACTGATGGCACTGATGGCTTTTATAGGTAATGTATTTCCAGGGCAAACTTCTGTTTGAGCCACTACAGAAATAAAAAATCTATTATCGGCTATTCCCTATGTATGGGAAGATATTGTTAGATGGGCTTCAGGGTTTTTTAGTGTGTCGAGTGCTACATTAAATAGGTTTGTAAGTTTACAATATTTACTCCCATTTGTATTAGTTGCCTTTGCTTTACATAAGGATGGTTCAAGTAATACAATTGGGGTAGAATCAGATCCGATTAGTGTTCATTTCATTCTTATTATATTTTAAAGGATATATATGTGGCAAGAATATTGGGTGCATTATTGTTTATAAAAGTGTTTTATTTTCATTATATATTGGGGGATGTTGAGAATTTCAAATAAGTGAATGCAATCGTGACTTCCGCTCATAGAAAATCTAGTGGTATTTTTTATTTGTTTGTTTACGCAATAATGTACTCTATTCCATACAAATGGGGAAGGGGGAAGGGGGTGGAGAAGGGGGCGGGGAAGGAGTGGGGGGGGGGGGGGGGGGAATTTAGTGTTAGTTTTTAGTTTATTGTTTTTTCCCTATGTATATTAAAATAGAATTAATCAATTAAACACTGTAGACATGACATAGCATTTTTTTTATGATCGCTAAAAATATAATATCAAAGTGTTCATTTGAGCTACAGTCATGCTAAAGATATTTGTGCATGCCCAGTGCTCTACTTGAGCAAAATCAAGACTATCTTATGTGTAATACCTATAGGTAACTTGGGTAATTGTGACCATCAAATTTTCCCATACGATTAAAAATGGCTTCAAAACTAACTCTCTTGGCCCGTTAAAGGCTGAAGCCAATAAAACACTATCTGACGCTCAGCCAGTTAAAGGCTGAAGCCAATAAAACACTACTGAGTCTCTGCCAGTTAAAGGATGAAGCCAATAAAACACTATGATGCTCAACCAGTTAAAGGCTGAAGCCAATAAAACACTATCTGACACTTAGCCAGTCAAAGGCTGAAGCCAATAAAACGCTATCTGACGCACAGCCAGTTAATGGTTGAAGCCAAAAAAATACTATCTGATGCTCAGCCAGTAAAGTCTGAAGCACTATCTGATGCTCATCCAAGGCTGAAGCCAATAAACACGCTCAGCCAGTTCAAGACTGAAGCCAATAAAAGACATTCTGAGTCTCTGCCAGTTAAAGGCTGAAGCCAATAAAACACTACCTGACGCTCAGCCAGTTAAAGTCTGAAGCCAATAACACACTACCTGATGCTCAGCCAGTTAAAGGGTGAAGCCAATAAAACACTATCTGACACTCAGCCAGTTAAAGGCTGAAGCTGATAAAACACTATCTGATGCTCAGCCAGTTAAAGGCTGAAGCCAATAAAACACTTTCTGAGGTTCTGCCAGTGCGTAAGCTCAGCGCTGAGGAAATAACTAAAAGCTAATAGCCACTATCTAAGTGAGAACCATAAAACCATAAAAGTGGTTAAACCCATAAAAATACAATTCGGAGTTTTTGGGGGTTGTAAAATTGATCCAGAGATAGGTACATAGGTTGATATAATATAATGCTACAATTAGAAACAAAAAATGACTAGTAAACATGAATTGCCAAATGCAGACTATAAACATCTGCAGGACTCTATAATTATTATATATGAGCTCCAATCCAAATATAAATTTAATACAAAAACCCTATATCCCTTATAACAGGAAACACAGAAGAAATTGCAGTGCATTTGCTTTTATTAAATAGGTAAAGGGTCATATAACTGTGTGTGGTGTACATTAGTTGTTTCATTTATTTTTTGGCTACTCATATATATTAATAAAATATTTATGTCTTTGTTATTTCATTTTATAGTCAAGCAGTCAATTCCAAGAAGTTACTTTGTATTTAACCAAGAATAGATGTTATTTATTATGCTTATTACTAAAGTATACACATGTGCATATATATACATATACGCATAGATAAATGCTATTAGTTGAACTGTGCTGTTAATTAATGACAAGTATTAATGTTTTCAGGAAACTAAGGGTATGTAAACATGCACAGTTTGGTCACTCATCTCAGTTAGTGTTGTTAAGGGGGCGGCATTTACCACAATTTAGAATTTGTCATACCTTTTTTGTTCTTCATTATTTGTAATTAATTTTGAGGACAAATGTAGTACATTTTCTAAAATATATTTAGTTTGTGCATAGCTACTTCCTAGGTCAAGCTCTGATGACCTGACTTCTCTGTGCTGAAATGAATAGAAGTTGAACTAACCTCATAACCTGACTTTCTCACTACAGTAACAACATATCAGTACTTACTGTTTGGATTGAGGGGTTGGGGGGGGGGGGGTCCAACCTTTTAAAAAAAAAAATTTTAGGGTTAATCCCACCCACCCCCCAAACTCCAGAAGAGTATGAGTGTTGATACTGTTAATTTTACACATCAGCGGTTGGGCTAACCACAGCCTAACTATGCACAAAATTAATTAAATATACCTTTAGAAAGATCATCAAGTACACTACATTAGTCCTCAAAATTATTTACAAAAATGAAGACCAAAAATGTTACGACAAGTTGAGCGAAGATTCAAAATTGTGGTCAATACCCTTCTAAGAAAACTAGGTGTAGCTATTTGTGGATTTCACTATGAATCTTATGGATTTACCTATGGATGTGTTTACTGGTATATAGTAAGATATTGTAACTAATCTAGGAGTTCCTTAACTTGGAGAATCCACTTTGATTTATCTACTTAAGATTCGGTTAGATAAGCACTAACCAGTACACACCAATGTCATCTCATTGGTGTTGATATATAATAGTACACACCAATGTGAGACATATAATAGTACACACCAATGTGAGACATATAATAGTACACACCAATGTACCCTCATTGGTGTGATATATAACTCTCATTAGTGTTGATATATAATAGTATAGTAATCTTACAATACTGTCCATGGAAAGGCTGTAGCAACTAAGAGTAGCTATAGCTATTTAAGATAAAGCTGCCATGTTTGTAGAAGCCAGCACTTCACTAATCCGCCAATCTATTCAGTACTGCTCTGAGTGGGTAAGAAGGATCTACCATAGCTGTACATATAGCTTCTATATGTACAGCTATGGTAGATCCTTCTTACCCACTCAGAGCAGTACTGTAGAGTTGAATATTCTGACGATCAATAATAGGCGCAAGAGTCTCTGGATGCAACACATGATCAAAAATAACCCCAGGACAGACATGATAGAACACTATGACACGAAGAAGTGCGATGCATGAACTTTCATCTTGAATGGCCAGGTAGAATCCATCTTCATCTGTTCTAAAATTGAGTTCTCTTGTTTGATTCTGTGTCTTTAGGCCACTGTCATCATCAGGGTTGACCATATTGACAAGGCGATAATTGGCACTGTTCCTAGCCACTGTTCGATCTACAGTAGATGTTTCCCATGCATTCAGTATAAATGTTCTCTGGCATCCATTTACATTACAGCCTTTGAGTTCAAACTCTACCAGTACACTAATTTGAGGCAGACGAATCCCATTAATAACTCTACTGATATGCTGAGTGATGAGCCAGTTATCCTGCTTACCACACGCAAAGCCACAAACACTCATTGTCTGCCGACAAATAATGGCAGAACTCTGAAACCACTGCATGAGGAGAGAGAGGGGGCACAATTACAACTTTTTATCATATGCATATACATTAACTTACAACAACTGGACTGACATAATCTTCCATGGTAGTGTTATCATTGTCTACCTGCTGCCAGAGACTACTGAATGGTTCAAACACCGTTAATAAGTTACGATAGTTAAAGGAGTCCATCAATATTTTAGCATTGGCAGGATATGCAGGTGGAATAGCTGCATTTATTCTATGGCAGAGGTCATCTCTATCTCCTGGAGCTTGAGCTGTGGCTCTTGATAGCAGAGCACCCAGGAAGACCACATACACAGCCCACAAACTAGAAGACATCATCAAACTCCAGGACAGCAGCACTAAGCAATAAATAAAAATTAGGATATAACTATAGAGACTATAGAGAGAATTATTACTGCACCTACTGATGACTGGCATAAGTCCTCTATGGCTGCACCCTCTCCCAGGAACGTTAGTTGTTTGTTAATGAAGACATTATTCTAAGATAGTTAGCTATGTGCAACGTCTCATGAACCAGACAACTAGCTAAGGATAGATAAGGATAGAGAAGGAAGTTACATCACTTGCAGAGCTAAACCAAAACCTGACTAACAGTGCAGAAATAGTACGGTTTAAGCAACTGTGCTGCGCTTCATTAAACTAGAAGGTAGCATAGATAAGACAAAACACGAACAACTTACCTAGATTCAGAAAGTTCTTCAGCTTCGGGGCACTGTTTACGTAAGACTTTGGTACTTTGGTACGTAACTCACGCAGAGGACCCAAATGCCCCTGGCAAACGGGGCGCATGGCGTATTTAAGGGCGTTCAAATCTCACACTCCCGCTTCTTCTTCTTGAGTGGTGTGGGAAGAAATGAAATAAGCCAGAGCATGTCGAGTAACTACGTCCAGCGGTACCATTATCCTTTCCTGTCAGCCGTACAACCTGTTCTCACCTGCCTGATAATTTTTTTGCTTCTGGGGAGGTAGCTAATTTATTTTATACCGGTGTCACAGGATATTTTGTCGCTAGGAGATTCTGTCGTGGCGACTAAATATCCTGGGAGATTCTGTCGCTCGTCAGTTAAAGCGACATAATATCCTAGGATATTTTGTCGCAGCTAGGATATAGTGTCGCTGTTAGTGTAAGATGCTGCAGGACATCCTGTTTTTTATCAAATCAATCAAGAATACCACACCAAACTTTAATATGAAAAACTATGTTTCCTGAAGAGCTCAACCAGATCTTCTATATAGCTCATCAAAGCTATGCCATGCAAGATCACTCACGAACCAGTCCAGACATTGGTACTTCAACAGACTTCCCCGTCTCTGGAATGCCCTTCCACCTATAAACATCAATGTGCAGTATCAAGAAAGACCTCAAAGAATTTTTATGGGCACACTTCATCTCAAACTTTGATGCAAAAAGTACATGTACTTTCCATTTCTCATGTCCATGCAGCAACTCCCAACTTCTAATACTTTACTAATAAATTAATCTTGGGTGCCTGTAGAACTTACTTGCATTCCTTCAGTACAGACTTCCATCTTTTCTACAATCATTATAAGCATCACAAAAGTCTGTACTGTAAAACCATTGTTTATTATTATTATTATTATTATTACAGGTGGGAAGATAGAGCCATCATTAAGTCTTGTACAGGAAGGGTGGCTTCTGTATAAACAACACACAAGCACATCATACAGTATGGTATTCTTGGGTGTCCTGTATAAACACAAGCACATCATACAGTATGGTATTCTTGGGTGTCCTGTATAAACACAAGCACATCATACAATATGGTATTCTTGGGTGTCCTGAATAAACACAAGCACATCATACAATATGGTATTCTTGGGTGTCTTGTATAAACACAAGCACATCATACAGTATGGTATTCTTGGGTGACTTCAACCAACCTGAAAGTCTTACAGCAAGTCTCATAGATAAGGACATGGTATACTAATTGTTTCTAAAGCAAAAACTGCCATAAACTGAGTATGGTAGAAATATTATAAGTTAGTCATAATAAAATACATGAATTATTAGTTAGGGAAAAATTGATATAGCTAGCTAACTGTGAGTATGGTAGAAATATTGTAATATGTTAGTCATAATGAATTATTAATAGCTAACTGTTGCAATTGATGCAAACCCATTCATCTGTATCTTGTTTGTTCGTAAATATTACACATTTGGCATGATAAACTTCTCCACACTCATTACATTCTCTCACTTCACCACAGGAAATTGGTTTTAAACACACACATAGCAAGATTTGATGAAAAGGTAGACGATTTGATGCCTCATTTCGTGGAATGGACATAACCTTCCTATGTGGAAATGGCTTGAATTTTTCCAATGGAAACACTTCCTCAGGTGGTTACGCATCTGTAAATGGTCGAAAATGAGGTGCTCTAAGTCATCCCCTAAAGCAAAATGAACCGAAAAAGCAATTGCACTGTTTTCAATGCTGTGCTGTTTCTGCACAGTTGGTAAGTTCACTACCAGTTCAGGGGTGATTTCATCACCATCCTCTTCTATCATTATTTGTGACTTGTAGATGAGGGCAAGTTGCTGTTCAAGCATTGCACGCATAGGGCCATGGATATAGCTGTCATACACAGTTATCTCCTGTCTTGATGTGATCCAGTGATCACCATCCACAAGATGTATCGGGAGACACTTTTGACTTAACTCGTTGATTGGCGAGAGATTAAGAGGACATTGCAAGCCATGCATTGTTGGAAACTGGACTGCTAGCATTCTCTGAGCAAGGTTGATGTGGTTACACGACAGTTCCGTTCCATTCATAAGGGTTTCTCTCATTTCTTTCCTGAATGGTGGGAAGTGTATTTTATGTAGTCTGTCTTCTTCCTTTCCCTCCTCACATCTATCATTCTGTGACAAAATATAGACATAATTTAATGTATAACTTAAGTATAATGAATTATAGCTAATTAAAGCGTGTCATTAATTACATTTATGATTGCATGTGTAAACTATGATAGTGCTAGTGCATGGCAAGTTCATCCAGCCATAATACATATCATGTATTATGATGTTCTCGAGTACAGATTGTGTCATGTACATACCGGGATGGATTGATATTTAGGCTGCTTTACTTGCTCTTGCTCTTCCCATGAGCCACACTCTTCATCCAGACCATTCTTTTCATCCAGTGATGCATTCTCTTCTTCTTGCAGCCCATTCTCATTGTCGTATGCCTCTAACTTGTGCTTCAATTCATTCTTGATGATCCTTTGTACTTTGTGGTGGGAAATAGTCTAAATAATGCAAATACAGCTTCAATCACAGATGAAAATAAAAAACAAACAAACTTGATTTCAGAATTGTGTGGTGACTTGTCATAGCTCAAGATGGTCAGATTTCGATATTGTGTTAGTGAAATGGTAAGTGACAGGAGGTATATTATTGTGCCATGCATTGCTTTTACCTGTCCTTCTCTAGTAATACACTTGTCACAACACCATTCAAATTGTGGGTCAGTCCAAGCTTTTTGTGGTACATTCTGCAGATGGAAATTAAATCACATGCATGTGCAATTGGCAATGCACACATTTACTATTTAAGTTCACATGGTACTGTTAAAAATACCTTCAGACAATCTTCATGAAACCACTCAGTACATTTGAAACACTCGAGCATCTTTCCTTCTTCTTGTGTGTACGGCATGTGCAATATATTGCAATTTTATCCTTCCTTGTACTTCTCTTCTTTGTAGCTCTTGTCTTGCTAGGAAATGGTTCAATCCATCCCTTCTCTAAGCTCTCCAGTAAGTGATGGAGCATTTTTGCATTGTCAAAATGAATCCATCGCGGATCTTGACCAGTTTATAAAGGAAATTCAAAGTTAAAAAAGTTTTATTGATATTAATTTCAATAAATCTAACCAGCACAGAGAGATGTACAAAATGCAAGTGCGTAGAGGCCACAATCGAAGTTGTTGGTTTGACGTTGAACGTTAGCATAGTCCAACTGAATACTAGGTTCTGTTGATGAAAGCAGAGCACAGATTTGCTCCTTTGTTGACTTGGGCATGTCTGAGTAGAAGCTATCATATACCTCAACGTGAGAGTATGGACAGCCTATGGTTGACACGGTTAACCAGTGATTGTTAGCTGAGTTAAGAACTTGAACAAACTCAGATCTTCCAACTATATCATACGAAAGTGTATTGCCATGTACAACATTTTGAAGTCCTGGCACTACATATCTCTGCTGCAATAAAATCATGGTGGCATTAATGATGTCATCTGTCACCCATTCTGTGTCAGTCTGAAGAATTCTTCTGAATAGTGATAATATAAGTATTAAAAAAACTTATGTGCTATTAGTCATTTTTACCTATCTTCTTGAGAGAGATGTACATTTCCAATTTGAGTCCTGGAAAAAATTTCCTGATTTTCATATTCAGAGACACTATCAGCATGTTCTGTCAGATCAATCACTGAATGATGTCTGTCGCTGATCTTCCTTCGTTTAGCACGTATAACTCCCCATTTCTTCTCTGCTCCTGATTTTTGCCTTTTTCTGCTACTTGATCTCTGCACAAACAATTAAAATGAACTCTGCATGCAATATATTATACAGTAGCTGCATGCAACCTAGTGTATCGTCAATTTAACTATTGGAGAACAACTACACTGACTAGTATCAGTTAGCTGCACTATAGCTACATACAAGCTAAATCATAGTATTATTGTTGATTGAACCAACTGTGACAGTGCATGGACCAACATATATATATATGTAGACTCAACAGCACCAGCATGAACAATAAAGTATATTCTCATGCATAGAATGTGCACCTTATCTGCTCCTTCATCGTTTTTGTCAACTTGTTGCAGACTAACACTCTGTGAAAAAAAAAACAATTGCTATAATTATATATGTGTGTGGGTTTTAAATTTATTACCTGATTTGGGAGCATTCTTACATGGTACAGCTTCAAGCGAGTCTCACGTTGACAAGAGTCTTCAGAATTTTCTCTTTCTTGGTACCGATGAAATGGCATAGTTTATAGGTATTCTTTCCAGCAACTTCATGGATATGATAAGGCCCAGTCCAGTTTAGCTCCTACTTTGATCCCTTCCTAGAAAATTTCTTCGAGTTCTTCAATAATACCTGGGTACCAACTTCATAATTCCCTTTATCCTTACAATGCTTTGCATCATAATATGCCTTCTGTCGCTGCTGAGCTATGCCAATATTTTCAATAACCTTCTTCCTAATACTGATCATTTCAATAACATGTTGCTCAAAATCAATCTCATCCATACTTGACTTCCTCTTGTCATCATTGCCATTGTTCTTGTCAACATCAACATTGTCCTCATTATTCTCAGTTTCATCTTCATTATCTCCAATACCACCATCCTCCTTGTTGGGCTTGACGTTGAACTCAACTGGAAGTCGTGCCTGCCTTCCATAAACAAGATAAAAAGGTGAATATCTGGTAGAATCATGACGAGAAACTCTATAAGAAAATAGTATAGAGTCTAGGTATAAATCCCACTGATCTTGTTCTGTGTTTACAAACTTCAGAAGCTGACGTTGCAATGTCTGGTTAAATCTTTCGTCAAGTCCATTGCTTTGGGGATGATACGCACTTGTGAGATTGCACTTGACGCCAGTTAGCCTGCAAAGCTCATTATTTACCTGAATAGAGTATACAATTGAGATAATTATTATTGGTATCATTTTACGTTGTTAACGAATTCTCTTCCTTGGTCATTTATCTTCACCTGACAACATCCAAATCTTGTAAAACATTTGAAAAGAAATTCTGCAATCCCAAGAGCAGATTTGTCTGGTAACGCTATTGCTTCAGGCCACTTAGAATAATAACATGACACAGTCATAATATACTGTTTTCCTCGGCTTGTTTTGGGTAGTGGCCCAATTAAATCCACTCCAATAGTGTGCCACACTGCATCATGAACTGGAATTGGGTGAAGTTCAGCATTCGCCTTCTCAAATTTCCTATTTCATGGAGAATTGAAATAAAAGCACCATATTTCAATACAACATTGACCAGCTACTGCATGACAAAGAAATAGGATACAAACTCAGTATACATTTTACCTGTTAGCTCTTTGACATTTATCACAAGTTCGGCAGAATTCTTTAACATCATCCAGTATTCCAACCCAGTAATAGCGTTCCAGTAGTTTCCCCATGGTTTTGTCTCTCCCAAAATGTCCACCTCCAAGTTAACTTGAGTAACATCCCTCGAGAACTTCATACTTCTGTGACTCTTTAATCGCCTATAAACATATTTATGCTATGATAAGTATAGGATATACAAAGGAAAGTGTGGGTTATGCGCCTATATAACCCACGAGTTTGCTGTTACTCCCGAGGTGAATGCCAACCTGGGTTTACAAGTGTCCTACAAGCAGCTGTAACTATATCTATATCTATTGTCATGTGCATTAGTTTTCTGTCTGTCTAATATCTACAAGTGAGAAAGTCTGAAAAGCTCTCATAAAAAGTATAAAGCTAACCTGTATAGTAAGTATACCCAAAAAGACTATAGCTACTAAGAGCAGCTTGCAGCTGAAAGTGATGGCAGCTGCTACTATTATTGGTGTACTAGTCCACCTTAAGTATTGATAATTAACTAGCTAGCTACCTCACTACTCACTTGAAGATCTTTTTCTTTCTTTCTTGGTATCCCTGTAGTAGAGGAGTCCCTCATTAAGCACAAAAGTCTTGCACTTCCTCCTCAGTGAATCTTTCTGGTTCTTGGCAAGACCAATTGGAAGTGTCTTGCTCCTAAGATAGGTAACAATTCTGTGGTATAGCTGCTCCTCCATTTTCCCCAGTGACAGTATATCCCGGTTGCGACAAAATATCCTAGGAGAATATGTCGCTCTTTCCGGCGGCGGCAGAATCTCCCAGGATATTTTGTCGCCGCGACAGAATATCCTAGCGACAAAATAAACTGCTACCATATCGTTCGCGCGCAACGCAGCCATTTATTTTTATGCGGTGTCATAAAATTTTGGGGCCCCATGAAATAAGGGCACCCGGCCCCTATTTCATATGAAAATGGGGCCCCTCCACGGGGACCTTATTTTATATAAAATGGGGAGGCCCCTTATGGGGCCCCCTTATGTGCCCCCCTATCTATTTAAGAATGGGGCCCCCTTCATGGCATTGGGCCCCCCCTTCCCATCCTGATTTAGGGCCCCACTTTGATGAGAATGCCCCCCCCTTTTTGTTTTAATAATAACATATTCTTATTCAAGAACAATTATTCAAGATGCTATATTATATTCAAGAGAATGATTATGCACAATTTTATATCTACTACAGCTATTTATTATATAAAATTATTCAAGGTGACTACATTGTAATGAACACTTACACTCTTTACAAAACCATTTTTTAGTCTTCAACTGCCACACACTTGAGATGACACCACTGGTCACATCTGTCACACTGGATCATGTTATCATATACTTCTGGCAACTCTCAATCACAGAATATGTCAATTTCATGTCCAGGAAAGCATTGTTGCACATATGCAGCAGGAGCAATAATGTGTGGAAATGGTTCGAGTTGTTTTCTGCAGAAACAATCAGCCAGATGTTCCCTCAATTCTCCCTGTTTGAAATCCATCACACGTAAGTCATCACCATTTATTATTGTAAACAAAATGCCATTATACCAGTATAGTACAGCACTAAAATAATTATAATTATATCATATAATTATACCAGTATAGTACAGTACTAAAATAATTTTAATATCTGCATGAATAAGCAAATGCTATGGCTAATACTTCGCAATTGGTACTTCCATGTTGTTGTTGCACTGCAGGATATTCAACCCTTTCATCCTCTTGCTATTCTTGTCGAAATCATAGGGATAGCTTCCACCATTCAAATAATTAAAAACATTGCTGAAAGAGAACCTGCCATCTTTTTCAAGTCATTTCTGAAAGCAAAGATGCAAACACGTGCCAGCAAAGCTAGGCTAATGCGTTCTAGCGAGGCTGAGCTATGGGGACCCTGTGAGAAAGGCGAACCCTCTTCCCACTCTAGGAACCTAACAATATAATTCTTCAGAAGAAGTCTCAGCACAACTTCTCTTTCCAGGTTCGCTTTCTTTGACGCCCAGACCTTACTATTGCTTCTCTCTCACAATAGCCTCATCTAGACCAAGTATATAATCAACCATAGTCTTCTCTCTCTCTCTAGACCTCTGCCCTCCTTTTCTGTATAGGGTAAGTTGATTATAATCAACAATAACAAAATGATGTACACGACCACAACGTCTATCAATATCATTACTCCTATTGTTTTCTACCGAATTATATATATTTTACACAGAGCCAGGTCAGCTCAGTTCTGAGTCTCTCTTCAGTTCATTGAGGAGTTAGTTTGTTGAGGGGCTTTCCTTCTTTCTCCCGGCTTGTTGATTACTCCTTCTCCTTCTCTCTTTTCTTTCGAAGTCTCTTGTTCTTTTATAGGCAGCCGGTTTATCTTGTTTTGTGCCTAGGATCATTCTCCTCAGAGACTGATCTGACCAATCAGGAGTTGCTTTTTCCAACCAATCAGGGGTCTCTGCTGTTGAAGTGGGATGATCCATAGTTGCGGTTTTGGTTCTGAGTTAGTGGGTGTCTCCTACCACTTGTGGGTGTGTAGTGTCTACCTCCCTCTGACGTGTTTCCCCTCTAACAGCTTCCTCTCTAACAGCTGTCAGGGCTTTCTCTGACACTCCCCCTTCCTCTAGCCGAGAGTCAAACTCTCGAGATAAGCCATCAGCATTCCCATTCTTCCGCTCAGCAACCTCCAGTTTCTCAGAGATCATCTCATTATTATTTCTCTATGGAAGCATCATTTCCCTCGCATATTTCAACTGCTCCTGAGAAGTGCTCAACTGGGAAGCCATGGTGGACAGCTTAGTGATATTGTCTTGTCGCTTCTGTTTCAAGTCTGCAATCTCTGCCTGGTACTTGGCCATGTCCTCCAATTGCACCACCTTCAAGCAGTCATATTCTTCCCTGCTTCTCTGCAGCCTCTTGTCTTCACTCAGCTTGGCGATCTCTCTCTGTGAATCCTGCTTCAGCTCTGTAAACTCTCAGAATCCTCATATGGCTCTTCAAATTGTTCTCATTGGATTGAAATGTCTCGAATCGAGTTCTCATTTCTTCATTGAAATCTTCCATCGACCTTCGGAAGCTATCGTTTTGCTGTCGTTGACGCATCACATGAGCCTTGTACTTCTCAATGTCGGCCTTCAACTTGTCTATGATGTCCTCCTTCTCTGACAAGTCTCGCATCATCTGATCCTGCACTCGAGGCAGCTGCTCCTTTTGTTCTAGATCCTCGATCCATTTTGTGTGGGCCCTCGTGGCCACCATGACTTGATTCGTCTCCTTTTCTTGTTGTTGTGTCGAATTTTCCTCGAGTGCTTCACATAGTAGTTTTCGAAACCTTGAGACATCTTGCCCCAGAAGCATGTCAACGTTGATGTTCTTTGACACGCCCACTGCCAACTCGTGAGTCTTCCCATCGATTTGTAGCTCTATTCGAGCTGCCGGAAACCAAGTCTTCCGGGAACTGGCAGTGGTGTACGGAATCTTCCAAGTTAGTTGGTCCTTGACTTGTACGCACCTCGGGTGCACAATTGACTTTGTACAACCTGTGTCAAGAAGTGCTGTCACTGGTTTTCCATTAATTTGTACTGCTTTGGTCCACTTTGGGAGGTCGGTTCGGATGTGTGTGCTGTGACCAAAGTGGGCATTCTCCATCTTGACTCTACAGTCACGTCGCATGTGTCCCCTCTTTCCACAGCGGAAACATTCGATGTCCTTGGCTGGAGGAAATGAGGTTCGTGGGGGTGTTTCCATCTCGAATCGTCTCAGTTCAGGAACTCTCATTTGCCTTGGGGTCTCGGTGGGTGGGGGTTGGAATTGTTCCCTGTTTTCCGGCCATCTCAGAGGTAAGTCTCCTTCATTTCATATGGTTGTTTGGTTGGCGAGGTGTCTCACTATTGCCTCAGTGAGTTCCTCGTAAGTTTGGTGGTTCAAATTTCGCATTTGAACCTCAAGCCAACGAGGTAGTCTTTTCAGAGTTACTTCTCAGAGGAAGGTCGTCTTTGCATCACCCCGGGATGCTGCTAACCATTGACGAAAACTTTGTCGATGCTGTCCGAGCCATAACCCTGGGTGATGGAAATCGAAAGGGGTTTCGAAGGTTTTTCGTCGGTACGTCTCAGCTGAAATCCGGTATTCGCTCAGGAGAACTGCTTTCACAGCCTCATAGTCTGCCTGCTGGTCGGCTGACATGGCAGCAACTGCTGTCAGACCGGCCCCAGACAGTGAATTTCTGAGGAACACAGTCCAGTGTTCCTCTGGCCATCGACCTGCATGGGCAGTAACCTCAAAGCTTTCCAGGAAGAACCCCAAATCATCGGTCCCCTCCTGGAATTTTTGGATGGTAAATTTCGGTACCGGAGGTAGTGGAACTGCTAATGGCTGTGGTCGCACTGCAGCAGTCAACTGAAGGATTCAAGCTTCCCAAGCAGCCGTGGCTTGTTGAGATTCCCGTTCTGCTCTTTGCGCACGTAGCTCCTCCCTCACATCTTTAAGCTTCCTCCATCCTCTGCATCTGGAGTATAAATCGTCCCATTAGGTCGGGTTGCAGGTTAGGTTGTGGTGTCGGCAAGTCAGGGTTTCCACGGGTTGGAATCCTTCGTGATTCCATTGCTCGTCTTTCCTCTGACATCCTATCGAAGGCAATACAGACAAGATAATCAACAATTACAACAACTCGAACCAAAAACAAATGATAATAATTCCCAGCAGCTAATTTTCCAAGGTTATTGATTCACAAATCCTCTAGGTGTCACACCTGGACCCCCTTGTTAGCTTGCTATAACCTGTTATCTCTTTAGACAACAGCCTGGGTCTGGGATTTCCTATTACAGCGAAATCCCACTGCTGCCACCACTGTTGTTTGTTTGGGGATGACGATGTGGGAGAGGGGGGGGGGGTGCCAAAGATATATGGCAAACATTAACTATTTCCTCTTCTCCAACCATTTGAGCACATTTACCATTACAATTCTGTCTACCCTCCAACAACTCTTCCGTCACCACTGCTACTGATCTACCCAACATTAGGCCTACTTTCCCTTTCATCTTCTTTTCTCCATTCTACCACCCACTCTTCAGACCCTTCAATGCCCTCAACCATATCCAATAATATTTTCAATCACCAGCAAACTCCCCACAGTACAACAAGAAATGCACATCTTCCACAACACCTTCATCCCATAGCTCAAATCTACCATCCCGGCACATACCACACCTAACCTTGTCATCACCCAAGAGTCCTGCTGATGCCGCCCTTAACCTAAATCTCAGCCTCACTTCCCCTGTGTTACTGAATCCTCTTACATATCTTTCTTGTCCAAACTCTTCTTTAGCTAGCTTATCCCATTTGAAACTCGATTTCCCTCCTACTTCTTCCTGCCACTCGTCCTTATGAACATCCCACAATTCCTCCATGTCGCACTTGCTCCTACTATCTACAATGCTCCTTCCCCCCCAATTTCCTTTTCAGCTCAAAAAACTCTACCCACCAACCTGGACAATCATTAACAGTGCCACAACTTTTTTCACTAGCCTATCTTCACTCATTCTCTGAAACTGCCATCCAAATAACACTTTCCCTTCTCTACCCCAGCCTCCTCCAGCTCAGGTCCCCTCTTACTACTGCCACCCCTGCAACTGATTTACTCCCTCCAACCAGTTTCCTCCCAATGCTCTCTTGAATTATTAAATTCTTGCAGGTTGTCTTCCCTCCTGTCCACCATACTTCAGATGCATGTTCTAGACATGGCCTAGCTAGCAACCCCCATATTAGTTTACATCTGGAATCTGGCCGTCTCCATGTATCTGTTTACCCTGCTCATTATAACCAATCTCATGGCCTCCATTTCTCTGCCTTTTCGTTCACCTTATCCAAATAAACATTTCCGATGTTAGATGTGGTGGTGGAGTATGCAATGAAATAGAGATTTAGGTTTAATATCGAGAAGAGCAAGTCAATGACAGTTGGTGGAAAGTGTAGTGGAGAGTGGAAGATTAATGAGGAGTGAATGGAGAATGTGGAAGCCTTCAAATATCTTGGTGTGTGGTTTGACAGAGGAATGAGAGCTTGTAACTCCACCTGATCTCTCGCTAACAGTACAATATCATCTGCATAGAGCAACCCACCACACCGTATTCCATCCACTTTAATCCCTAACCTTTTCCACTCCAAATCGTTCAACAATCCCATGACATATACACTATAGAGAACTGGTGACAAGATTTCATTTCACTTCATCATGTTAATTGAAAGAGTCAATATAACCAGGGCGGTCAGGGGTGATCGCCAACCCAAAAATACCAAATTCATGGGCAGGGGTGGGAGGGTAGCACTTTTTTTTTAGTTTTTGAAATGTCAGTTACCAACAATTGGGGAAGAGCAGGAGAAATATTTTAGGAATGCCCCACATAGTGAAGAAGAGTGAGAAGGGCTGGAAGAAAAATCCCTACTAGTGGATGTTGTTGAGCGTGGTACAGCAGCCATGTCAGACAAGTGTAATGTGTATCACCGTACTAAAAAGTTACTTGCCATTTCCTTCCTTTGTTAGTTAGCCTCTTGAGTCATGAAGGTGAAAGTAGTGCCTTCTGAGAACCTTCACTTACCTTGCAATCAATTGACATCAAGACTATTGGCTACAAAAACACCTAAAATTCAGTTTTCTTTATTGTAGCTTTTGGGGTGGATATTGTTATATTATCAGAGAGATCCACAATTAGGTGCTTGTGATGATGTCATCCCCAGTCAACTAGCCCTAGTAAAGGTGGAGAGGAGGGATGCACATCCCACCTTCTCCTGCCTTCCCCCCCTCACTTCTCACAGCCTCTCCCTCAATACTCCAATAGATCTGTTGCAGTTATATTTTGAACACAAACATGAAATTTAATTTTACTTTTCCGTTTTCTTTCAAAGTAGTTTTATACTTGATAGATCAAGAAAAAAAGAAAAAATGTGTTAAAAGGAGGGTTTTCTTTCTTCTTGGAAAAAAGTGGAAGATATCGAACTGACCCTCAGACTTATACACTGGCGCTCAACTGGGTAGCTAATCCTTAATGTTGTAGCAGTTGAGACTCATTTGGAGGAGCAGTACACATAGAGACACTGACCAAATGATCAGCTGAAACTTAACTGGACTACCTCTCGACATTGCCACTGCTAACCAATCAATAACTCAACTAAGGTTGACACAGCTAACTGATTATATGACCGGGGTAACTCACATTACAACAGCAGATTTGCCACTTGATGTGTGACTATTCTTGAAATTGGAATAACTCCGAACATCCACACACCTAATGGATAGCTCAACTCTCTATATGGCTTTATTAAAAATGTGGATGCACAACTTTTTAATAAAAATAGGTCACATTTCTAATGGATGCTAAAGTGACTCTCCCTCCATAGAAAATTGCATCATATATAGCAGACCTAAATGATAATGGCAAATTAAATTTTTCAACTACTGTACCTATGTGCAGTAATTCAATGGTTAAAACTATATGACTACTGATAATTTAATTAAAATATATTACATGCATTGCTGGATACAAATATACACTATCATAAAATCCAGTTGGTTGTTGGGCACATACTGTACAATTGGCATTGCTTTGAAGTCCAATGTGCGTGGCAATGTCCAAACAGTTGTGCATTTTTCAACCATCCAAAGTAATAAAAAAGAAATCACGAAACATTTATAAATAAAATAAAATAAATTAAACATATGAAACTTCATTGGTAGGTATAGATTTTAGTGAGTTGTATGTCGCAATCATTTTGGGGTTGAGACTTGAAGGAAGAAGATTGTGTACTCAGCTTACAAGGAAGGACGGATTTAAGCGAAAAATCCTAAGGACTAACTATTGGAAAAGACCAGCAATAAGGCAGGGGATCAACTCCTTCCTCTGCCACCATTGTGAAACCCAAACTATAGCCAAGTAAAATGGTAGTGACAGAGCTTCCAAGTAACATGTCCATTGAGAGATTATGGAAGAGCAAATGCAAGATGGTGAAGTAAAAACTTCCTACCAGCTAAATTAGCTCATCACAGCATAGGCTATCCATTAACACTGAGGACTATTCTGCATTGTAGATCCTCAAAAATTTACAGGGCAGCTCCTACTGCCAATTGATTGAGACCTTGAGCAAAGTTTGCATTAGTCTTAGCTTCAGGCTTTATACTGACTTGATTTAGTGGGGTCGGAGATGGCTTAATACTAAGACCATTTTATAGGGCTGCTTCTTCCTGTTCATTAGTTTCACAATGTTACAAGTTTATGCTGTATGCCATGTTGATCTCTCAGGTTTTTGTGACCATATCCCTTCCTTACTGACTCAACTCATTGCTGAGGAACATGAGGGAGAAAAGCTAGCTGTTAGTATGCCTGGCAGAGAAACTGAATTGAAGAGCCCCAGACTCTTATAAAACATGATGACATTGAACAAATACTTTACAGGTTATAGACTGCTATGGTGTGAGAGCCAACTGCTAGCACTATGGACCTCTCGAGCTTTGCTAAACAAGTGATGGTAGGTTTTGCATGCACTGCTCATGTGTTCATGAATGTGAGTTATTTGTTAGGTAAATGCTTCTTGTTAGGTGTGGTGGTTTGATTTGTGTTATAAGTGCATCTACCTAATAACTAGCTTTTACAGTTCACAGAATTACTATAAACCTCTCAGTTAACATAGTACAGATATAAAGACTAGAGCATCTAGTCAAAATGTTGAGTGAGTAAATTTAAGTTGATTATCAACAAAATCATTATCATTATTACTAAAATTATATGATTTTATTAACAATTGTAATTGTGGGTTTTTTAAATGCCACAAGAAAAATATGATCCTAAAACCACTTGTCTGTGTGAATGGAGGACATGCTGTATTTGGTACACTCCTCCAAAGTCGTCAATCATTATATATATAATTGCTGCCAAAGAGCTACAGCAAGTTCTACTTCAACTTGATATGTCCTAGCCGATCTCATCAGTATTCTTCTTCTCCAGTCTCATTCTAGCTTTTCTCTTGTTCTGTACTCGCTTTCAATTTGTATTCCCAGACTTCTCTGCAAATTTAATGCTTAAAAGTTGCAGTATAACTCAAATGCTTCACTCCAAACATTTCATTCAGTAATAATTGAGCGCATTGCATCTAGCATCTAGCTGTAGTACGATGTCACATGCTCCAGTTGACTAGCAAAATTTGCAAATCTTGTGTATATTTCTCACTTCTGAAATGGAGAGGAAGATTTGGAGCATGGAATATGACCTATACTCCAACAAATATGTTATATTAGTTCTACCTTTATGCATCACTGATCATACACACACACAAACACACATACACACAACCACACACACACACACACACACACATACTGCCTGTAACATTTTCAAATGTGGCATTAGTAGTGGTGACTAGTGCTTCAATCCCAGGTTGGGACTGATACGAAATAGTATACATGATATCATTCCTCCCCCCAGTGAACTCTGATGGATCCCACGTAATGTAGATGGCAGTAAACATTACAGACACCACTTGTGCATTAATAGGCAAACCAGGAGGTTCTGCACATAAAATCCAAGCATAATCGTAACAATATTTTTTTAATTAAAACAATATAAGGTAGCAATTAGGGAAAGATGGTTTCTTGAATGTGCATGGTTTGGAATGGTCCTCTGCAAGTGTTGACATCTTGTCTTATGCTTTGTTATCATATTACACTGTTTAATGGTCATCATCTGATTAAGGTATTTTCACTGTAAGCTTTATGGCTGTTGAATGCCCCTGTTCCTAAAAGAAAAAAACATTCTTTAACTTCAGAATGGTATATAGAACAATATCATTACTATATTAATGCGAACTCATAGATTCTTGTGATAAATCTCTTTCCACACTGCGTAACCAATGCATGCATACTAATGTGCATTACTTAGTATGGGGATGTGGGGGTGGGGGGTGGGAGGGGTGAGGCGGTATATTCAGAATGAAAAAAAGGTTGCAATAGGAATTACCACTATTCCGACAATGAAGCTAAGAGCATGTTGTCTTGTGTAACTGTCAACGTCATCAAGGTAACTTAAGCTCAATGCACATATATTATAAAGTCTCTGCAGACTTTCCTTTTTTTGTTTGGTTATTTGTTTATTTATGTTTATCTCTTCCAAGAGGAAGGAGCAATCATGGAAATCATGCACACATTGAAGCTAATTTAAAAAACAATTCAATTCACTTGTCCTAAAGCAACTAATTCTGGGTTTTATGCATTGGTTATCCAACCAAGATCTACTACTTGGGTGAGCACAGATGTCTGAGAAGCACCCTTTGGTAGGCTACTAAAGTTATTAGACATCTTGAACTAGCTAGAATATATGTTATAAAATGTTTGAAACAGCATTCGAGAAACTTGTGCTCAGCAAACGTTTTGGTTCAGGATTTCCTTCAAAACATGGACAAAAAAAGAGCTGTTCATTTAACTAGCAATTTACCACCATCAGGAATACCTTCGCCCTAGCCTCAACCCTGCCATTGCCCTGTTTTTAACTGAGGGATAAATTCAGTACTCTTCTGTATAGGATTGATGCCATGAAGATGATAAATGTCATGATGATGATAACAGGCTGGGATTGTGAAATAGCAACCCAACGATAGGGCCATTAGTTCAACATTCCTGTAAGCAAGTCCTTATACCAGTAAATGTGTATGTGCATATAACAAACTAATAATCAAGAGGGTGTCAGTGAAGGTGGAGAAAGTCCTCCCCATAATCAGTTACACAAACTGGTTAAGGAATACATCAAATATTACCGTCAAAGTACATCATCAGAAATGTGAAAGAATTCTTCAAGGAAGTAAAGGTCAACCATAGGACAGAGATAATGGGAGACTGGCAAAGGCAACAGGATTAACTATATACAATGGCAATAACAAAGTTGATTTCACCTAACACTTTTTTGACAAAAAACATTACAATAAATCGAGGAACCTGACTCATTTGACAGAGGATCTTTCTCATCTGTATGCATTTGCTTTTGGGTCTAAAGACTACAACTTCATTTCTCTAATTTTCATTTGCATATGGTTTATTTGTGTGTGGAATAAATCTGTCTAATTGCGATGCTAAATATAATATTTCCCTCTACTTTTACTTGTGTTTTTTCAGTTACTATAGCATTCTACATAAAGAGCACCTCTTCCTGCCACATTTTCAAATCCAGGACTAAGCCTCTGTACTTGTATGAAATATCTCCTTTGTTTGTGCAGTGTTTTTTTTAAATTGAACGTGGTGTGCATTTATTGACAGCTTGCCTACTGCATATGTAATTACTTGTGGTCGATGGCATCTGTATAATGTGCTTATGGTAGTATAGCTAACTTCTTTTAAAAGTGTCTTCTATACTGCTGAAAGAAAAAATGAGCTGTTAGCACATGGGCAGCATGCAGGTCAATAATTTTTGGATATTTAGAAAGTTATAGTGATTTTTTTTGACAAGTAAATGCCAACAGACTTAAGTTAAGTCATCTCTACCAAACATATATAAATGTTTATTGTACTGTTGCTTGTGCACTTCGTAGCCCAAATAGAGGCAAAGGGTTAAACCTCCTAACCTCCTTGCTTTGGATCTACTGTTGTACTACTGCCTTATTTGACCTAGCCAGCTTAGCTGGCTAATCAGGGCAATAGCTAGGTACCGGTATATAATAAGCTCATATGAGTCTCATTATTCCTCACGAAGGCTAGAGCATGTAAATTCAAGTTGATTATTGAGGCATTGTAATTTTGTTATGTCAACTGAGAGTTTGTCTTCCTGTAGGAGGATGGAGTGCCTCCACCATGTAATATTAATGCTGAAATTGATTCATAGCTAAGCTTTATAAGTTTGTTTTATTATATTTGCATTTTATTTATTCTTTAGGTATTGCGACCAAATATTTTATCAGTCAACTTCAGTTATGGTGGCTATTCCATACAGCAACTCTCTTTTCTCCATGCTCAAACCTTCGAAACTCACATAACATGCATCATAGCTGGAATTTTATTTACACTAGTCCCCATTACAATTATAATGGTTGACACTGCAGAAAATCTTCAGAAACAAAATGCCTACCTTTCAATATAGAATGAGTATGTTCTTATCACAAGGATTAGGTTTTGGATATATCAGATTGCCTAGTACGTTCTGTACTTCAACAAATCCAGATGCATATTTCTATTCCTTTCTCCTTGTCTTGGCATGTGGGTGTACCTTGCTCATCATTACACTCCTGTCTATACATAAAGTTTACGTCAAAAGAAAGCAAGTGCAGGTTAATAAACATAAAATTAGCTTGATAGTATATACTGTGAATAACTCTCTTGTGTTTTTCAACTCTTTTGTGTTTTTCTTATAGAGAACTATTAACTTAAACACATCAATGGAAAACCAGGACCTCAATTCACCTTTGGAACAGCTGAGAAGAAGCTACTAGTTGTGCTATGCTACTACATTTTAGTTAATGGTATATACTTCTACAATAGCTTATTCATTGGAAAGTAGAACCATTTCAGATTATATCAAGGATCTTCAAAAGTTCTTATTTTGTGAGCAGGGAAGCCAAAATTCAAGCAATCAATGCATTTATTCTAATTATAATAACATTGGCTTTGGATTTATTATTATATTGGAATTTTTTGGCTGATCTTTTTTCCGATGGTTAGCCTGCTCTATGTAGTGAACATTCAAGAGCTAAAGAAATTGTGGAAAAGGATTCCCTGTTCCACAGTCTGCAAGCATTAATATCATACCTTGTAAAAGGACAGAGATGTTGGTATGATAAATTGAAACTGTGTATTATTTTTATTGCATTTCTTTAAGATTTTAGAGACCAATTCCTTTTACTTATGAATGGGCATGAGAGTTGTTGACAGTGATAGGAAAATTATGTGACAATTTATCAAAGTTATTTACTATGGTTGATTAACAAGACGAAGTAAAACCCTTTCTCTGCATTTGGTTAGCACAGTCGAAGCTTCTATTACCACTGAAAGACTTTAAAAATAGAACTCTACAGAGCAAGAAATGTTGATAGCATTCAACCTGACATAAAGGGATTTCATTTTAGACAAAAATTGTTCAGGCTATAATTATATATGCTATAAATAACTACTTAATTATATATATATATGTTACCATAGAAACAGAGCATACAGTATTAATAATGGTTATGACAGAGTATCTTTAAAATAAAACTTAATTATTATTTAACTCATTCTGAAGGATTGGTCTTAGATGTTGTAGGAACTGTATGACAATATTAGTAGTTATTCAAAGTACTTCAAACTTCAATGAAATTAGTTATTTATGGGTTATAAAGAATCTAGAGATAACAATGTGAACATAGTATAAATTAAATCAGGCTAATTAACTACATTTGAATGAATTATAAGTCTAGCTCTTTTGAGTGTTTATAGGTACATATTATCTTAGTTACAGATATGTATGTAATATATGTATTATTGAAATTAGTAAGAGAAACAAATACAGATTCATAAAAAATAATGCACATGACTGTTTCATTTTGTTCATTTACTTAGATTATAAAAGATTAACTAAGATTCAGTTAAAATAAAATATTATAGAGACAATTCTGCTCTATGAGTTTGAAATACACCAAATCGCCAAAATCAATTATGAATTTCCTTATTCATGTTTCATCTTGGTCCATCTTTGAAAACATTCCGGTATTATGAATGTGACATTTGGTAATGCTCATTTGATGGTCATTACTTGAATTGAGCAACAAGTTTCACAGATCTCATTGACCTGTATTATAACAACAACTGTTTCAGGGTACCTATTTGGCCTAATATCCTATATTATATGACTCTAAACACATTGATTACCTCAATGCATGTATGTGCAATAATTAACTCTAGCTGAGCTAAACCAGCAGCTACATTGTAAGGGCAAAGAAATTCAATACAGGTTTGGCAAACTATCTCAATATAAGAGGTAATTGATGTTGCTAACTTGCAATAGAGATAAATACGACAGATGAGCACTGGGTGCTACAAAACCAATAATAGCTAACCAATACTCTGCAATGGCCGACTACTAGGTAAACCATGATTGCAAAACTAAAGTACTGTATGTCATTAGTAAATCTCCTCCACCATACTCTGACTCTTCACTGGTAGATAAGAGGTAAGTCTCTTTGGGGATTCAACTTGTTGCTGTGGTGTGCGATACTTGATCCCTGAGGTGCTTTGTGGTGTTTCCTTCATTCCTGTGGTTTCAGTTTAAAGTTGCTATCTTTGTCTCCAGTGCATGTAGTGGTTGATGTGGCTTCTGGTGCTTCTCCAGATTGTGAGCGTAACTGTTTGGCATGCCTTCTCCAGATTTGTCTCTGTACCTCCACTGTATAGGACACAGGTCCGGTTCATTCCACTACTTAACCATTTCTGTTCCTTGATAATCTCTCAAACAGACTCTCTGAAATTCATTTCATCTGGCATGCCAATCAAAATTTTGCTTCTGTTCTGCATCCTCGGTTTTTCTTTTAAACTAGCCTTTAGGTCAGGCCTAATTTTGTCAGGTCTATTTCTTGGTAGTCTTTTGGTAGTCTTTTGGTTAATATCATATCTGGTGCATATTGACTTTAACATTGAGTTGTTTTTCCAAATCACTCAAATTCGGACCTGGTAATCGACTCAGGGGTATGCAAATACAGGTGCATGGTCGATGGGTAGGCAACAAGAAACCTACAGGCAAGCAGTTGAAGTTGACAGGTATATATGGCCATACACACTTCCTCCCTCTAGCCAAGGCCAACCTTACCATACATGATCTCCTATTTACGATGACAGTAGCAGTAAATGAACACCTCACCTCGGATACGGATGCCCTGATAGGTACAGACATACCAGATCTGATCAGCCTGCTAGTGCAGGCAGCCAAGAAGATAATCAAGGACATCAGACCGAGATGCAGATGCCCATGACCAAAGACATTTGCAGATACTTCAGACCTGTCAGAAGAGGAGGCAGACACCAGCACAGATGAAGGCCAAGGGAATGAAACGATGGATAAGGATTAGACACATGCAACAAGAGGGACATCAATAATGATGAGAGAAGCTCCGACGATCTAGATGAGCCTTCTTCAATGAATACTGAGGGAAATACACTCCAGACAAGGACATACAAGATCTCAATGATGACCTGTTTCAGATGACCCCAATAAGAAATGGTTTGGGAAAGAGACAAAAGAGACTAGACTGACATAGGTACGTGAACTGATGGGTTCAGCCAGTGCTGCTGGAAGGAGGCTGGAAGCGGCTGCAAGAAACTCAAGGGAGTGGCCCCACATTGAAGATATCCAGATGACAATGCAACCTATGTGGCTTTTTTTTTTTCTGACTGCTCTATCATCAATAGTAACAGTGATAATAACAGTAATAATAACAATAATAATAAACAATAATAAGAACAATAATAACAATAATAATAACAATAATAACAATAATAATAATATAATAATAACAATAATAACAATAATAATAACAACAATAATAACAACACTAATAATAACAACAATAATAATAAAACCAAACAATAATAATAATAACAACAATAATAGCAACAACAATAACAACAATAATAACAACAATAGTAACAACAATAACAACAACAATAATAACAACAACAATAACAGCAACAATAACAATAACAATAACAATAATAATAGCAATAACAATAGCAATACCAATAGCATTACCAATAGCAATAGCAATAGCAGCAATAGCAATAGCAATAGCAATAGCAATAACAATAACAATAACAATCAATAATAATAACAATAATAACAATAATAATAATAATAACAATAATAATAACAATAATAATATTATTGTTATTATTATTATTATTTGTAGTAGTAGTAGTAGTAGTAGTAGTAGTAGTAGTAGTAGTAGTAGTATAATTATTATTATAATTATAATTATAATTATAATTTTTTAAATATGATGCCTGATACATCACCAAAGAATGACTGTTGGGATCCCCCAAAATTGCAGCAAACTTGACTTCAGCCCTTGCCAAATCCAGAATAGAATAGTGTAACTGTTAACTAAGTATGTGTTAATTACTTGAACTATTATGTATGAAACTATTATGTTTGATGCAACATGGTGGCAAACCTCCTGACTGTTGTGTGGAAACACCTGATTGGTCAGATGTTACATCATGATCATAGACATTCCAATATAGATAGCCAGACTAGTTAGACTGCTCTAAGACATCAAGACTATGCCTGTAAGTCATTTGAAATATAATAAATCTTTACCCATATTCCTATTGAGAACACAGCCTTACAACAAGGCTGTATCAGAACCAGTCCAGAATAGACGTGTTGACACTTGCCTAGTGGTGAGCGCCTAACATCTGGTGGCAGCGACAAAGACGAACTCAGCCTTCGAAGCAGACTCGCCCACACCTCAGACCAGACTACCTCTTCACCCAACAGACTGCAGACCCAGTGCCTACTCCCTCGCAAACGGCTGCAAAGGACAAGCACTTGCTAGCCTAAGACCTACAGACTCATCAGCAAATTGTTTACCCTGAACCACCTCAACAGGACAGTAAGCTATCTTGCTCTGTCTAACTTTGTTTTTCTCAGTCCACTCAGAAAGCATTGACGATCCTTTATCAGAGAACGGGATCGATACCTGGATACAATCAACAGAGGGAAGGATGAGAAATTTGACTCCAGAATGGTGACACGGTCACAAGCCCATACCCAATCCAGCTTCTATGATAACCACCTCAAAACTGGAATGGCAGACAATATTAGAGATGAACACTCTATGGAACAAGATCCCCTCAGCATCAGCCAACTGAAACACGCCATGTCTCATGGACAGAGCCAGTGGCAGCTGAAGCAGTCACCCAAGCAGCATCTCCTGCCATTGATCCTACTCTTCTTCGTATCCTAGAGAAGATCCAAATACAAAATACGGCCTTCCAACAAGCCCAACAGCAGACCAACGAGACATTAGCAAAGGCTACAGGCAGGCCTATCACAGTGGCTCAGCAAACTAAACCACCTACTCTCCCACCAATCTCCAGTGGACCTCAAGGCCAACAAGATATTGCCTGCTTTGAGGCACACATGAAAACATATGGAGTGAACAAAAGTACCTGGGCCACTGAATTAAGAGCTCTACTCAGAGGAGACTTGACTAACTTGGCCATGTCAATGCCCACAGAAGAGCTAGGCGCGTATGATGCCCTCAAGCAACAATTGTATGCCCATATGGATGTCTCGAAATCAACACAGTTCAATAACTGGTTCAATCCCAAGATCAATCCAACAGAGACCATCAGACAGAAGGTTTACAGAACAGCTGAAGCAGCAAGAACCTGCACCAAAGATTGCACCTTGTCATTGATCTCATTACCAGGGAAATCGTTTATAAACAATTGAACCCAAGAATAACCACCCATGTGAAGGCCCAGAAACCCTCATCCTTGCAGGATCTGTTGAGTATCGCTGATGAATATGTTGCTGACAGTGGCAGAGGAAGGGAATCTGCCTGGAATAAGAACACTGTGAACCCTCAACCCACCTACCAGAAGCCATATAGGTCATTCAATGGTCACAAGTCTCAGCAACAACAACCTCAAGCTCAGACCCAACCCAAGACCCAGTCTCAGATCGATCAACCCAAGCACCATCCTCCCTTCCAGCAGCAGGGCGGAGTCATACCACCCACTAACACTTCAGCACAGCGCTGTGGTTCAGATTGGAATCAATTCAAGCCACAGCATAAGCTTGCGAAGTACTTCGACAAAGAGAAAGGACCATTGTGCTTTAACTGTCAGAAGTGGTCAGAGCTGTGTGTCCCGACAGGAATGTGCTTGCCGTCTCCACAGATGCCCAGGACAACACCTCCCCAGCACCTACCATGCCCAAGCTGTTCCTGTTAGGCAGCATCTTCGGCAAACCTGTCAGATTCCTTCTAGACTCTGGAGCGGACCACTCTCTCATCAACTCTAGCTTCATAGAACAATTTAAGCAGTGGAATCTACCAGTTCCAGAACCGTCAGGATCCATCATGACCCGATGTTTTCGGGGTAAGTCAGAGGCTAATCTAACAGTTGATCTCCCATGTCTCCTTCCAGGTTCTGAAGTCTCTTTCAACATGGCAGTGACTGACAACCTTGACCATGATGCCCTCCTTGGCAGAAATTTCAGAAATATCCATGAACTCATTCACCAGGCCACAGCAGCAGATTCCCAAAACATCTTAGCCATCCAGACAAGAGCCCAGACCCAGACAGAAGCTCGACAAGACCTTGCTGATCAAGCTGACCAGGCCCAAGATGGGCTCGAACCCAACTCCCTTGAAGATCTACTAGGGCCCCGACTACAATTTCCCAAGGACAAACATGTCGCACCAGACAGACCCAGACAGCGACACTGAATGAAACATTTGTGTAATATATACAATAATAATACTGACTATATTAAATCTTGGAATACAATTTGCTGCTCGATAGATTTGTATGTCTTTTTTGTAGCATACTCTGGACTGAGGTTGGACATTTAATATTTTACAAATGGCAGTGCATGTGGGAAACTTGGCTTTGGTAGGCAACAATAGCCTCACTGATGTTTTCACATGTTTAAAGATTTGTTTTATTTGTTTAATTCAGCACTTGCTGTAGTTTACAGTATGTTAATTTTGTATTGGCCCCTATGCTCCTGAGGAGGAGGAGGGGGGGGATGATTTAATATGATTTAATACTGTGCCCCCCCTACTTTCAATAGCTTCCTCCGCCTCTGGTTCCAGATGATTAGGAGCAGCTCACAAGAAGGACAACAATGGGACGAACTCCTCCCCTGCCTACTCTTCGCTTGTAGAGAAGCTCCGTGCTCAACCACTGGGTTCTCGCCCTTTGAACTGGTGTTCGGCAAGCACGTCTGGGCCTCTAGACATCCTACGGCAGAGCTGGACACCTAACAGTCGCTCTACTCAATTTGCTACAGACCGGCTTCCCAAACTTAGAGATGACCTACACAAGATGAGGAAGTTAGCAGCAGATCAGCAGGACACAATCCATGAGAGGACAAAGAGATGGCACGACCAGACCATGAAGAAAATCACCTTCAGCCCCGGAGACCTCGTCCTTGTCTTTACCCCAGTCATGACCGTGACCAAAGCCTCAAAATTCCAGGACAGATAGGAAGGGCTCCTACGAGGTGGTAGAACAAGTATCCCCAGTGACCTACCATATCGACACCCAAGACAGAAGGAAAAGCATCAGAACTGTGCATGTCACAGCAATGAAGGTATGGTTACCGCCAGTACATGACATTGCATTTCTCTGAGTTGAGCCCACAGAATGTCCAGACCTGCCAGACTATCACACAGATGTGAACCACCCTTTTCCAGAAGATCAACATCACCTCTCGCAAGAGCAGCTAAGATTCTTCCAACGACTCTGGGATGACTTCCCAACCGTGACATGTGCCAAACCAGGAAGAACTCAGGCTGCAACACACCACATCAAAGTCGGAAATGCCTCACCAGTGCAGCTTCGACCTTATGCCATCCCCCACAGCAGACGGGATGCTTTAAGGAGGAGCTTCAGAAGCTCATTGGGGCATGCTTTATTGAGCCATAGGATGCGCCTTGGGAAGCTCCCATATTTCCTGCCCCCCAAAAGATCCCGGGAAAGATCAGGCTGGTGTGCGATTACCGCCACCTGAACGCAGTTACGATACCAGATCCTTACTTCCAGCCTAGAATAGAGGAAGCGGAGAAACTGGCAGCTGCCTCTCTCTACACGAGCCTAGACTTGGCCAGTGGATTTTACCAGGTGCCCATAGCCCCCGAAGATAAAGACAAAACCACTGTCATCTCGCCATATGGCATCCGCTTCATAGTAATGCCATTCGGGCTGCAGAACGCGCCCACCACATTTCAGTGGATGATGGATGGACTTCTCATCAACCACAATGATTACACCTCTGTGTATATAGACAATGTGGCAGTCTTCAGCAACTCATTGGAGGAGCACAAATGTCACCTCACCATGGTATTCGACGTCCTTCGGAATGATGACTTAACAATTCAGGCATCACAGGCCCAGCTCGCCACAACCTCCTGGGTCTTTCTTGGACACAGGGTTGGAGGAGGATACATCCTCCCACACAAGGCTAAGGTCTCAGCAGTCCGGGACTTTATTCAACCCCGGTCTAAAAAGGAAGTCAGGGCCTTCATTGGACTCATTAACTACTACAGAAGATTTATTCTTCACATCTCGACACCACTCACAGACCTTCTACAGCTCCACAAACCTGACCCTGTGGATTGGACTGAAGATTGTGCGACAGCCTTCACTGCTTCAAAAGAGGCCCTATGCTCCACCCCACTGCTGAGCCCACCAGACTATTTCTGCCCAGTCATTATGCAAACTGATGCCTCCGGACTTGGGATTGGTGCTGTGCTCGCACAGGAGGCTGAAAGCAGAGAGGAACACCTTATAGCCTACTACAGTAGGAAGATGCAGCCCCTGGAGCGCAGATATTTTGCTACTGAGCAGTCTGTTGTGAATGCCTGCATGCATTTCATGCCCTACCTGTTAGGCCACCCGTTCACTGTGGTCACCGACCATAGAGCTCTCTCATTCCGGGAACTAAAAGACACACACTCTCATCGACTCGCATGTTGGATGGACACCTTAAGACAGTTCACCTTCTCTATCAAGCATCGACCGGGAGAAAGATAACGCAAATGCGGATGCTCTCTCACGCCAAGCCTGGCGGACGCCCTCAGAAGAGCAACAGATGGACAAGAACCTCTCGAAGGAGGGGGCGATGTTGGGATCCCCCAACATGCAGAAAACCTTGACCCCCTTGCCAAATCCAGAATAGAATAGTGTAACTGTTAACTAAGTATGTGTTAATTACTTGAACTATTATGTATGAAACTATTATATATGATGCAACATGGTGGCAAACCTCCTGACTGTCTGTGTGGAAACACCTGATTGGTCAGAGGTTACATCATGATCATAGACATTCCAATATATGTATGTATGTATGCTCTGAGATAGCCAGACTAGTTAGACTGCTCTAAGACATCAAGACTCTGTCTGTGAATCTTTACCTATATTCATATTGAGAACACAGCCTTACAACAAGGACCAGTCCAGAATAGACTTGTTGACGCTTGCCTAGTAGTGAGCGCCTAACAATGACAAATAACTGAATGTAGAAAAATGATGTTGGTTGTGGCTTCAAGCTCAGGCTCTTGAGAGTGGAGCCCAGCAGCCACGCAAGTCCATTCTATAATCTCAATTGAACCGCTCACACTTTGGTGCTAGGCTGATGTGCAATGCCCATCATTAGCACTTCTTTCCGTCTTCTGGCCTGGTCCAAGATGGTGGCTTCCTCCCACAAAATACGATCTCCATTATACCATGCATATTTAGCAAATTCAGATTACTCTTTAGCACACTTTTTACAGGGATCTTGATGTTCTCTCACTCTGGTCTCCAGTCTTCACTTGGTCTCCCCTATGTAGTACTTCCGACAGCTGCAAAGGATGCAGTACACAATGCGCATGAGTGCAAACTAGCTGCTAATACTACCTTCACTCTGCTCAGTTGTGTCCTCAGAGTTCTTCCCGATCAGAAAACCTAAACTTCTTGGAGACCCTCCTGATATCTTCACTCATCCCTGCTACATGAGGAATTACTACCATTGTCACAGGGTGACCTTCCATGCATGGAGACATCAAAGGCTCTAACAAGTTAGAACCTAGAGAATATCAAATGTGTATGCTAATAATAATGTTTGTTAGGTGTTGACTAGTGTAGACTGCATAACATGCAAAACACTGTGTGACATTCCATTGGACAACTAGGGATGTACTTATGGCATAGTTTTTACCATGCTGACTAAGGAGGCAATCAGCCTATTTAAGGGCAACTGTTTTACTCTGAAGCAGTGGAGACCCTTACCTGATTTTTGACTCGTGTGTGATTTGAGAGAATTCTAATTATATCTTTCAGTAACGATATAAGCTTGAAGTATTTGGTAAAGTGGCAGCATACTCTTTAGCTACTGTCAGTGAGTTAGTCTCTTGGGGCATATTTTGAAGGGATCCCTTTGACAACTATAGGATACTTCCTTTCAGACCCCTCTGGTGAAACACCTTTTGCAAGAACTTTTTGTCGAAAAGAAAAAATCCTTAAATCTTGACATTGCAATAATAAAGTTGTTTCATTGTATTGTAAGAGATCAGCGCAACTTGTACAATACCGATATATGTCATTGAAAAGCACACAATCTTCACTAAATCCTGTTGCCTGTTGTAACCAAAGCTGTATCAGTAATTGCATTCAGGTTAGAAAGGTTTACAAGGTATAAACTATTGTGATCTCATGAGCAGTCAATCATGTAAAAGAATGACCCAGTTCCTGTCACAATGGCAACAGCGACAGATAGAATAGAAAATATGGTTTTTCTGAGTTCAGTTTCTACCATAGTACATGAAATACACTAGAACTCCCAGGCAGATGTGTGAAAGGAAAGTATACCAGCTATACAAAGTGCACCAATTTCTAGGCACATCCAAATGTGAAAAAGATCATCAGGTTGCACCGCCAGCAGAACCCCGATCTGTGTGGATTTCCCTAGCATTTTATAGGGAGCTGTTAGCAAGCCAATCAGCCAAAAGCATGCAAACAAAAACTCAGGGAGTTTATTTCCATCACCAGTCAGAACCGGATGAACAAAGCTTGGCAACTTCGTGTCCATCACCAGCCAGAAGCAGAGATACAGAAGGGCTGTATGTTTGTTATCACTAGCTAAGAAAGAAGCCACACTTCCTGCACCCAGATTAGAGTTAAGAATTCCTAGATACCATATAGAATGAGTTCTTTGCCACTTTTCCCATAAGAACTGTTGTGGGATTTCCCCATATATATACTATGAAGGTTACTCTTTTGAGCTGCTATCCCTGTAAATCAGCCAAAGGATTTGAATCTAACTTTGGGATCAATGTAGGTATCATGATATCAATCTGTATTTGGATACTTCCTAGGACATGCTGAAACAACTCCCTATACAGTATGTGGGAAATTTTCACAGAAATTCTTCTAGATAACTGACAACACAACTCATATGCTACCTGGAATTCCTATTTCTAATTGGCAATTATAACAGAGGGGAGTGCTCAAGCAACCCCAGTTTTGCCTCAGCCCCTCACATCACTCAGTTTTCTATGCGATATACCTATGCATAGTTTGTTCCCGATCTTGAATAAAAACCATCACAGCCCAGCCAATTCCTGCTGGAATAGCATTACTTAGATGGGAACACACCCACACCTACTCATAAATGTTCATCTCTCCAGACACAATCCTACAAATACATTTTTGGTGGATGTCGTGGCTAAACCTTAACAGTGCAACAACTTGCCGAAATCTCGAGTGAGTAAATTTACATTGATTATCGAGAAAGTCATTGTTTCTACTAGGTATATCAAATGAGGGTTCATATAGAGTGTGACAACTGTCCTTCACCAACACAACACTTCCATGCATTAACTATCGGCCCTTCTTGCCTAACCATACAATAAGATAAGTGTCCTTCAGTGATTCGCACTTCTATGCACACACCTCCACCATCCTGACTGAAATCTCGACTAGCCCTTGAAGTCCCTTGACCCAACCCTCGACGTGGCCCTCCAGGCCCAACCCTCATAAGAACACATCAGGCCCACCCTTCAATAGTGCATACTGGCTCAAAACAAGATGGGTGGCCTCCAGGCCTAACTTCAAAGGGACTCCATAAATCCAACCCTCAATGGGGCCTCCAAGCCCGTTGACCCAAATCTTGATAGTAATTTAAGCTCCCTAGGCCCAACCTTAAACATTGACCTGGACCCTTCTGGCACAATCCTTGAAGATAAGACACTGTCAATGCAAGAAGTAAATCGAGCTGGATGTCTTTTCTTTCAGGTATTAGTATGTAATTTCACAAATAGTGAGGTATGCTTTATTGGCAATAATCTGGTCCATCCCTCTAAGGTCCACATACATAGCTGTGGTTTATGAGCTCACTTGCCACAAGCTAAGGTTTCCATATAACTAATGCTATCAAATTACATTCCAAGCAGCCCTCACTTCCCTAACCATAGCAACTGACCTGGTGTTATCCCTAGCCATTGCCTCATCCTAACCCTAGTCATAATCCTAGCCACTACACTAGCCACTCTAACTCAGGACCTAAGTTTAGGCCACTCTTCTGTTGCTAACTCTAGCCACTGTACCTACGCCAACCATTTCCATGGTCGTAATCCTAGCCACTACCATAGCATCTGTTCTGAGCCTAACTGTACACTGTAAAAAATAAAGTGTGCAACACACACCAAATAGAGTGTGCTAGGCCATCGCTAATACGCACACTCATATTGAGTGTGCTCTACACACTCAATATTGAAGCATGCAGAACACGCTACTTATAGCGTGTAGAACACGCTACATCTAACTTGCAGAATATGCTACTTATAGAGTGGAATACACACCGTTTTCAGTTTGTATATATTACCCACCAAAATCATGTATCACCACCCCCACAGCAGAATGAAAGATGACAAGAAAACTGCCTTTTACAAACTAAAATGACATACAGTTAACATGATGATACAAAGTCTCTGTACATGTATTCATAAATAATACCAGTGGGGCCATAAAGTGTTTCACAATTATTGATGTTTTTTGTAAGGGGAACTGAAGGATGATCACTTCCATAAATGCAACACTTACAGAATATTGAATATCAAAAGCAGAAATTAAATAAACAGAATATCCTGAAAACATAAAACTTCTGAAACAATTTTTTGGTCTGCAACGATATGCGTAGCACTCTCGTTGCTCCCCACTACCAGCACATAAGGAGCAAGGTTACGGATGTGCATGAAAACTGACTTAACATCTGTACAATCCTGGGTAGAGAAAAAGGTCATGGTCAAAAAAGTTCGTCAGTAATGAAAACTGCCATGCTATAACACTGTGTTATGCACGGGGCTAAATAACAAGCCCTTACAGCACAAAGGATCAGTTTCTATACGAATACTATTATTTTACTATACCCTTGTAACAATTATGGAGGGTTATTCTCTGCAAAAGTTCACCTCTGTGAAGAATATAACTTTGTTGGGATCTGATCTACTTCGGGCACCTCATTGCAGAAGAGGTAGAACTGTCAGAGCAAGAAGTGCACTTCCTTGTATTCCTACACCAATAGTGGACCACATAATACATATATATATTTCACCCCCTCTCCCAATATTTTTTTTACCTCCTCACACTGCAGATCATGAGGCATATCAGAAAGTTGTGTCTTGTGTTGTGCTTCGATCTTCACTTGCTCTATGATAGCAGGAATTTGAGTCCAATACTTCTTTGTAAGAGCTCTCAATTTCTCGTCACCCATAATTAGCTGCATTTCCACCATCAGACAAAAAGTACCATGAGCATGAATCAGCAGAAGAGCAAGCACTACCAAGAAATTACTAAGTACACTCAGACATTCACCAAAATTAATTGATGTTCTGGTGTGGTGTTTACAAATTGTGACCTGATAAGTGACTTACTAATTACGTGGTGAATTTCATTTAGTAAAATAATCCAAGGAAGGGAGGGGGGTTGGGTGGCGGGCATCTAGCATATTTGTTCCGCCCAGATATAGTTCTGATTTCCATGCTTATATAATAGCCCTGACCAAGATACCTGATCGAGAATCATCTGGCTCCCGAGAATAGTCCTCTGCCCAACTACCGACTTGCCTCATCTGTTGTTTAAGCTCTAGATTTGGCCTTGATCACCATTCTTCATCAATTTGAGCATAACAAACTGATTGCAGCTATCACTTCTGAGAAACTACAAGGCTTGCTGTTGCAATACTGAGCTAGTCAAGGTGAGCTATATAAGCATTTACGCAGACTCATTGAGACTCATTTTGTTTTTCTCATTCCCTGCGGGTTCAGTTCGTTGGTTTAGCAACGAGATAATTCATCGCATTGAAGTTGGAATAACTGATAAGATTATGAGCAAGAGTGATAAAGTGAAGAAAAGTTCTTCAACAATTTCAATTGACAAAACAAAAACCTGGCTCTGTGCAGATATAGTTCTGATTTCCATGCTTATTTTTGGAGTATGGAGTCTAGTCTCCGTGCCAATACTACTTTACAATTCACCAAAATCAGAGGTAAGGTATTGTGTTGATTATTTTATATTTTGAGCCAAATAATTTCTTGCTATTTTGTTAGGTTATGGCCAGGGGCCTAATATGAGTATAAAATATATAAATATCCTGCAGTTTGGTCAGGTTTTCATGGTAGGAGTGTCTGGTTTATCACAAACATAAATTATCACATCACATCTGATTGTGGCATCAGCATTCTAACAATAACCTGAAAGGTCACCTGAGTATTTGTTTCCTCACTCCATTTTAAAGATATCCTGGTAAACAAGGACATCTCATTATGGACAATTTCTTGAGAAGAGATGTATGTTAGATATACATCAAAGCTACTGTTGCTATCATCATCATCATTTTGAGTGATCCAAACTGGTATACAAAGAAGCAGATCTGTACAAAGAACCTTATTGCTCCTATATAGGTACAATATATAATCTGCTTACTAAGTTAATTAAAGATCGATCAAGTCATTTTGGGGGGGGGGGGAGGAGGGCATGACCATTGACCTATGGTGCATACTGAATCTGCCTACCAAATTTGGAAAAACCTATCCAGCCATTTTTGGCCTAACCTTTGAGCTTGACTTCAAATTGTTCCATGGTAGATACATAAACTGCCTATATACCTAGTTTGATAAAGACACATCATGCCCTTATTGAGTACATTTGTGAAAGGCAAACAAACAGACAGTAGCAAACCTCTTTATCAATCTTTCTCTGAATATAATAATCACATTTATAATTCATTATTTAGATATTATCTAATACCAGTGGCAGTACTAATGATTCTGATCGTGATACTGCATGCTCATCACCACTCGTATATGCCACGACCAGTGGCGTATGCTTGACAGAATTAGCCAACTTTATGAGATCCTCCTACTGTTCACCTGATCCAGAAGGATATATGTTAGTTATGAAGAATGATGAGGTCACAGCCACACAATTGATCAATGGACTTACAACTCTTGGAGCAAGTGCTGAATGCTTACGTAAAGCTGTTCCCTTTTTGTGCCTGCATCTGTTTGGGTTGTGTGGTGGGTCAGGCATCTCCATCCAGCGTACTTCTAGTCAGTGTGAAGAGATAAGAGACACTGTATGCAAAAAGCAGTGGATGTACATTGAAAAACTCGACATTGGCCTCCCAGAATGTGAAATATTTCCTGCTGAATCATTGTCATGTCCTGCACTAAATGACAGCTTCTCTACAAATGGAACAGTCGCCACCCATATATTAGGTAAAGTAAAGAGAAACTAATCCAATTGTGTAGATTTACATCCATAAGATATCAGGTTTATTTCTTTGTAGAATGTGCACAACTAAGAACTTACTTGCCAGCAAATATCTTGCATGATATTAATTACAGAACTAAAGTGTAGCTTTTGGGTAATGGTTGGTATTATGCATTCTTGGATATAACTATTATGGTTGGAAATGTGATAATTCAATGTTTACTTCTGACTCTAAAGTGAACCAATTTTTGTATTACTTTCCCCGCATGAATTTAGTCTGAGCTGTGAACACCTGACCAGAATTTTATCAACAATAATGGACTAGTAAATTACTGTCTTAGAAAGAACAGAATATGGCCATAATGTGGGTGCGTGGGGGGGAAATCAATATCAGGATTATTTTCAGGCCAGAAAATTTTAAAACCTTACCCCAGGGTCAAGATAATTTAACAACTACCATTCATCTTTTGTGTAATGTATTCCATGAAATTATGACAGGAATTGCATAGTAGAGATGAGTTGGAGACACAGACCAAGGAATACCTTCAGAAAGACAGACCTCTAGAAGTCTGCTAACACTCAGCATGCTTGGAACCAATACCATTCCATTTTGTGATGTGTTACCTATATGTAATATGTAACACCAGAAATGGAGAAAATTGCTTGTAAATAAGGAGCTCAACATCCATCATACACATGAGGATCAGTATTAAAAAAGAGGCTTGATTTACATCATTAGTGAGTCTTAACTCTCAAGAATCTTTATCTAAAAACTATGCCCATCATCATCTGTCTGATAATAGACTCTGAACAATTGACAAGTCAAGAATCATGTGATTTCTTGTGATATTTTATTGTTACTTGATAATTATACATATCTTTGTTCATTTTTTCATAAAAACTATGTAGAAATTTATCAAAAAATTAAAACATAATGACTTTCTCAATAATCAACTTAAATTTGTTCCTTGATGTTGAGTTAATACTCTAGCGACCATCGTGAGTAGAAATGTTTTATTTGCATATTAGTCATGCTCTTTATTAATTAAGAACATAATTTAGAATTAAAAAATTTATCGGCAGAGATTGTTGCAGCTGTGAAACAGCTCAGCTCCTCAAGAACTCTCTGCAATTCTATTTAGCAAAATAAATAAGCAGCAGCTGGTGTGTAACTAATACACTTCCTACTGTTTATAGTCTTAAACACAAAGCTATACAGTTTCCATGTTCTTCTTGAGGTTACATTAATTGTTGGACCTAATGTCATTTATGAGTTCGTGACATCATTCTAATAGGAAGAGTAAATTTGTAGCTGTTACTGCAAATTTATGTCCAGAAAATACAATATTTTGTTTCTCTTAGCTCAACAGTGCATCAACTATTGGCACACAAATTGTTAAGTCAGGTTATCAACAATACAAATGTGCATGTGTTATTCTTGTTATAATTACTATTGCCATCATAATGGATTAGCTTTGTTAGCAAAAACCATTCTCAGCTGCTAAATCTATTTTTATGTTCTGACATCTAATCCTTAGATGCTGAAGAAATAAATTCAAATGACACCAAAGATTCAGTTCTGGAATGCACAGGAGATTTTTATCAAGAAAATGGTTCAAGTTACTGTATAAGAAGTTGTAATGCCTGGGTACAAGTTTTCCAAGGAGGATTTTGGTTATTTGTGGATATATTGATAATCCTATCATTAGGCTTTTCAATTCTAGCAAGTGCAACAGTAATTATAATATCTTGTCTAGCACGGAAGAGAATGTGAGTTAATTATAAGATAAAATTTAGCCCATAATTATACTAGGGAAATTGCCATCTTTTCCTTTTGAAGGGACCAATAATTACATATTCCACCCCTCTACCCCTGTTATCATCCCTCCTTCCTCCCAAACCTACCAAACCTCCATTATATGATTCTATCCTAAGGCAGAAATAGCCAATAGACTGGTCCTCTCTTCGTTTTACATAGTACCAAGTAATTATTTCCATTTAAACAGACTATATATATGTAAACCCATACTATAATTATGCTTGGCAATAGGTGGAGGAAGTTATGGGTATCTTGAAGTAAAATTACAGTAATGTATTAAGACTTAAAAGTCCATATAAATGCTGGCATTATTATTATTATATTACTACAGGCTCATTTTCCCTGCTATCTTCGTAGTGTACATGACGATTGATGCTTTGATTATATGTAAGCATTGTTATGTTTAGATATATGAATTATATATATATATATCCATCACATGTTTCAGATACGCTTGCAATAATTGGTGTAATGGACCGTGGCCAGCTGTTCTGTGTATCTCGCAGTCTTATTAAAAGTCTGACAGAAGTCACTCCCCTTTGTGTTACATTTGGTATGATATTGAGTAGTAATAAAACTATTTTTACGGACATTGTTGTTTAGCATTTTGGTGGAGATGGAAATGAAATTAGATTATTGGCAAGCTAAGGCAACCTTCAGTGGGAAGTTGGATGAAAAACTTCGTAAAACAGCTCAAAGCCTATCTATGTGTATATGTTTGCACCTAGGTATTAGCCGCACATTCACCCATAAAAATATGAATGAGTCACTGGCCTTAAATAATATGGTCTTATGTAAATCAGCTCATAGTGTAAGAATAATCGAGATAATGCCTGGAAGCAGATCCAAGCTACAGTGGCCTGGATACTGATAATGAGTTTCATGGTTAATAACTGATGTGACCCTTCTCCAAATAGCAGAACTATCCTGCCCAAAATAAAACAAACAATAAACTGAGACCATTATAAGCTTGCAAGATCATTATACCTGCCTCCTCAATAGGTCTTATACAATTTTGTGGCTGCACAGGCAAATCAGAATAGGCTGCATGTTGGTTAAGAAAGGATGATTGACAAAGTTACTCGGTCAACATGCTCTAGCTTTTTTAACTTGCCACTCAAAGCCTAGCATTCTATACTAGTTTTATCATAACCTTATGTTGTTCATAGTGTGCTGTTGATTATTATTATTGTTTTCCTTACTTCATTGGCATATTTGATTCTGTAAAATCATTCTTCTTTTAGAAATTTAGACTCAGTTCATTTCGAAGAGTAATGACAATTGGATTGACTTAGGGGAAAAGGTACAAATATTCACCAGAAAAAGTTGGAATCCCCTTTACCACTAATCTTATAGGTGACTATAATATAAATTAGAGAAAGTATCTTTTTAATTTCTCTAGTATCTATTCACTAAGTTTCCAAATGTGCACTTGCATAGTGATATCAAATCTATTGTGCCTTTGTTCACATGCTAACTTCAATCCCGAATTACATATATGAACTGACCATCGTAAATGAGCTAGGTCAGCACAAACATGCAATTAAAATTTCCTTAGCCAGCACATGCAATTCCCAAATACAATTATATAGAAAAAATAATACATCACGATATTGAGTGCCTGTTGGGTAACAATGGCCATGAGGCTGTTCGTTGTAGCATAAAAACAGTCTTATGTCACGCCACAAAACTTCTATAGCTAGTGTGTTTTGTCATTTCTGATTTCAGAGCAGTAAATAATTAGGATTTGACCAACCATTCATGCATCCACCACACCCACATATACACACACAACCACCACTTTCCAGGGTATGAGTATACTGATAATCATAACTGTTAGAATCAAAAAACTTGTGTGATATTTGACTGATATGGCATAAATGGACATGATTATGCAATGTTTGAACCCCACCCCACCCACCCCCAAAAATAAATTAAGCACAAATGGAGGGCCAAAAATTTAAATGCCATCAATGGTGGTTAAAATTTCACTTACAACTTATTGCTCATGTTGTGGGAAGAAGCAACTATCTTAGAACAGGCCAGAAGAAACTTCTAGTGAAGGAGGCATTGCAGCCTAGCATTAAAATTGTGAAATGGATTTGCCTGGCTGCTGTGGGGCCACTCTCAAGAGCCTGAACTGAAGCAACCACCACCATCTATAATAGGTGTTATCTTTATTAATGTTTTAATATCAAGCATGTTATTTTTTATTTTAACATTTATTATACTATTGTTGTTGTTATTGTTATCACTATTATTATTATTATTTTTTTTATTATTTTTTTTTTTTTTTTTTTTTTTTTTTTATTATATATCTATTATTATTATTATTTTTCTTGTTGTTATTTGTAACAGGGGCTGCCTGTGTAACCTTGACTTATGCCTGTCTCGATTAGTAATGCTGCCCACCAAGTAGTTGTCTAGCTATCCCTCTACTGATAATTTGTAAGATAACTTATAATGAGGATAACAACTGACAAAAACTATTGCGTTAGCAATGATGACTGAGCAATGCACAACTCCATTTATTGGAAGCGGCCAGGCCTATTACATGATGGGTTTTGTAATCAAATTTATACTCAATCAACACTAGTTAGTTACCTTCTACAGGATGATGTGTGTGCAATTAACTACTTGTATGGCCAGTCATGTGTCAGGTGGCCTTGTATACATTATATTTACCATTTTTTATATTATTATTACTAGTGTCTTTGTTTTATTTTTCCACATCCGGTTCATGTGCTAGATGCATGTGCCAGGGTGTGGTTGTATCACATGGTAAGTATCTAGGTACCGGTATATAACAAGCTTAACACCTCATTATTCCTCATGAAGGCTAGAGAATGTAAATTCAAGTTGATTATCGAGAAGGCATTGTAATTTTGTTATGTCAACAGAGAGTTTTTCTTTTTGTAGAATGGAATGCCACCAGTATATATAATGCTGAAGCATGGATTCATAGCTAAGCATATATAACAAGTTTGTTTTATTATATTTGCATTTCATTTATTCTGTAGGTATTTTGATCATATATTTCTGCAGTCAACTTCAGTTATGGTGGATAATCCATATAGCTACTCTCTTTTGGAAAGTTGTCTTTCCATTCCATGCTCAAACCTTTGAAAGGTCCGGAAAGAACAAATATATTCACATAACATGCATCATAGTTGGAATTTTATATCCACTAGTCCCCATCACAACTATAATGGTTGATACTGCAGAAAATCTTCAGAAACAAAATGCCAATTCCACCTCTGAATATAGGAGTTTGTTCCTATCTGAAGGATTGGGTTTCGGATATACAAGATTGCCTACTGGTTTCTGTACTTCAACAAATCCTGTTGCATATTTTTATTCCTTTCTTCTTGTGAATGGCTTCCTCACGGGATGTGGGTGTACCTTGCTCATCATTGTATTCCGGTCTATACATCAACTTTATATCAAGAGAAAGCAAGTGAGGTTACTAAACATAAAATTAACTTGATAGTGTGAATAACATTTTTTGTTCTTTTTTCTTATAGAGAACTGTTAACTTAAACATCAATGGAAAACTTCGACCTCAATTCACCTTTGGAACAGCTGAGAAGAAACTACTAGTTGTGTTCTGCTACTTCATTCTAACTAGTGCTATTTCTACAATAGTGTATTCATTGGAAAGTAAAACCATTTCAGAATATATCATGGATCTACAAAAGTTCTTATTTTGTGAGCAGGGAAGCCAAAATTCAAGCAATCAATGCAATTATTCTAATTATGATAATATTGGCATTTCATTTATTACTATATTAGCAATTTTATTGCTGTTGTTTTTTCCGATGGTTAACCTACTCTATGTAGTGAACATTCAAGAGCTAAAGAAATTGTGGAAGAAGTCTCCCCGTTCCACAGTCTGCAAGCATTAATATCATACCTTGTAAAAGGGCAAAGAAGTTGGTATGATAAATTGAAACTGTTTTTTATTTTTATTGCATTTCTATAAGATTTTAGAGACCATTTCCTTTTACTTATGAATGGATATGAATTGGCATGACAGTTGTTGACTGTGATAGGAAAATGATGTGACAATTTATAAAACTATGGTTGATTACCAAGATGAAGTAAATAGAAGTCAAACCTATTGTATTCCTTTCCCTACATTTGAAACAAAGCTTGTATTACCACTGAAAGTCTGTAAAAATGGACCTCTATAGAGCAAGAAATGTTGATAGCCTTTATTCAACCTGACATAAAGGCATTTCATTTTACACAAAAATTGTTCTGACTATAATAACATAGGCTATAAATAACTACTTATAGATATATGTGTTAGCATAGAAACAGACCATAAAATATTAATAATGGTTATGACAGAGTACCAACATTAATCTTTAAAATAAATGTTAATTATTATTTAACTCATTCTGAAGGATTGGTCTTAGATGATGTAGGAACTGTATAGTATTTATTCAAAGTACTTAGAGTTTAATTATTTATGGGTCAGATTTCTGAAAAAAATAAAGCACATAATTGTGCTTAATTTTGGGATCAAGTGTCGTTTACGACTCCAGCCATCAAAAAATTCGTGCGCGTTTTTTTAAGTTTACGCACGCGCGTTTTGGGTGTCTTTTTTTTATTTATTTTTTTTATTATTTTTTTTAACAGTGCCGCATTTTTTAAAGTTGACGCACGGGCGGGGGTACACGTGGGAATTTTAAAAAAATTGTGCATTGCAGCTGATTTGGAGGGGGTAGTCTTTTTCATGAAATATCATCCAAATAAAAATATCTGCATTGCAGCTGATTTGGAGGGGGGAGTCTTTTTTCATGAAATATCATCCAAATAAAAATATCAAATAAATAATAATACAATCAAACAGGGTATTGGGTTTTAATTTGTGTTAAAATGTTATTGTAAGTTAAAGCTACAGTTGGTCCGTTTCTCTCCCACCACATAAACTCATCCAGGTAGGATGGCAGCTGGTGGCGATGCACTCCTTTCATCCTCTTTAGCTTCACCTTCACCTGCTCAATATAATAATTGTTGTTAAAATTTTAAAAAATACTTGTTGTTAAAATTTTAAAAAATTATGTTCCACAAACCATACCCTGTTCCAATATGATTCATATATTGGGTGTGCACACCCGTACTCTGATCCACAAACTCAATCGAGTGGTTCACAGTTTCATGTGCCACAATCCCAGGCAGCTGCCTATAGGCTGCCCACTGGTCAGAATAGATTATCGATCCAGGTGCAGCATGGGCCTGGATAATGGGTAGCAAGGTAGCTGCATCCCTCTTATCCACAACTTGCATGTAACCTAAATAAATTTCATTGAATTAAAATCTTTGAAATAGGCACAATACGTTTATCAAGTGTACCAAGAGCACCGTGCAACCATCCCAAAAATCCAAGTCTCCTTAGTAGGTGGGCGGCCTCTATGATGCTAAACAGTCAATACCGAAAGTGATCATTCATTCAAGTATATCAATGTTACAGTGATACCTTCGGTTTGTGCGTGAACTGTGACTCATCTTAACGGATCCAACACCACCAAACACAATCTGTGTTCGACATAGTGCTGCAGAGCACACTTCCCTCAGCCACTGGACATTTATTGCACTTTTCTTGCTGCAGCCAGACTCATCTGCTGCATCCAATACAGGGTACTGTCTCACCCACCAATATATCAATAGGAGCCATGTCTGAAGGACCATGTGCGATTTGGAGAAAAAACTCCCATGCCGAATTGATCGAAGAGATTTACAACTAGGGCATGCCCAAGTTTTGCCATCCTTCAGGTCGCTTTTTTCCCTCATCACCATTGAAGTACTACACCTATACACGGGTATAACATAGTATAATAATTATGTGATGTCTTATAACATAGTATTATAATTATGTGATGTCTTATCTGGAACATGAAAAAGATAGACCTTATCTTACCTGGGAAAAAGATAGACCTGGAACATGAAAAATCAATCGCTAGTAGACCCTTACTGTTCAGATAGCCCATAACCTCTTCAGTAGTTCCAAACGCAGCAGGAGCAATGGACCTCATTGTTGCCATAATGATGCTTCTTGTATAAACGCGGTATTTCCCACGTGTACCCCCGCCCGTGCGTCAACTTTAAAAACCGCGGCACGGTAAAAAAAAAAATAATAATAAAAATATAAATAAAAATAATAAATAAAAAATTAAAAAAGACACCCAAAACGAACGTGCGTAAACTTAAAAAAACGTGCACGAATTTTTTGATGGCTGGAGTCATAAACGACACTTGATCCTAATTTTGTTCATTATACTTAGACAGTTAAAATAAAGAGAACATTCTGCTCTAAGGGGTTGAATTACACCAAATTGCCAAAATTATCCTTATTCATGTAGACTTGCAATAGAGATATATACGACAGATGAGCTACAAAACCAATAATAGCTAAGCAATACTCTGCAATGGCTGACTACTAGGTAAACCATGATTGCAAAACTAAAAGTATGTCATTAGTAAATCTCCTCCACCATACTCTGACTCTTCCCTGGTATGTAACAGGTAAGTCTCTTTGGAGATTCAACTTGTTGCTCTGATACTTGATCCCTGAGGTGCTTCGTGGAGTTTCCTTCACTCCTGTGGTTTCAGTTTAAAGTTGCTATCTTCGTCTCCAGTGCTTGTAGTAGTTGATGTAGCTTCTGGTGCTTCTCCAGATTGTGAGCATAACTGTTTGGCATGCCTTCTCCAGATTTGTCTCCGTACCTCCACTGTATAGAATACAGGTCCAGTTCATTCCACTACTTAACCAGGTGACTATCTTTCTGTTCCTCGATAATTTCTCAAACAGACTCTCTGAAATTCGTTTCTTTCATCTGGCATGCCAATCAAAATTTTGCTTCTGCACCCACAGTTTTTCTTTTAAAATAGCCTTTAGGTCAGGCCTAATTTTTTCAGGTCTATTTCTTGGTAGTCTTTTCATATCTGGTGCAATTGAGTTGAACATTGAGTTGTTTTTCCAAATCACTCAATTTCCAGATCTCATTTCCTTAATGAATCATCTTCTTTATAGCTTTCTTGAATGTCTACACACACAAATCTACCACAGTTGAGAACCACAACATTGAACTGCACTGTTAATTACATATAGAATAATTAGTGAGGCTGCTAATGGTAGTTATAGATAGAATATGGTGTTAGGTCATAAGCTCACACTGGTCCACCTTGATTGGCCAGTGGAAGAACATAAATAGCTCTATACAATGAGGTAATCTGACTAACACCTGAAAACCTATTTGAGGGCCAGGTCCGGGGGTTAGGGGACAGACTGATGTGTTTTGTGTATGTATGGCCATGTTACCAGAATAAAATTCTTAAAAAACGTTAGATGATGAGTTTTCTGGGCGATTTTACCATGTTGCAACATATGACAAGTGAAATTATCTACATTGGTGGCAGCCAGAAAGTAAACACAGATGGAAAATGAGAAAACTACTGGAGGAGTTCCGCAGAGGAGAAGAGAATACAGAATTGAAGGAGGAACAGGCGGAACAAGAGGACTGAGAGCACAGAGAGAAAATGGAAGGGAAGAGATGGATTAGAGAAGAAGGGAAGCAACAAAAAGAACAAGAATGTTGGATGGAGCTGTTAGAATGTACCCAGCAGAACAATCAAGATCGACAATGCAAAGAGAGAGAACCAATGGCAGAAGAGTGCTGACATGGAGTTGAAAAGGATGGAGAGTAAAAAGAACATGGGCAAAGAAGCACCCATGTTACCAACATTTAGAGACACAGCTGAGGTGGTATCCTGGATGACTTCCACTCGCACATGACCACAATTAAGATCCACTAGAGCTACTGGGTGGCTAACCTGCTAACATTATGAGACGATCAGTCCCTGGCATTCCTGGTCTTTGCATTGGTCAAGTAATTGTTAATCGAGTATCATGTCATCCTGCCGGTGAGATAGAGAGTAAGATGGAGAGAGATAGCACTGATCACAGGCAAGTGGAGGAAGAACTGGTTAAGTGAGCAGACCTCAACCTGACTAGGTGGACGAAGATGGCTGGCACCAGACATGGGTAAATGCCCATGTTATGAAAACGATGGACTTTAAAACTAATGGCCTGTATGTGGGGGAGGTAGCCAGTTACAACTTCACCGGCAGGCAGGCTGGTGAGGCAATGGACACGACCCTCGGGATTAAGCCGACCATTGAGTGGAGGCGAGCACTACTGATGTCAACCAGGACTGCCAATGTGGAAGCCAGAATCAACTGGAACAGACATGAAGGTCCCTGAACATCAGTCACGTGGCCTTGAAACCACCAGCATTTGACGCAGTGGGATTATGGTGCTTCCACTGAGGGGAGTACGGCCATATCAATGACTAGAATTTCATGTAATCCTAGTCTGGTGCTGACCAACTTTGTCCATCTAATCAGGTTGAGGTCCGCTCTGTCCGGCGTGATGCCATGGGTGTGACTACTTACCCACTCACTCTTATTTCACTACCAGGTATGATCAGAAGACCCATTCGGACCCGGCAATCGACTCAAATACATGTCCACATTCGATGGGTAGGCAACAAGGACCTAACAGGCATAAAGTTGACAGGTATATATATGGCCAAACACAGCCAAGGTCACCTTTATCATACATAATCTCCAATTGACGATAACAGAAGCAGTAAATGAACACCTCACCACCTCGGATGCCCTGCTAGGCACAGACATATCAGATTGGATCAGCCTGCTAGTGCAGGCAGCCAAGAAGACAACCACTGACATCAGACCGAGATGCCGATGCCCATGACCAAAGACATTTGCAGAGACTTCAGACCTGTCAGAAGAGGAGACAAACACCAGCACAGATGAAGGCCAGGAGACTGAAACGATGGGACAAGGATTGAGACACATCCGACGAGAGGACATCAATAATGACGAAAGCAGCTCCGACAAACTAGATGAGCCTTCTTCAACAAATACTGAGGGAAGTGCACTCCAGGCAAGGAGGACCTACAAGATCTCAATGATGACCTGTTTCAGATGAATCCGATAACAGATGGTGTGGGAAAGAGACAAAAGAGACAAGACTGACATAGGTACGTGAACTGATGGGTTCAGCCAGTGCTGCTAGAAGGAGGCTGGAAGCGGCTGCAAGAAACTCAAGGGAGTGGCCCCACATTAAAGATAGCCAGATGACAATGCGACCTATCTGGCTCACCTTTTTTCTGACTGGATGGCCTGCTCTATCTGTCGTGTTCTCCCTGGGTCTTCATGGATCTAGCTGTCCTAGCTAGGCATAGGCTAAGCTAGACAATGGTGTTATTATATAACTTTATTAAACTCTCTTATCAGAGCACATACAAATTCAATCCAAACTAACTCAACTGAACTTCGACCAGCCATGTCTTCCTTTTATAGGCCAGTGGCAATCAGTCAATACACAACTAATTAACATCCAATCAACACCAATGTACTAGGCTAACATTTAATAAACACACATATTGTTCAAGTTCTGGTCTTGTAAAAGTCAGGACCGAGGTCATCAGGAGTGGGACTTTGATTTCCATTCCTGACATCTTCCCTCTCTCAAAAGCACTGAACCGTCCTCAGCTTGTTGTGACAGCCCGTTGGTGTCATGGAAACAACCTTCCATGACTTGAACTACACAACACGATACTGGAAATGTATTATTATGTAATTATTACACAATACACAGTAGTTGTTACATCACCTATGTATACGGAGAAACAGAAGGTTGGAAGGACAGATGGAAAGGTCTGATTGGACAGTCGAACCTCGTGATCTAAAATAAGATATAACATAGCCTGTTAGACAGAACTGAGGAGTTCAGACTAGGATGTGATTTCCTAAGGGACTATATTATTCTATCAAATGTTGTTAAGTCAGATTGATGGGAACAAACAAGTGGTCTAGCTAAAGGAGTAGAGCTAGGCATCACAGGGAGTATTCTGTGGTTCGGTCTAGATGACCCAAGGGTACCAAGAATACATTCCCTGACATTGGTGGCAGCGGTGGGATTCTTCTCTCATAGAAGATCCCGGACCAGCCTTTAGGTAGTGTGGAGGTTTGGAAGTTTAGTTAGAATAGATCAGGGCTACAACCTCGGCACGGCCTATGAGGTTTGAGAACCAACCCTGGATAGCTAGTGTGGAGGTGTCTTTTTTTTGTTTGGTTGGTGGAGGTGGGGTGAAGGATGAGCAATGAGGACAGGAGAGCCCTGAGAGAGTCTCGCCGTCTCCAGAGCAATGCTCCCGAGGCCTCTCCTGGGGCAGTGGACCCCATGGAGAAATTCCTGTCCCAATGGTTGCAGATAGACCAACTAAGGATAGAGCAAGAGGAGAAAAGGAGAGCAGAGGAGCGGCAAAGGCAAGACGAGCTCCAGGAGAGACTCATGAAGAACCAGACCGAACAACAAGAGTGTCTGATTCGACTGCTAACAGAAGTCCGAGAGCCTGCAAGGCTACTTCCGGCCGTGGCAGAGTCCGCTGCTTGTACCCCAAAACTGACCACGCACAAGTTCCAGGAAGGTGTAGATGACATGGGAGCCTTCTTGGATGCGTTCGAGGCGACTGCAGTGGCTGGAGGGTGGCCACGACGCCAGTGGATGGCCTTTCTGTGTAGTTCCTTATCAGGAGTGGGCTTGACTGCCGTAGCTGCTATGCCTGCCGACAGCCAGGTGGATTACTGTTCAGTGAAGGAAGTGTTGCTTCGGGAATACAGGATAACAACTGAAACCTTCCGAAAGAGAACATTTGATGTACCTTTCGACACCATCCATCCCGACACCTGGCTAGCAAGACACCGCCAGAGCTTCCAGCAGTGGTTGGCATCATCCCCCCTTGATGACCAGGAAACAATGCTAATGGAGATAACACTCAAACGCCTGCCCCGATGGTTGGAGATTCAAATGAGGAACCTCAACCCTGGCAACTTTGAGACACTGAGCGAAGCAGTTGTGAGGCACTTGTCTAACCAGTCATGGAGAGAGACAGAGCAGCCAAGACCAACTGAGAAAGCGACCGAGAGAGGGAGAACTCGCCCCGAGACTCCTTTCCGGTCGGGACCTCAGCAACAGGCCCCCAGACGACGTGGCTGGGACAGACCGACGCCGGGGGGAAGTCAAGAGAGTGGGGAAAATGGACCCATATCCCAAAGAACCAACCAGGAAGTCCGATGCTTCCATTGCAACCATGTGGGACACATGAAAAGGGACTGCAGAGTCAAACTGGAACAAGCGCAGCTGGTGGGCGAGACAACCAGGGAAGAGACCTCTAATCGTTGGACAAGGAGGGCTAAGTTGAATGGACGAGTCGTGAAGGTGTGGCTAGACACTGGATGCACGAAGTCCATGGTGCACCCAAGATGTGTGCAGGAGAAAGCCAAGCTGGGGTGGAGCATACCGTATGCCACAGCCACCTCCAGCGAGACATGGTTCCCAGCAGCCCGGGTGGTGCTGAAGCTGGCTGGGAGAACATACCATCTGACGGTAGGCATCTCGCCTTACCTACCGGTGGATATGCTGGTGGGGCAGGATGTGCCCCAGCTGAAGCAGTTGCTGGCAGGAGTGTGCTCAGAGAAGACACAACTCGCCAGGGAGGACACGAGTGAAATGGCCCTCGTAACCACCAGAGCACAGGCACAGACACGAGTGCAGGAAAAGGAAGTGTCACGGGTACAGCAAGCAGACGACGAGGTCGTACTGACAGACCCCACAGACGGAGACCACGAGGAAGAAGAGAAGGGAAATGAACTCCCTTACAATTTTGAAGACGAGTTCTTCACCGAGAAGAGAATCGAGAAGGAGCAACAGACCAGAAACGAGGTGGAGACTGTTAGCCTTCCCGACCGAATGCCCCCAGATGAATTACAGGCCCTACAGCAAACAGACCCATCCCTGGAAAAGATAAGGACACAAGCAGACCGAGGAGAAGAACCATACCTTTGGGAGAATGGACTCCTCATGAGGAAGTCGCTCACAGTGGACGGGGGGAACCTGGTGGTGGTGCCGCATGAAGCTCGGACGGAGGTCCTAAGGATGGCCCACAACGCCCCTACAGCCGGACATTTCGGGCAAGCAAGGACGCTCTCCACCATCAGGCAGAGCATGGACTGGCCGAATATCGCTTCAGACGTAAGGTCAATGTGCATGTCTTGTCCCACCTGTCAGAGAGCCAAACCTATAAGCGCCCAGAGAGCACCCTTACACTCCCTACCCATAATAAGCATACCATTCGAAAGGGTGGCTATGGATATATTTGGGCCCCTGAAAAGAACGAAGGGAGGGAACAAGTATGTGTTGATAATCATGGATTATGCTACCAAATGGCCGGAAGCGTTTCCTCTCAAGAATACCTCAACTGAGACGCTTCTGGGCTGTTTGGTAGAGGTCTTTGCTAGACTAGGGACCCCCAAGGAAATCCTCTCGGATAATGGTAGTAATTTCGTCTCACGCACCATGGCCCAATTTTGCCGGTTAACAGGCATCCACCAAATAAAAACCTCCCCATACCATCCCCAAACTGATGGTATGGTGGAGAGGTTTAATGCTACCATGAAGAGATTGCTAAAGAAGCTAACCCAAAAGAGTGAGAGAGAGTGGGACCAATGTCTACCATTTGTAGTGTGGGCCTACAGGGGAACGGTCCATAGTACCACAGGGTATTCCCCTTTTGAATTGCTGTATGGGAGAAGGATGCAAACCACGATAGATGAATTGGCCCGATATTGGAGAGAGAAACAGGGAGAGGAAGGTATAGAGGTCATTGAGTACCTGAGAATACTGAGAGAGAAGTTCGAATTAGTTCGGGAGGTAGCAGCGAGTAACGAGAGACAAGCTAAGCAAGCCCATCAGAAGTACCATAATCGAAAGGCTACCGAGAGAGAGTTCAATGTGGGAGATTTTGTGTTGGTTTTTCAGCCACGGAGAACAAGCAAACTCCAGAATGAATGGAGAGGGCCGGTAATAATTACCCGGAAGTTGACAGTTGTAACTTACCAAGTAGATTTGGGGGAGGGGTCGAAGCGGTTGAGAACCTTCCATGTGAACGGAATGAAGGAGTGGCATTCTCCAATGCCAGCCGTGTTGCTAGCCGTGGACAATGAACCAAGCGACCCCGAACCCAATGAAACACCACAATGGGAGGAGCATCTGAATCAACTTCAGCCCTATCAAAAGGAAGCATTACAACAACTGAAGGCCGAGTTCAGTGAGGTGATCAGCGACGTACCTGGAAGGACAGAAGTGGTGGAGCACACCATCAACACCGGGGACGCATCCCCCATCCGACTCCCACCGTACCGACTCCCCCACTCATCGCACGAATTCCTGCGAAAAGAGATAAAGACATTGCTAGAGCAGAACATCATCATACCCTCCAAAAGCCCCTGGGCCGCCCCAGTGGTGCTAGTACCAAAAAAGGACGGATCGAAGAGGCTCTGCATTGACTTTCGGAAATTGAACCAGATCACCCAATCCGACCCCTATCCAATTCCCCGGATAGAGGAACTTATTGACAATATTGGAAACTCACAATGGATTACCGCCATAGATTTAACAAAAGGCTATTGGCAGGTGCCCATGGAAAGGTCAAGCAGAGAAAAGACAGCATTCATAACACCGTGGGGAAAATACGAGTTCACCACAATGCCATTTGGACTAGTATCTGCCCCATCGACCTTCCAGCGAATGATGGATCAGGTCTTGGACGACACTCAGGAGTACGCAAGTGCCTACCTGGATGACATAATTATTCACAGCAGAAACTGGGAAGACCACATTACCCACTTACGAGAAGTGTTCACGAGATTGAGACGAGCAGGACTAAGAATAAAAGAAGAAAAGTGCAAGTTTGCATGCAACACCTGTACCTATCTAGGCCATGTGGTGGGAAGAGGCCAAATCAAACCGATGGAGGCCAAGGTGAAAGCAGTAAAGAACTTTGACACCCCGAAAACGAAGAGGGAAGTACGAGCATTCCTTGGACTTTGTGGCTATTATCGGAGATTTATTCCATCATTCTCGACAATAGCCACCGCCCTCTCGAACCTAACACGGAAGGATATGCCAAACAAAGTGATATGGACAGACCAGACAAGAGAGGCGTTTGAAAAATTGAAAGAATTACTATCTCAAGAACCAGTTCTACACCCACCTATTTGGGGGAAGGAATTCATACTGCAAACCGACGCTTCGAGTTGTGGAATCGGGTATGTGTTAAGCCAGCGGGACGAACTAGGCGAGGAGCATCCAATTGCCTTCGGTTCCAGAAAGCTACTTCCCAGAGAAACCAAGTATTCGGCCATTGAGCGAGAAGGGTTGGCAATAGTGGAGGGGGTCAAACACTTCAGGGTGTATCTCGAAGGAGTACACTTCCGCATAGAGACAGACCACAACCCTCTTGTGCACCTTTCTAAACTGAAAGACAGCCATGGAAGAATTGCCCGATGGATATTGGCCCTTCAGCCCTATAACTATACAATAGTTTATCGTGCGGGACGGAAAAACGGAAATGCAGATGGACTCTCTAGAGAACAGTGTTCTCAACTAGAGGAAGGGGAGATGTCATGGAAACAACCTTCCATGACTTGAACTACACAACACGATACTGGAAATGTATTATTATGTAATTATTACACAATACACAGTAGTTGTTACATCACCTATGTATACGGAGAAACAGAAGGTTGGAAGGACAGATGGAAAGGTCTGATTGGACAGTCGAACCTCGTGATCTAAAATAAGATATAACATAGCCTGTTAGACAGAACTGAGGAGTTCAGACTAGGATATGATTTCCTAAGGGACTATATTATTCTATCAAATGTTGTTAAGTCAGATTGATGGGAATAAACAAGTGGTCTAGCTAAAGGAGTAGAGCTAGGCATCACAGGGAGTATTCTGTGGTTCGGTCTAGATGACCCAAGGGTACCAAGAATACATTCCCTGACATTGGTGGCAGCGGTGGGATTCTTCTCTCATAGAAGATCCCGGACCAGCCTTTAGGTAGTGTGGAGGTTTGGAAGTTTAGTTAGAATAGATCAGGGCTACAACCTCGGCACGGCCTATGAGGTTTGAGAACCAACCCTGGATAGCTAGTGTGGAGGTGTCTTTTTTTTGTTTGGTTGGTGGAGGTGGGGTGAAGGATGAGCAATGAGGACAGGAGAGCCCTGAGAGAGTCTCGCCGTCTCCAGAGCAATGCTCCCGAGGCCTCTCCTGGGGCAGTGGACCCCATGGAGAAATTCCTGTCCCAATGGTTGCAGATAGACCAACTAAGGATAGAGCAAGAGGAGAAAAGGAGAGCAGAGGAGCGGCAAAGGCAAGACGAGCTCCAGGAGAGACTCATGAAGAACCAGACCGAACAACAAGAGTGTCTGATTCGACTGCTAACAGAAGTCCGAGAGCCTGCAAGGCTACTTCCGGCCGTGGCAGAGTCCGCTGCTTGTACCCCAAAACTGACCACGCACAAGTTCCAGGAAGGTGTAGATGACATGGGAGCCTTCTTGGATGCGTTCGAGGCGACTGCAGTGGCTGGAGGGTGGCCACGACGCCAGTGGATGGCCTTTCTGTGTAGTTCCTTATCAGGAGTGGGCTTGACTGCCGTAGCTGCTATGCCTGCCGACAGCCAGGTGGATTACTGTTCAGTGAAGGAAGTGTTGCTTCGGGAATACAGGATAACAACTGAAACCTTCCGAAAGAGAACATTTGATGTACCTTTCGACACCATCCATCCCGACACCTGGCTAGCAAGACACCGCCAGAGCTTCCAGCAGTGGTTGGCATCATCCCCCCTTGATGACCAGGAAACAATGCTAATGGAGATAACACTCAAACGCCTGCCCCGATGGTTGGAGATTCAAATGAGGAACCTCAACCCTGGCAACTTTGAGACACTGAGCGAAGCAGTTGTGAGGCACTTGTCTAACCAGTCATGGAGAGAGACAGAGCAGCCAAGACCAACTGAGAAAGCGACCGAGAGAGGGAGAACTCGCCCCGAGACTCCTTTCCGGTCGGGACCTCAGCAACAGGCCCCCAGACGACGTGGCTGGGACAGACCGACGCCGGGGGGAAGTCAAGAGAGTGGGGAAAATGGACCCATATCCCAAAGAACCAACCAGGAAGTCCGATGCTTCCGTTGCAACCGTGTGGGACACATGAAAAGGGACTGCAGAGTCAAACTGGAACAAGCGCAGCTGGTGGGCGAGACAACCAGGGAAGAGACCTCTAATCGTTGGACAAGGAGGGCTAAGTTGAATGGACGAGTCGTGAAGGTGTGGCTAGACACTGGATGCACGAAGTCCATGGTGCACCCAAGATGTGTGCAGGAGAATGCCAAGCTGGGGTGGAGCATACCGTATGCCACAGCCACCTCCAGCGAGACATGGTTCCCAGCAGCCCGGGTGGTGCTGAAGCTGGCTGGGAGAACATACCATCTGACGGTAGGCATCTCGCCTTACCTACCGGTGGATATGCTGGTGGGGCAGGATGTGCCCCAGCTGAAGCAGTTGCTGGCAGGAGTGTGCTCAGAGAAGACACAACTCGCCAGGGAGGACACGAGTGAAATGGCCCTCGTAACCACCAGAGCACAGGCACAGACACGAGTGCAGGAAAAGGAAGTGTCACGGGTACAGCAAGCAGACGACGAGGTCGTACTGACAGACCCCACAGACGGAGACCACGAGGAAGAAGAGAAGGGAAATGAACTCCCTTACAATTTTGAAGACGAGTTCTTCACCGAGAAGAGAATCGAGAAGGAGCAACAGACCAGAAACGAGGTGGAGACTGTTAGCCTTCCCGACCGAATGCCCCCAGATGAATTACAGGCCCTACAGCAAACAGACCCATCCCTGGAAAAGATAAGGACACAAGCAGACCGAGGAGAAGAACCATACCTTTGGGAGAATGGACTCCTCATGAGGAAGTCGCTCACAGTGGACGGGGGGAACCTGGTGGTGGTGCCGCATGAAGCTCGGACGGAGGTCCTAAGGATGGCCCACAACGCCCCTACAGCCGGACATTTCGGGCAAGCAAGGACGCTCTCCACCATCAGGCAGAGCATGGACTGGCCGAATATCGCTTCAGACGTAAGGTCAATGTGCATGTCTTGTCCCACCTGTCAGAGAGCCAAACCTATAAGCGCCCAGAGAGCACCCTTACACTCCCTACCCATAATAAGCATACCATTCGAAAGGGTGGCTATGGATATATTTGGGCCCCTGAAAAGAACGAAGGGAGGGAACAAGTATGTGTTGATAATCATGGATTATGCTACCAAATGGCCGGAAGCGTTTCCTCTCAAGAATACCTCAACTGAGACGCTTCTGGGCTGTTTGGTAGAGGTCTTTGCTAGACTAGGGACCCCCAAGGAAATCCTCTCGGATAATGGTAGTAATTTCGTCTCACGCACCATGGCCCAATTTTGCCGGTTAACAGGCATCCACCAAATAAAAACCTCCCCATACCATCCCCAAACTGATGGTATGGTGGAGAGGTTTAATGCTACCATGAAGAGATTGCTAAAGAAGCTAACCCAAAAGAGTGAGAGAGAGTGGGACCAATGTCTACCATTTGTAGTGTGGGCCTACAGGGGAACGGTCCATAGTACCACAGGGTATTCCCCTTTTGAATTGCTGTATGGGAGAAGGATGCAAACCACGATAGATGAATTGGCCCGATATTGGAGAGAGAAACAGGGAGAGGAAGGTATAGAGGTCATTGAGTACCTGAGAATACTGAGAGAGAAGTTCGAATTAGTTCGGGAGGTAGCAGCGAGTAACGAGAGACAAGCTAAGCAAGCCCATCAGAAGTACCATAATCGAAAGGCTACCGAGAGAGAGTTCAATGTGGGAGATTTTGTGTTGGTTTTTCAGCCACGGAGAACAAGCAAACTCCAGAATGAATGGAGAGGACCGGTAATAATTACCCGGAAGTTGACAGTTGTAACTTACCAAGTAGATTTGGGGGAGGGGTCGAAGCGGTTGAGAACCTTCCATGTGAACGGAATGAAGGAGTGGCATTCTCCAATGCCAGCCGTGTTGCTAGCCGTGGACAATGAACCAAGCGACCCCGAACCCAATGAAACACCACAATGGGAGGAGCATCTGAATCAACTTCAGCCCTATCAAAAGGAAGCATTACAACAACTGAAGGCCGAGTTCAGTGAGGTGATCAGCGACGTACCTGGAAGGACAGAAGTGGTGGAGCACACCATCAACACCGGGGACGCATCCCCCATCCGACTCCCACCGTACCGACTCCCCCACTCATCGCACGAATTCCTGCGAAAAGAGATAAAGACATTGCTAGAGCAGAACATCATCATACCCTCCAAAAGCCCCTGGGCCGCCCCAGTGGTGCTAGTACCAAAAAAGGACGGATCGAAGAGGCTCTGCATTGACTTTCGGAAATTGAACCAGATCACCCAATCCGACCCCTATCCAATTCCCCGGATAGAGGAACTTATTGACAATATTGGAAACTCACAATGGATTACCGCCATAGATTTAACAAAAGGCTATTGGCAAGTGCCCATGGAAAGGTCAAGCAGAGAAAAGACAGCATTCATAACACCGTGGGGAAAATACGAGTTCACCACAATGCCATTTGGACTAGTATCTGCCCCATCGACCTTCCAGCGAATGATGGATCAGGTCTTGGACGACACTCAGGAGTACGCAAGTGCCTACCTGGATGACATAATTATTCACAGCAGAAACTGGGAAGACCACATTACTCACTTACGAGAAGTGTTCACGAGATTGAGACGAGCAGGACTAAGAATAAAAGAAGAAAGTGCAAGTTTGCATGCAACACCTGTACCTATCTAGGCCATGTGGTGGGAAGAGGCCAAATCAAACCGATGGAGGCCAAGGTGAAAGCAGTAAAGAACTTTGACACCCCGAAAACGAAGAGGGAAGTACGAGCATTCCTTGGACTTTGTGGCTATTATCGGAGATTTATTCCATCATTCTCGACAATAGCCACCGCCCTCTCGAACCTAACACGGAAGGATATGCCAAACAAAGTGATATGGACAGACCAGACAAGAGAGGCGTTTGAAAAATTGAAAGAATTACTATCTCAAGAACCAGTTCTACACCCACCTATTTGGGGGAAGGAATTCATACTGCAAACCGACGCTTCGAGTTGTGGAATCGGGTATGTGTTAAGCCAGCGGGACGAACTAGGCGAGGAGCATCCAATTGCCTTCGGTTCCAGAAAGCTACTTCCCAGAGAAACCAAGTATTCGGCCATTGAGCGAGAAGGGTTGGCAATAGTGGAGGGGGTCAAACACTTCAGGGTGTATCTCGAAGGAGTACACTTCCGCATAGAGACAGACCACAACCCTCTTGTGCACCTTTCTAAACTGAAAGACAGCCATGGAAGAATTGCCCGATGGATATTGGCCCTTCAGCCCTATAACTATACAATAGTTTATCGTGCGGGACGGAAAAACGGAAATGCAGATGGACTCTCTAGAGAACAGTGTTCTCAACTAGAGGAAGGGGAGATGTCATGGAAACAACCTTCCATGACTTGAACTACACAACACGATACTGGAAATGTATTATTATGTAATTATTACACAATACACAGTAGTTGTTACATCACCTATGTATACGGGAGAAACAGAAGGTTGGAAGGACAGATGGAAAGGTCTGATTGGACAGTCGAACCTCGTGATCTAAAATATGATATAAGATAGCCTGTTAGACAGAACTGAGGAGTTCAGACTAGGATGTGATTTCCTAAGGGACTATATTATTCTATCAAATGTTGTTAAGTCAGATTGATGGGAATAAACAAGTGGTCTAGCTAAAGGAGTAGAGCTAGGCATCGCAGGGAGTATTCTGTGGTTCGGTCTAGATGACCCAACGGTACCAAGAATACATTCCCTGACAGTCGGCATTAGAATTTTCCACTCCAGGTTTGTGTTCCACCATGAAATCATAACTCTGAAGGAGCATTGACCATCTAACCAATCTTCCATTTGTGTTGGTCATTGTTTTTAGCTTCTTGAGGGCTGCATGATCAGTTTGTACACGAAAGGGCCTCCCGTAGAGGTAAAATTCAAAATGCTGTATGGCCTTGATGACAACTAGTCCTTCCTTTTCAGTTGCTGTGTAACGAGTTTATGCCAGCAGCAACTTCTTTGAAAAGAATGCTACCGGCCTCTCCACTTCCTCAAAAGATTGTGTCAGGACTGCACCTATTCCTTTTCCCGAGGTGTCAGTCTGCAACACAAATTCTTTCGTCAAATCTGGTGTCTTCAGGACTGGGTGGTTCGTGATGGCCTCCTGCAAGTCTGTAAATGAAATGCCTTTTCAGTGTCTTTCGTCCCCAGAATCTTATCTGGTTGGCTGTTCTTTAATGTGTCTGTCAGTGCCAGCGCTTTAGTGGCATAGTCCCGGATAAATTTCCGGTAATATCCGGTCAAGCCTAGAAAGGATCGTACATCCGTTTATATGCTTGCATGCTGGGAGCTGCCACAAGCTGTGTGTCTCTTCAGTTCTACCAGCTAACAACCAGATGGAGATGAGACCGACAACCCAACCTGGAGTAGTGAGATGTCATCAGCATCACACCAGATCAACCCGAACTTGCAACCAACTCAACATGACCAACTGTTACAGCTGCTACATGATTGCTGGTACATCTTTGCTGACCAACCCAGCCTGATGATGATAGAAATGAGATTGACACAGGAGATGCCAAACTCATCATGCTCACCACTCTACTCCATACCACATGCCAGGATAACAGCAGTGAAGAAAAAGTATCCGTGATGCTACAGGAAGGGCTGATTCAGGTTAGCAAGAGACCATTGGCAGCACAAATTACAAGAAAGATTGGTTACTAATCTCTGCATTGATTATAGGAAACTTAAGCAGTCACGCTTGCCATTCCAATGCCATGCATCGAGGACCTCATGACAGATTAGCTGGAGAGAATTATATCACTGCCCTGGACCTGACAAAGGGATACTGGAGGTGCAAGTTGCCAATGGATCATGGGAGAAGACGGCATTTATGACTCCATTTTGGAACTTCTCCATTATGCCCTTCGGCCTGGTCAGGGCACCTAACACTTTCTAAAGTATAATGAACATAATCTTCAGAGATGCCCTGGACTATGTCTCAGCATACATGGATCACTTAGTCATTTTCAGTCAAGTGTGTTGGTCGAGACACTGAGACGACTAACAACTGCAGGGCTGACGATCAAGCTTGAACATACATCTCACCAAAATGACTTCTTCTAGTCTTTCTTCTCCATATATTAATTAGCAAGTACCTGCAGAAACTCGGAAAGATATATAAATGTTTGTGCATTGTCATTGTAGGTGTTTATTTACATATTGGGGATTTACAAAATGTTGGCCGATCACAATTCTCAATGAACCTTCAGTTGACATAATAAAATTGCAATTCTTTCAAAGACACCCTTCTATAAATTATCCACCATTGTTTTATGGTCTGTTGTTTGTGAATTTATTTATTACCATATAATAATAATAAACATCAAATACACCAGAAAAGGGTAAAGTAGGTATTGGGTTAATTCTCATGAGGATAATGTTTTTGGGGTGAATTATTGCTTGGCCGACCCCTTGATACTGAATGTATGCCTCAGTACTCTCCTCCTACCAGTGTGTTTGCTGCTCTCTCTTCATCCTTGATATCACTTACACTCATTACTTCTCTCCACCTAACAATGTTCGCTGCTCTCTCCTCATTCCTTGCACTTCTGGCAGTGCATCCCTCGGTTCTTTCCTACTACAGGTATTGGATGCTTTCTCCTTGTCCCTTACATTTACTGCTCTGTGAAGTTTCATTTGCTCCAGGTAGATCCTCAGTTTCTCTGTTTGTATCAACTTTCCACTCCCTTTGTCTTTGCCTTCAACTTTTCCTGCAGTTTTTGGCACGTTCTCATTTGCTGAATCCCTTCTCTTTCTCTTTCCCTCTTCTGTAGCTCTCCTGCTTTCTGTTATCCATAGCGTAGTTGTCGTTTAGTGCTGTGCAGACTCGTACAGAGCCATTCAACTCATGAATCCATATTGGAGAACTTACATGGATGTAAGCAAGGCATATCATACTGTGTGGAGAGAAGGATTGTGGATGAAGATGAGAAGGTATGTAGTGAAGTATACACAAACATCTATGCTTATTAACATTATTACGTATGACCCCTTACCCGTTGGAGACCCCTTACCCGTTTTCGACACCTTACCCGTTGTCGTCCCTTACCTAACGCATGCGCGCACACACATCTGTCACTTGTCCATGCATTGCTATTCATTGAAATCTACTTTATATCCTTGCTGATCCAATGATCAAATGTGTAACGCACTATCCTCTATGCATGGACAAGTGCATGAATAGCATCTGGTAGTCTTCCTGCGATCACCTACAAAGAATCTACATACCGATCGGAGACTCCTGGGTGATACTCCATTTGACACCCACCCACCTCATGGCCATCCACTGTCCATTCCCAGGATGCGAGTATACCATCGCCGAAGGCACTGACCCTGGCATTGCCCCGGTACTCCTATCAACCCACGCCCTGATCCACCGAAACACCAGAGCCAAACCCGCCCCAGTGAAAAGACCGGAAGTCTCCTCTGGTTGGACGAAAGAGGCCTTGATGTACTTCCTCCAACGCTGGAGGTCGTATGTTCAGGCCGTCCAACTATCTGACGCGGACATACCAGTGCAATTACTAGAGGGTTGCGACATGAAACTGAGGCGTGATGTCACGAGAAACTGATGGACCCTTTACCCATCGAAGGGTCGACGGAGGAAGCACTCCTCGCTGCCATCAAGTCCCTAGCTGTCAGATCAGAGAACCCGAAGGTGGCCAGGGTAGCCCTCTCACGAATGACCCAGGACCGTACAGAGCCCATCCGTGCCTTCGCAGCACGCCTCAGAGGACAGGCCGAAGTCTGCCGGTTCCTTAAGAAGGGCCCAAACTGTGACAGCATGACAAACCAGGGGGAGGAGCGAGTGGCCGACCAGCTCTGCATAGGCCTGGCGGATGCATTTTTGCACCTTCCTCTAGACAGACAACTGGCTAGTGATACCTAGTTAGCTACAGTAGGAATCAAATTGTTCTTCATCACTACTTACTGTGCATAGGGAATAGTTCATCACTACTTACTGTGCATATGGAATAGTTTATCTGTACTTACTGTGCATAGGGAATAGTTCATCACTACTTACTGTGCATAGGGAATAGTTCATCAAGTTTCTCAGAAGGGGTGAACTATGAACTCATGATGGTGACCACAAGCGTACTACCAAATATGGGCATACTGGGAAGGTACAATAACACATTAAGAAGGTGGATTACATTGGTTACTTTCCCCTCCATCCCATTATTATTGTGTTCGCAGAAACTCATGAGGTTACATAAGAGCCATAACGATCTGGTGGGTAATGGTTACATCTTGGATATCTTGATGATCGACGGGGTTGCCATTTATATAGATATATCCTGCTAACTCATCCGGTTGGGCCAACCCTGAACTGTCACTGATGTTTCCGTTGGCAGCATATTTTTAGGCTATCGCAATGTACAATCATGATCTTTGTACCTCCGAATATGATAATTAATAGGACTCGTCTATCAATCACAGTATGAGGTCCCCTCCATAGCGAAGCCAATTTCTTGGTTCTACCAGCTGGGATAAACAAGTCAACATGATCACCAACTTCAAATTCTTTTCCAGTCACTTTCCTTCCTGTGGTTCTCTTCAGGCGACTAGCAGCAATGTTACCTCATGCAATATCACATGAGGTTCATACGGACTTGCACACTATTTGAACATACTGTGGTATGCTCGAGTCTGTAGACATCTGGAGCTCAAAATTTGTGAGTTTTGTTAGTGTTTGTATTTTATAATTTACTACCACTTTTCACATGAATATTATAAAGAGTTATGATCAAACAAGTCATTTTCTAGTACTTACTTACAATGCTCTATTATTCACAGCTAGACAATACTGTGCAATAGCTAGATAACATTATACACTTGCTGTAGACATATCCTCACACACGACCCTTTACTCATTATTGCCATACATGTACGCATGCGCAGAACATCAATACTGCCAGTTAATACCAGCATTGCTATTCTTAAGAACCTATTTATACCTAGTTGCATCTTTGATCAAATGAGCAATAGCTCTATTATCTATGCTGGTATTAACTCGCAGTATTGATGTTCGACGGAACCCAAACTAAGTTGCAGCCACACGAAGAAGCCAGCAGATCGGAGAGGAGACTAACCCGAATTAGCGCCCACCATTACGTATATCCTACCAGACCTAGAACCCACACTAGCAGCTGCAATGCTGTCAGCCCACGCCCTGAACCACAGAGCGACTGCACCAACACAGGCAGCCAGGGTAGAGAAGGTGAGGAGGCCAGACATAGAGAGGAGACCATCCAGGACAGGACCACCCCAGAGAGAGGAAGCATGCTCCTACTGTGGAGGAAGGGGCCATGAGAAGAACGCCCCCACCAGGCAGAAGGACAGAATGCCCAGCATTCGGGACCACATGCGCCGGCTGTGGCAAGCCTCACCACCTGGAAAAGTATGTCGACAAAGGCACACACAGCAGGAGAATGCCATGAGTGATTACATGTGTGTCATCAATACCCCCAACACCGCCATGGAGCACCACACGTACGACCAGACCAGTGGCAGATGGACCAAAGGGACATCGAAACCACAACCACATGTACAGCTCCAAATCAAAATAACCACTGAAGACTATGCCCACCTAGGACACACCTTGGCCACAGGTGACAGGAAGATCACTGCATGGGCGATGGTTGACACAGGATGTCAGAGCTGCCTCACAGGTGCACACATCCTCAAGGAACTAGGCTTGACTGCTAACAACCTTATCCCTGTAAGACTACAAATGAGAGCAGCCAACAACAGCCACCTCCACATCTTAGGAGCAGTCGTCCTGAGATTTACTGACACCAGCTCAGCACTATCTACCAGACAGATGGTATACGTGTCCAAAGACGTTAAGAAGCTATACCTTAGCAGGGAGGCCTGTGCAGACCTGGGCTACATCCCACAGAAGTTCCCAACAGAGGCAATCTCCACAGCTACAATAACAATTAATGAGATATTTGGCTGAGTGTCCCACTTCAATTACTGAAAGTTAATATTTCAGTTGATTATAGTTGCTTATCACAGCCAAATATATTCAGAAAATCTGAAATTAAAATTTGCAGAAAATTAACTCTTCCTGGCCAACTCTATTTTTAATGTTTAGGCACGAATATATCTTGACCATTTCTTTTCTATAATTTTCTAAAAGTGCAAACTATACAAATTTGAAGAAGGGGAAAGTTAATTAACTAAAGGATGTTTGACAGGTTTAGTAATAAAAAAAATTAAGATGGGAAAATTTCATAACTTCAGTCATCTTCTAGACATTTGCTGCTGCTTATGGGAGCTATTCTGCAGGTAATGTGACAGCTTAGCCAGCTGTCATGTAAGTTATATCTGTGTCTGTGCTGCCACCAAGACAATACTTTTCCTCCCATCCCAATAATATGGTCAGGGCCAGTACTAAGTATGTCTACTGTTCACTGGTTGAAATAACTTTACAACACTCTGTCTTTCAGACTTTACTACTGTTTCTTATAAGCCGAGCAGCTGTTTGGCCTTCCAGTGGGTTTCAACTACATAAACATATTCAGTATATGGTTGACACAATACAAGTGCTAATTAAACAAGGTGATACTTGTACTTAAGCAGTCAATGTTCCATAGGCACAGGGCACCCTGGAGGTTGACCCGTGACATCCCTCCATTGTTCTTCTTTGGGTTGAGCTTGTACCCAGGACTGACGAGAGAGACCATCTGCGTTCTACCTGGCACCATGCCTATGTAGGACCTTGAACACAAATGGTAGGAGGGCCAGAGATCACCTGGTGAGCCTGCTGCTGTCATCCTTCATTTTGTCCAAGCTGCTATGGTCAGTAATGACTGTGAACTCTGCACTTGATAAGTGAATTCTCAAATGTTTGATGGCTTCCACTATAGCCAGGCACTCCTGCTCTGATACTGAGTAATGTCTCTCTGCTGGCTTGAGCTGTCTGCTGAAGTATGCAATGGGTTGATCTGTTCCATGTTCATCCTGTTGGCTGAGAACTGCCCCAAGTCCGACTCGAGAGGCCTCTGTCTGGAGGAGAAATGGTTGACCTGGGTGAGGGCTGCGAAGTACCGACCTCCTGGTCAGGCTCTGTGTCAGTTGTTCAAAGGCTGCAACTCTGTCATTGGTCCAGTCCACCTCTGGAGCCTGCTTCCAGGTGGCTTCTGTCAGGAATATGGCTACGCTCCCAAATCCCGGTATAAACCTTCTGAATTAGCTAGTCCCAGGAAGGCCCTCATATCTTTCTTGTTTCTGGGTGTGGGGATACTCCAGTAGAGGTTTCACCTTGATATCCAGTGGTCTTACTGCTCCTCCTCCCACTTTGTGTCCCAGATAGTTAGTTGTCTCCTCCCCCACAGAGCACTTGATTGGCTTCAACTTGAGCTCCACCTCCTTTAGTCTGATCAAGACAGCCTCCAGGTGATCTAGGTGGTCATAAAAATTTGCACTAAAGATAATAATGTCATTGACATAGGCAGCAGCAAATGCTTCCATGTCACAGAGAATAGAATTCATGAGTCTCTGAAAGACTGGTGGGGAGTGTTCTTGAGCCCAAATGGCATTCTAAGATATTTCCACTTTCCATGGTGTTACGAATGCTGTTTTTTTCAATGGATGGGTGTACCAGAACTTGGTGGTGTCCTTTAACCAGGTCCAGGGTTGTTATGTAGGTTGCCTCTCCCAGTCGATCCAGCAAGTCCTCAATTCTGGGGAGGGGGAAGGGGTCTGCCCTGGTCACTTTGTTTAATGCTCTGAAATACACCACCAGTCTGTGGGACCCATCCTTCTTGGGGACCAGTAGAGCTGGGTAAGACCAGGGGCCTTGAGATGGCCTCACAATGTCGTGTTCCAGCACTGCTCTGTCTATCTGCCATCCTCTTGGAGTTCATCCAGTAGGAGTGTTTGCTAATAGGTAGGCCTCTCCTGTTGCTAAGGTGAAGGATGCCATGTCTGTCCTTCTTGGTCCTCCCATCAGCTCCCTGTGCCTGCTCAGCAGGACTATCACCATTCTCTTTTCCTCCGGACAGTCTAGCAATGATGGATGGTCATCCTTCCTTCTCCATTTCTTCCAGCTCCGGCATGTTCATTAGACAGGCTGTAACCTGGAACACAAATTCTTTCAACAAATTTACATGTCTTTTTACCTTCCTCCCAGGACAGTTGGGCATCTTCAGCTCATGTGTGGTTTCTCCCACTCTTTCTAGCACAGTATAAGGTCCTTCCCACTCCACAGTCAACTTAGGTTTCAGAGAAGATTTCTTGAGCAGCACCAGATCTCCTGCTTGAAGTTCCTCTTCTTGGCGTTGTCATTATACCTCTCCTTCTGTCTGATCTTGCTTCCAGTCTCTCTCTTTTGAGCCAGATCCCTCATGTTGTTCAGTCTATCCTGTATGGTAGATATAAGTTACCACATCCTGAGGTGAGCTGTTGCTTGCTGTCCACCCATTCCTCAGCAACTGTAGAGGGCCTCCAAAAAGCAATTCTGCTGGCAAGAAGCCTGTAGACCCCTTGGTGCTCTCAACTCTGCCAAGAGGAAAGGAAAGGCCAGGTCCCTCTGCCCATTTTATTTCTTAAACACTCTCTGAATCCATCCTCTTCATGGTAGAATTAGATCTTTCTAACCCATCACCTTGTGGGTGGTACGGAGTGGTTGTCAGTGACTTAACTCTTAACAGTTTGTGGAGTTCCCTGATGAGCTTACTGGTGAAGTTACTGCCACAGTCACACAATATCTCCTCTGAGGCTCCAGTTCTTGTGAAAAGAACGAGAAGCTCATCAGCCACTCTCACACTGCTTAGTGGGACTGCATCTGGCCACCTAGTAGCATAGTCTACAATTACAAGAGCAAAGTGATTACCTGATTGAGTTCTGGGCAGGGGCCAATCATGACCATTGCTATCCTTTAAAAAGGTGTGTCAATCAGGGGCATGGTTTGGAGGGGTGGTGGTGGTTGTGGCTGTCTTGAGGCCTTCTGAAAGTCTGGACAGGATACACATATTCTGCTGACATCCCTGTAGAGTCCTGGATAGAAGGATTGTCCAATATCATCTTTGAGTGGTCTTGTTTCTGCCAAGGTGTGCTGGTCTGTGGGCAAGTGAGAGAATGAGGCCAGAATTCCTGGGAATACGAACTTGGAGTCCTCTCCAGCTGCCTTCTGCCACAGTTTGTCCAGGGTCTGGTCCTGCTGTTACTCCTTGAGGAGCTCTTGTGGATTGACATCTAGTGGGTATCCAGCTGTCGACTCCTCTAGAGTGTTCGGGCATTCCTTCTAGTAGACCTGCTGTCTCTGTCTCTTGGTGGAAGATCTGATTCTTCCTCACTGCTTTCTGTCTCACCGATGTCTGAACTAGGGTCAACTGGTATATTCTCCCTGGTTAGTCTTCTCCCAACTCCTCCTTTTCTCTCTCATATTCAGCCTCTGTTTGTGCTGCTTCTCTGGTTGCAGCCTGTCTGATCCTGGCCATGTGTACAAGTTCATCTTGGAGTAGATCTTTTCCAACTTCCCAGATATGATCAAAGTCAGATCCTAGGCATAAGTCATAGTCTAAATCTTCTTTAACAGCTGCCTTGAGTTGCTGCTGGATTTCTCCAACTTACTGCCATGTTAGCAAGAGGAAACACTGTAACAGTTTCATTTATGCCTCTTACTTGTATTTTCTCTCCAGTCAGCTGTTCATCTGAGACCAAGTTGGCATTCACAATCAACCTTTGAGTTCCTGTGTCTAGGAGAATCTTATCTCTGAGCTGCTCATCGACTTGTCCAGGTACTGTCTTCAACCAATTGAAGCTGGCCTTCACTAGCTGCACTTCCTCTCGTCCAGTTAGGGTCACTGCCAAAGACCTATTTTAGTCTTGCTCTCTCAGTCGTAGCTCTCTCTGGACAGTCAGCTGCAAAGTGACCAAAATTATTACAATTAAAACATCTGGGTCTCCCCTGTTTGTCAAACTTAGGTTTTTGCTGGATCTTGAAGGTATCCAACTTGGTGTCCTTCTTAACTCCTTTCTCCCCCAACTCAGTCTCCCTGTCCTCTTTTTCATGCCTTTTGTGGTGCTTGGCTCCATTCTAGGCCTGGCTTCTGTCTTGCCTGTCCCCAGCCAGTCTAAGGTGTTGGAGCCTGTCATCAGCCAGTTCTGCAGCTTCATTCAGGGTGGTGGACTTCTGTCCTCTGACCCATGTGGTAATATCCTCAGGTAGTGCCTTTAACAGTCTCTCCTGCATCACTAGATCAATGATGTCCTCCTTGGTCACACACTCCTGAATCCACTGGGTACCTAAATACTGCAACTTGCGACTAAACACCACCCAAGAGTCAGGGCCGTTCTTCCTCAGCCCCTCAATCTTAGCCCAGTAAGTGCTGCTGGTAATGTGGTAATGCCACATTAAAGCATTCCTGACAGCATCATAGTCATCCTTCTGACTGAGGGGTTCATGCCTACTTGGACCTTCCTGGCTTCTGGAGTTAGTGGAAGCATTCCCTGGGCCGTTTATTTTTTCCCACCTTATAACTGTCCATGTGGTCCACTAAGTATGATACAATGTCTTCCCGTTCTACCATAGTACTGTATTTGTTCAACTTGCCCCTCTCTCTGTCCTTGAATAACAGCTCCAGGAATCTCCGTTCTCTGGCATCTTCTGCTTTCCTTCTCCTAGTTCATCCCATCTCCTCCTCTTCTTCTCTTGCTTTCTCTCCTTATACATTAGCTTCATCATCTCCACTATCATATGTAGCTGGTTTCTATAGTTAGCTCTTCCTTTCCTCAGCTCTGACTGTCCATTTCATCCTCGTTCCTGTTTATTGTATAGAGTATGTCACCTCTGCTTCGCTAGTGTTGACCATCTGCCTTCTGATCTGCTATGTTTCTGAAAACAGCCTTTCTGCTCCTGAGCTGACATTTTGTTTCCTGGCTCATTCTAACAGGGTTAAGTAAACAACAGCTAACTGTGACCATACACTTGCAATCAGAGAAGTGATGGTTTTCCGGTTGAATCAAGGTGGCTTACGTAGGTTCAGAAAAACATTGTGAGAGATTGCTGTAGACTGGTGTTTGGGAGTTCCTCGGTTCACCGCTGCCACCAGTTGTGATGGTTTAGCCAGTGCCAGCTGTCATGTAGGTTATATGTTTGTCTGTACTGCCACCAAGACAATACCTTTCCTCCTGTCCCAATATGGTCAGGGCCTGTACTAAGTATATGTCTACTGTTCACTGGTTAATATAACTTTAATGAACTGTACAGCAACCTCTGTCTTTCAGGCTTTACTACTGCTCCTTATAAACCGAGCAGCAGTTTGGCCTTCCAGTGGGTTTCAACTACATAAAAATATTCAGTAAATGGTTGACACAATACAAATGCTAATTAAACAAGGTGATGATACTTGTACTTAAGAGTTTCTCAGTCAATGTTCCATAGTCACAGGGCATCCTGGAGGTTGCCCCATGCCAGTTAAGCTGTAGAGTCACTTTTGCTTATCAGGTATTGCTATTATTCCTAGAAAAGTTGTGTTCCTGAATTGATTCCATTCGTAAGTTTTGTTGTAGACATAGCAAGGCATAGTGATGTGCAGTTGTTGTTTGCTTACCTCAATAAAGTAAAGGCGTACATAGAGGGTGATGAAGTATAATAATAATCAGTGTAATGGCTTTTCTCCAAGCCAATCATCAGATCTAATTATATAATCCAACACTATTATCCTCTACTGTTTTGCCTATAAAGATATAAAGATGTAGCCATTTGTACCATCGGTCAGTAATTTTATGGGTGTTGCCTTTCAGTTATTCTTTGAAGCCAAGTCTTTTAACTGCTGTACTGTCACATCTGTCCATAATGAGTATGTAAACTAGTTTCACGAACTGTGGTAGCAGAAATATTAGTCTCTACTACAAGTAAATCAAAAAATTCATCAGAAAAAATTGGTAGAGGAAGCTGAAGAGGAGAAATTTCCGTCTTAACTGAAGCTTATGCTTGTCTGGGGGTCGATGAGCATGAAAAAGAAGTACCAGAAGGCTGCTGTCACACCCAGACACCTAGAGAGTCATTGACAGTAGAACTATTATAAGGACAAGTATAAGATCTAGACAGATCAGCATAAGGATGTAGTTAAGAAGAAGTATATGAATCATTACTGGAAGTTTTGCTTGTTCCACAACCTCTATTTCTAAAACTTCTACCTAGTGATTTATCTTTAGACAAGCCTCTATCTCTGCTTCTAGAGATACTAACTGACATCTTGCATGTCTATGACAATGCCATGGAGAAGTGAGTGTGAACGGGTCAATATGGAAGGAGTTATCGAAACATATGGGAGCTGTAATTGCTGAAGGAAAAGTTGAGGAACAGGGGAGGAATGTCCTAAGTAAAATCAAACACACCAATAAAATATCTAGGGGTTATGCCATGGATACTGGGGAAGGGTCTGGAGGGAATAATATTCCAAAAATGAAAGCTAGCTAATGTTGTAGACTAATGGGAGGAAAAACTTACTTTGTAGGGGCTGCACTAATCTAAAAACTCACTGGAATCCATGTAAACTCAAAGAAAACCACCAACTACCCAGGATAACAGCTACTCCCACTTTTTGACAGACTCCAGAAAAGAAAGTTTATGACTCTCTATGTACCTTTATTTCTACTTTAAGCTTTACTTATATATCTATACTCAACCTCAAAGTTCCCATAGATCTTCTCTCCTCATCATCACTGGAATTACCATCCTGGAAATAGCTTTCCCAACCAGCTCCCAGTTCAGAAATAACAGCTCTGCTAAGGGCAGCCACCTCCTCAGGTTGAGTCCCCTGTAGGCAAGGCCTCTTCTCCTTCCTCATAGCTAGATTCAGCATTTTTTAATGGACAAAATTGCTGTCTAGCAAATCCACAGTCAACTTTGAGACCCCATAGTGATTGGTGAAGTTGTAGTTGGCATATTAAATAGGATTAATAATGCTTCAATATTTTTCTGTTGGAGCAACTCTGGGTGTATGCCCATGCACTTTCAGATGTTAAGTTCAAATAATTGATTTTAGAGAATACTTTTTATAAACTTGTGTCACCCTCACATGTATATCATGCATTTAAGAGTTGATCACAACAGCAACTCCATTGCACACAACACATAGACATATGTAAACTACAGTGCAATCTACAGATCCCACAATAGGTACACAATTTCAACATCCAAAGATTTCAAATTTTTGAACAGCATGACACAACTAATCTATTTCTTGATTACAAAACATGCAAGTTGAGGAGAATTTCGGTGTAAAAGTATTATCGAATCAATCTAGCTAATAGCTGTAATACACAAAAATGAGCAAACTATTGTACAGTTCTTTCATGGATAGATGTGTGACATATATGCAAGAAGAACATGACTAACAAAAATAATTTTCAAACATCATTCATTGAATATTTAGAAACTTGTGAAAATGCACACAGAATGTTACTTGAGCTTGAGAATAAATATTGAAGCCAGTAACCGTGGTACCTATGATGTAAGTGTGATCTGCCGATTGCATTGATGTTTTATGTTTGCCAATGTGCCAAGGGTATGTGATGACAGAACTTTCTTTATACTTATTAGAAGACAAAGGAGAGAAGGTTCATTATAGTGGTGATAATGTTAGATTCAACTACAGGAGGTGGCTGCTTTTGGCAGAGCTGTCATCTCTCACAAGGTAGCTCAGCCATCTTTGTCAAAGATGGTGATTGTAGTGTTGATGAGGAGAATCAAGGGAATTTGGAAGTTGATTAAAGATATATTTATTGAGTTTGAAATTGGGTAAAGATATATTTATGGATAGCATTAGAAACTGAGTATTCGAAAAGGTAGGAATGGCTATTTTCCGGGTAGCTGATAGGTGTTTGTGAATATGTCTTTATGTGAGATTTAGACTTGTATATTCTCCACACAGTCGGTTTGCCTTCCTGTTAGTCCACAGCTTGCCAAGCTCTCTTTTTATTGTGCTTATATCCCTTTCAGACCACTCCATCGTGCAACAACCTAAGTTCTAATTATACATGTTGCTATTTACGAAAAATGAACCATGTGCATTTTTTTTTTTTTTAATTCTTCTCTAGGCCCTTCTTTTGTTTCTACAGCATATCCTCCAGGTTCTTCAGTGTCTTTCGCATCCACTCCAGGACACTTTTTGGTGTCTACCTTAATCCTTCCAGCCCCTTCCGCTTCAAAGTTTTCTGAAGCATTACCTCTTCCTTCAGTGTTTATGCTTCTCACTATAACCTGCATAAACCAGTAGCTTGTTTCATCATTGGGCTCCTTCAGTGATGACTTAAAACTCACTGCTACTGCTTCGCATCATAAAATGATGAGAGAATGTTCATCCATTCCTTTTTTGAAATTTTACCGTCCAGCAGCCATTGAAAAGAAGGTACTCAGGGTAATACCAGAATGTTTATTACTAAAGTAGACTTACATGCCTATGTATTCATAGTTACACATAGGCACAGGAGTTACCTGTTTTTCCTCAAGGTCTCTACATAATAACTTAATTCAATAGAATTTAGCAGTTACACAAAGATTAAAAAACCTATTGAATTACAGTATCAAATGGTAACAACATTAGTCTGATGATATTCATAATGATGGTTTTATTTATTAAGAAACCATAATTGACTATTATACAAATTGTTCATCAAAATTTATACTTTAAATTAATTAAAGCCACAGCTATGACGTTCATGGATTACTGTGCATTGTATTCTTCGAAATTATGGCAGGAATTGCATAGTAGATATGAGGTTGGAGTTGGAGACTGACTCATAGCAAGGAACACAATGATTTCAGAGAGGGGAACTTGAGAAGTCTGCCAACACTGAGCATGCTTGGATCCAATACCATCTGATCTTGTGACTTATAACCTATGTAATCAGTAAAACTAGAAATGGTGGAAACTGCTTGAAAAGAATAAACTGAATATCCATTGTACACATAAGGATCAGCACTTCAAAAGAGGCTTGAAGTATACCTCATTAGTGAATCTCAACTCTCAAGAATCTCCATCTAAAACTATGCCCATCATCATCTGTCTGATAAGTTGCTGTGCTTATTATACTATGAACATTCAGACAAGTCATGAATCATGTGATTTCTTGTTGCTAATTGATAATTATACATTTATTTGTTAATTTTTTCATTCAATTCGGAGAAAACCACAGTAGTTCGGTTGAAATTTATCAAGAATTAAATAGTGACTTTCAATAATCAACTTATATTTGCTCCTGTTAATACTCTCACTATCATCATGAGTAGAAATGTTTTATTTGCATATTAGTCATGCTGTTTAACAACATTTTGAGAAAAAACATTATGGGCATGCCAACTAGAGATAACTGTACTTCTGGCAGCTGCTTAGCTGTACAACAACTTTCTGCAATTATATTTAGCAAAATTATAACCAGCAGGTGGAAAGTAGCGGTGTAGCTCATATACTTATTACTGTTTATAGCGATAAACGCAAACCACTTGATTGTACAGTTTCATAATAATTCGATGTTCTTCTTGATGTTACATTAACTATTGGACCTAATATTATTTATGATTTAGTCACAATATGATTCAGTCACAATATTCTATATATAAGAAATTTTAGCTGTCACTGTAATTTATATCAGAAATTACATTTTTTTGTTTCAACAGTGCATGAACTATTAGCTGATTAGTTAGGCTATCACCAACACTAATGTGCATGTTTATTCTTGTTATTATTACTACTATTACCATCATAATTGTTTGAATGATTATCTTTGTTTGCAAATGCACCCTCATTTACTTTATGTTCTGATATCTGATCTTTAGATCCTGAACGAATACATTCAAATGACACTAAAGCACCAATTCTGGAATGCAGTAGAGATTATTACCAAGAAAATGGTTCAAGTTACTGTACCAGAAGTTGTAAGTCCTGGGTACAACTTAATCAAGGTGGAATTTGGTCACTTGTTGACGTATTGGCATTCCTATTATTAAGCCTTTCAATTCTAGCAAGTGTAGCAATAATCATAATATCTTATCGAGCATGGAAGAGAATGTGAGTTAATTATAACATAAAATTTAGTCTATAATTATTCTAGATAAATTGCCATCTTTTCCTTTTGATGGGACCAACATTTATTATTCCAGAGCATATGCCCACCCCTCTACCCTCTACCCATGCTCTTATCCCTCCCTCCTCCCAAACCTACCAAAACTCCACATTTCCCCTTATATCTTTATATTGTTGATATATACAACTAGAAAATATTATTATAGACCTCCCTTCCTTTCACATAGCACTGAGTCAACACTTAAACGATTTCCATTTAAATGCACTATATATATTGTGACACCCAAGCAATATGCTTGGCAATTGGTGGAAGAAGTTATTTGTCTCCTAAAGGAAAAGTACTACATTTTTATAGTATAAAGACTTAAATACCCATGTAAATGCTGGCATTATTATTATTATTACCACAGGCTTATTTTCCCTGCTATCTTCGTGGTATACGTGACGATTGGCACTTTGGTTTTATGTAAGCATTGTTACATTTACTTAATATACCAATTATTTATATAATTATTCCATTACATGTTTCATTTGCAATGATTGGTTTTATGGACCGTGGCCAGCTGTTCTGTGTATCTCGGAGTCTTATTAAGAGTCTGACAGAAGTCACTCCCCTTTGTATTACATTTGGTATGATATTATGTAGCTAGCTATAATAAAACTATTTTTATTGACATCTTTGTTTAGCCTTTTGGTGGAGATGGAAATGAAAGTAGATTATTGATAAGATAAGGCAGCCTTCAGTGGAGAGTTGGATGAAAAATTGGATAATACAGCTCAAAGCCTATCTATGTATTTGTTTCCACCTATGTATTAGCCACACATTCACCCATAAAAATATGAATGAGTCACTGGCCTTAAATAATATGGTCTTATGTAAATCAGGAATATTGCTCATAATGTAAGAATAATCGAGATAATGCCTGGAAGCAGATCCAAGCTACATTGGCCTGGATGCACCTCTGCATAACTGATAATGGGTTTCATGGTTAATAACTGATGTGACGCTTCTCCAAATAGCAGAATTATCCTGCCCAAAATAAAACAAACAACAAACTGAGACCATTATAAGATAGCAAGATCTTTATAGTCACCTCCCCAATAGGTTTTCATACATTTATTTTGGCTGCACTCTTCTAGCAGTTCAAACTGTGCAGCCAAGGTTGTTTCTCACCTCTGCCTCACAGTACTGGCATTGATGAGGATGGCAAATGGGAGCCCTAAACGAAGGCCCACAGCAATTCTAATGGTTGTATCGTCCATACTCAAACCCAAGTTGGTAATTGGTGGGACATGGAGCCATGTTCCAGATTCTCTTGTAGAGACAGCCAAAAGCCTAGCTCTAGTCAAGCCTTCTAATGCATTGTTCAGCAAGGATTCCACCTCTACTGAAACTTGACAGGCATTCCGTGACTTCTGGAGGCATGCTCCTGAACCAGCTGGTTGGAGTTTATCATGGCCTTTTGACCACGTCAATAGGACCTCCTCAAGAGTGGGAGATGGAAGAGACTGAAGGGTATGGGGGGAGGATGTTTTTGACTAAGTCATGCGAGGCAGCAGCCGAGGGCAGGAAGGCAGATGGATAAAGCTCCTCAGCACGCCTAATACAAAGACCACCCACTTTAATTGGTAGACTTGCTTGAGACCAAGCTGGGTCCACATCAGAAAAATTAACTTTGGTGATGCTGCTTATTATAGACTCGAGGGTCTTGTCATAGGTAGCTAGGCCCGGAGACAGAAAGCAACAGAACGTCCTGAGGATGTATTGTAACTTTGGGATGGAAAAAGTGTTGCGTAGCAGCATCAAGACCTCGTGGGCCTAGACATAGCTTAACCTTTCCCTCATCAGCTCAAAAAACCTCACCTTGTCCTTAAAGCCACTGAGATCGACTCCACACTACCGAGCGGGGCACCAAGAGTTCTAGTGGATCAATTGTCTTAGCTCTCTTCTCACACTTTCAGGTGGATCTAATTCCTGTCTCACTAAATGGTTGGTAGAGAGAGAGCAACATCGACCACCCCTTGAAGGCACACATAGGCATCTAGCAAGAAATGAAAGTGACCTTTTCCTAGCAGGTGGACTGTTACAGGCCACCACCTTCTCCTGGATAATAGTAAGCTTAGCTGATGCTAGGTCTCTAAAGGCCCTTGATACCCTCTTCAGGATTCTAGTTGTTGATGGCTTAAAGGTAAAAAGGATTGGTAGCACACCATTACTTGAAGATTCAGAAGCAGGTGCTGTGATTGTCTGCACAGGTGGTTGTGATGGCAGAGCATGAGGCTTGCTAGAACCAAGGCAGTGATTGTTAGGGACCATGAGGTCTAATAGGGCCTGATGCCGACACAGAAAAGCTCCTCAAGCAGACGAAACACTCAGAACGACCCCGACAGCAAATGGTGACATTGCAATTAGAAATTGTTACAGAGGTTGAACTGTGCAACCCTGTAACTTATGCAGTATTGATTAGTAGTGCTGCCACCAGGTTTATAGTTGGCTAGCTACCCCTGTACTGCTGCTAGCTATCCTGTACTGATAACTTGTGTAAGGTACCTCAAAGACCACAACTGACAAACACTACTGCTTGCAATGAACTCAGTCGACTGAGTTCATTGCAAGCAGTAGCTGCCAGGCCTCTTACATTATGGTTTGCTAATCAAATTCATACTCCATCAATAGTGGTTACATTCAACAGGCTGGTGTGTATGCAATGAACTACTTGAATGGTTCAAAACCAGTCATGTCTCAAGTGGCCCTGTGACATTAATACATATAATATTAGGAATAATAAAAAAATTATTCTATATATATATTATATATTTGTATTGTTTTGATGCTTATTTCATTTCTTATTTATTATCGTTATTTTAATTTTCCACATCCGGTTCACATGCTAGATTCATGTGCCAGGGTGTGGTTTGTAGCATGTGGTGAATAGAACAAGCTCACGTGAGTCTAGGCATCTCATTGAATTGTAATTTCGTTATGTCGACTGTGAGTTTTTCTTCTTGTAGGAGGATGCAATGCCTTCATCATACAATATATATATATAATGCTGAAGCATTGATTCATAAACTAAGCTTTATTATATAATAAGTTTGTTTCACATTTCATTTATCTGTAGGTATTACGACCACATATTTCATCAGTCAACTTCAACTATGGTGGTTATTCCATACAGCAACTCTATTTTGGAAAGTTGTATTTCCATTCCATGCTCAAGCCTTCGAAAGATCTGGCAAGAACAAATACATTCACATAACATGCATCATAGTTGGAATTTTATATCCACTAGTCCCCATTACAATTACAATGATTAACACTGCAGAAGATCTTCGGAAACAAAATGCAAATTCCACCTCTCAATATAGAAGAAGTTTGTTCATATCAGAAGGATTGGGTTTTGGATATACCAGATTGCCTACTGGTTTCTGCAGTGCAACAAATCCAGATGCATATTTCTACTCCTTTCTCCTTGTGAATGACATCATCTTGGGATGTGGGTGTACCTTGCTCGTCATTGTATTCCGGTCAATACATCAACTTTATACCAAGAGAAAGCAAGTGAGGTTACTAAACATTAAATTAGCTTGATAGTATATATTGTGAATAACTTTTTGTGTGTTTTTTCTTATAGAGAACTGTAAACTTAAACATCAATGGAAAACCAGGACCTCAATTCACCTTTGGAACAGCTGAGAAGAAGCTACTAGTTGTGCTATGCTACTTCATTGTAGTTAGCTAATGGTGTTTGTACATCAGCATATTCATTGGAAACTAAAACTTTTGCAGATTATATCAAGGATCTACAAAAGTTCTTAATTTGTGAGCAGGGGAGCCAAAATTCAAGCAATCAATGCATTTATTCTGATTATCGCAACATTGGCATTACATTTATTCTTATCTTGGGGGATTTTTTGCTGACCTTTTTTCCAATGGTTAACCTGCTCTATGTAGTGAACATTCAAGAGCTAAAGAAATTGTGGAAAAGATCGCCATGGTCAAGAGTCTCCAAGCAATAATATCATACTTTGTTACAGACATGCTGCTATGATAATGTCTTATTTTTATTACATATCTTTTGTAGTGTAATATTTAGCAATAAAATTTTATAGAGGCCATTTCCTCAATGGAAATAAATTAGCATGAGAGTTGTTGGTTAAAACAATGGTGATAGAAAAATTGTGTGTCTGAATTTTTCAAAGTTATTTGATTACCAAGATGAAGTAAATGGAAGTCAAGCTCATTATATGCCTTTCCCTCCATTTGGTTAACACAGAAACAAAGCTTGTATTACCGCTGAAAGTCTTTAAAAAAAAAAGAGAGAAATAATTTGACCTCTATAGAGCAAGAAATGTTGATTGGTATAACTGTCTGAAATAACTGTCTGACATAAAAAGCATTTTATTTTGCACAAAAATGTTGTGGTTATAATTATTTCTATGCTATATAAATACTTGTTAATTTAACTACATATATACATGTTAGCATAGAAACAGCTTTCACTGTTGATAATGATTATGACTAAGTATCAATTAACATAAGTCTTAGAAGAATGTAGATGTTGTAGGAACTGTATAATGGTAATAGTTATTCAAAGTACTTGGAGTTTAATCTCTTACTAATTTCAATAATACGTATATAATATATACACGTATCTGTCACTAAGATAATGTGCATCTATGAATACAAAAAAAAACCCTAGCCATTCAGATGTAGTTAATGTTATCCATTGTTATTTCTAGATTCTTTACAACCTAATATTAGGGATTAAGTAACCATTTCATTGCAGTTAGGACAAACACAAACCCATGAAATAAATGAACACATGATTGTGCTTAATATGTTTTTCATCATATTTTCTGCTCTATGAGGCTAAAATACACAAAATTGCCCTGTCCATGTGACAAAAGGTTAGAGCAGATACCAGAGTCTTGGCCCATCAGATAAATATTTGAGTATTATGAATGTGACATTTGGTAATGCTCATTTTATGATCATTACTTGAATTGAGCACAACAAGTTTCATCGTAATGTACAATGGTAACAACTGTTTCGGGGTACCTATTTTTACCTAACTATAAGACTCTCAACACATTGATTGCTTCTGCACATGTATGTGCAATAATTGATTCTAGCTGGCAGCTGCATTTTAAGGGCCCAATACTAACTTGCAAGAGATGACACATGATGCACTGGGTTCTACAAAACCTATAATAACTGCAACCAGGTCGACTATGATTGCACAACTAAAGTATGTCATTAATACATTTACTCCACCATACTCAAACTCTTCCCTGGTATATAATAAGTGAGTCTGTTTGGAAGTTCAACTTGTTGCTGTGGTGTGAGATACTTGATCCTTGTGGTCGTATGATCTCTCAACTTTTTCTGGTGTTTCCTCTGTTCCTGTGGTTTCAGCTATCTTCTTCTTAGCAGATGTAGTGGTTGATGTAGCTTCTGGTACTTCTCCAGATTGTGTTTGGCATGCCTTTTCCAGATTTGTCTCTGTACCGCCACTGTATAGGACACAGGTCCTGTTCACTCCACTACTTCACAAGGTGACTACTATCTTTCTGTTCCATGATAAATCTCTCACCCGGATACTGTGGAAATCGTTTGATCTGACATGCCAATCAACATTTTGCTTCTGCACCCTCTTGTTTTTCTTTTTTATGGTGGCTATTCCATACAACTACTCTCTTTTGGAAAGTTGTATTTCCATTCCATGCTCAAGCCTTCGAAAGATCTGGCAAGAACAAATACATTCACATAACATGCATCATAGTTGGAATTTTATATCCACTAGTCCCCATTACAATTATAATGGTTAACACTGCAGAAGATCTTCAGAAACAAAATGCAAATTCAACCTCTCAATATAGAAGGAATTCGTTCTTATCGCAGCATTGGGTTTTGGATATACCAGATTTCCTACTGGTTTCTGTACTTCAACAAATCCTGATGCATATTTCTATTCCCTTCTCCTTGTGAATGACATCATCTTGGGATGTGGGTGTACCTTGCTCATCATTGTATTCCGATCAATACATAAATTTTACATCAAGAGAAAGCAAGTGAGGTTACTAAACATAAAATTAGCTTGATAGTGTATATTGTGAATAACTTTTTTGTGATTTTTCTTATAGAGGACTGTTAACTTAAACATCAATGGAAAACCAGGACCTCAATTCACCTTTGGAACAGCAGAGAAGAAGCTACTAGTTGTGTTATGCTACTACATTTTAGTTAATGGTACTTCTACAATAGCTTATTCATTGGAAAGTAGAACCATTTCAGATTAGCTATATCAAGGATCTTCAAAAGTTCCTATTTTGTGAGCAGGGAAGCCAAAATTCAAGCAATCAATGCATTTATTCTGATTATCGCAACATTGGCATTATATTCATTCTTATCTTAGTGGATTTTATGTTGACCTTTTTCCCGATGGTTAACCTGCTCTATGTAGTGAACATTCAAGAGCTAAAGAAATTGTGGAGAAAGACTCCATGTTTAACAGTCAGCAAGCAATAATATCATACCTTGTAAAAGGACCGACATACTATATACTAAAATAGAATATATTTTAATACATCTTTGTAGCATAATATTTAGCATTAAGATTTTAGAGACAATTTTGTTTGACACATTAATGGACATGAGAGTTGCCGATCGTGATAGGAAAATTGTGTGAGAATTTTTCAGTTATTTCTATATTAAATTACTAAGATGAAGTACATGGCAGGTAAGCTCATTATATGCCTTCCCTGCATTTGGTTAGCACAGAAACAAACTCGTATTACCACTGAAAGAATAGAGACCTGTTCAGAGCAAGAAATATTGATTAGTATAACTCTTTATTTAACCTGACAAAGGTATTTCATTTTTCACAAAAATTGTTGTGGATATAATTAATTTAATAATATATGCTATACAAATGCTAGTTAATTTAACTACATAATTATAGTTATAGCTACATGTTAACATAGAAACAGAGCATACACTATTGATAATGGTTACAACAGAATATTAATACTAATCTTTAGCATAATAGTTGAAATTTAACTCAGGATTAGTCTTAGAAGACTGTAGGAACTGTATAATGATATAAAGTACTAAAAGTTTGATCTAACATCGATCACTTAATCCCTACTACTAGTTATTGAAGGGTTATACAGAATCTAAATAACTCTGTATAACACATAAAATAAATTTAGGTTAATTAAATATCTAGGTTTTTGTTTTGGGTTTTTATAGATACATAATCACAGACACAGATAGGGGAACTCATGATTGATTTTGGCAATTCGGTGTATTTCAGCCTCATAAATGTTCTCCATGTATTTCATTTAATTTATGCTTTTTAATCTTTGAGTATGATGAAAAACATATTATCCTGTGTTATTTATATCATGAATTTGTGTTTGTTTTCTTACAATTTCAATAATACGTATATAATATATACACATATGGCAGTTTGGTTGGCAATGCTCATTTGATGGTCATTACTTGAACAAGCTTCACAGATATCATTGATCTTTATAATACTGCACAATAGCAGCAACTGTTTCAGTGTAACTAAACATCCTGTATTATATATTCACTTGACTCGCAATCCATTGATCACTTCATGGAATAATTGATTCTAGCAGAGCTAAACCAGCAGCTGCATGTTAAGGCCAAAGATGTCTCAATACAGATTTGGCCAACTCTCTCAATATGAAAGGCCATTTTTTGGTGTGGAAAAGGTCACAGTCAATAGTAAAGAGGCTAATATGAAGAGTAAAGAGGCTAATATGAAGGTAAAGAGGCTAATATGAAGAGTAGAGAGGTTAATAAAGAGTAAAGAGGCTAATAAGAAATGAGTAAACAAAAAAAGTTAAGACAATTATAGTTAAGTAGTCGAAAGTCAAAGTGCTGATAAGAATTGTTGAATACAGTGCTTAAATTATCTAAGTGAATTAGTTTCTTTAACATAATTGGGGAGAGAGTTCCAGAGCCTAGTAGAGGCAGGGGGAAATGAGAGGTAAGTTGACTGAGTTCTGTTTGGGATTAGCAGATGGCTACTGATGTGGAAGGATCACAAGTTGTAGCAGGGAGAAAGTTGACATGGTGGGCGGCTAAGGAAAAACAATGTTATTGTGAATACATTTGAAAGTTTGGCATTACCACGGTGAGTGGATAGAGATGGAAGATGAAGCCATAATGAGAAGTGAAGAGCAATCCAAGCATCATTGTTTACTACATAATTTACATGCAAAGTACTGTATTCTCTCTCAAGATGAGATGAAAGATAGGATGATTGAGGGGCCCAGGAAAGAACAGTACTCCAAATGAGGATGGATAAGAGAAGTGTAGAGGCGAAGCAGAGAAGAAGTGTCTGACTAAAGCACAAATAATGGTATAGAAGACCAAGTAATTTATGGGTCTTGGAAGAGATGTAAAAAGTGTGATTGGCCATGATAGAGATTAAGAAAAGTGGATTCCCTGGTACTTGTAGTAACTGAATTGGAGAGCATGTGATACACAGAGAGGTGGCAGAGACTAAGTAAGAAGAGATTATTTAGATTTCACAAGATTAAGTGTGACAGATTGAGAAACACACCGGCAGTCATAAAGTTTAGGTCTTCAAGTAATTTATGGGTCTTGGAAGAGATGTAAAAGTGTGATTGGCCAGGATAGAGATTAAGAAAACTGGATTCCCTGGTACTTGTATTGGAGAGCATGTGATACACAGAGGTGGCAGAGACCAAGTAAGAAGAGATTATTTAGCATTTAATTTGATTTCACAAGATTAAGTGTGACAGATTGGGAAACACACCGGCAGTCAGGTCTTTTCGGAAAGGGGGAAAATTAGAATGAGAATTGATGAAAAGAAGGATATCTTTGGTGTAGCTTAAACAAGATGGACAAAGCATGTTACACACACCATTGATGTAATTGATAAAGAGGAGAGGACCTGAAAAGTGGGTGATAGAATGGAGAAATGAAGATGATGAAGGGAGAGTAGGCCAAATGTTGGGTAGGTGAGTAGCAGGGGTGAGAAGAGATGTTCAGTTGGGTATGGTTGACAGGATTGTAGTTGTAATGGATGTGCTCAAGAGGTGGAAGAAGAGGAAAGAGAAAATATTTAAAATGTTTAGCAGCCAGAGTCCCATGTCCCTATGTCTTTGGCACTTCCCCTCCCTATCGACATCCCAAAACAAACTCTTTGTAATTCATTATTTCTTGTAATAATCATTAAAATAGCCATGTTTTTTTCTTCAGTAGTCATTGTCATTTTTGTTTGTATGTACATAGTAATGGCCTATATCAAGGCTCAATAGGACAATTAAAATCTACATTACCACTGAAATAGAGCATAAAACAAGGCTCATTATAACTATCAGTTTTGGATTCTCGATTTTTATTATGGAAATAAAAAGCACATTTTTAAAAACTATAACAAAATGTAGTTATCGAATAAGTTTACTGTGATCCCTACTGACCCTACTACATAATTATACTGCATAGCTTACTACCGTCATCAGGTGGCGGAATTGTATTCTGGGGAGTAAAGTGCAAGGAATATGGCATGTGAAGGAATTTGGCAGGTGCGAAGTAATATGTCAATGCGAGTATGAAACTGTTTAAACATGGATACACTGGGAAGTTTCCCAGGGGCCCCATGATTCTAGGGACTCCATACTGCCATATTATTCATGAGAAATCTCTTGGCAGAGTGGATAATTACTCGACCTCCTGTGGAAAGGCCACAGATTCAAATCCGTACAGAGCCATTTATTGACGGTTGGCACACGAACAATTATTGCATCCTTGTGGTCGGCTGGAAAAATGTAGCTGAATGACCCTAAGGGAGGACTTCAGCCAATCTAAGCATTTCTAAGGCCCAAAAGCAACTCTACAAACTTCAGCACTAAATAAGTTTGCCATAGAAACAGTTGAGCTAAAACATAAATGAAATTGCTAGCTAGTTATCAAGATCAATTGCGCTTCTGAGCTTACTTTAGCATCGAAGCGGTAGTTATCAATTGGATGATCAGACCGAACAATAAATCTTCGATTCGTCACTGCCAATTCCATTCTTTTTCTTTTTTCTTTTTTTTCCCCAAGTGCAAGGGAAATATATTCACAAAGAATTTTTTCTGGAAAGTAGATATCACTGTGATATCCAAAGCTACTGGTAAACCTCTCTTCCAGATAGGGAGATCTACATCGGCCTGGCGGCTGCAGGAACCAGGATTAAGGGCTGATATTTCCTTCCAGGGAGAGGGGGGGTGCCAAGGCAGCTGACTGGACAGCTGAATAAAGTGCATCCCGGATGGAGTCGTGCCGGAGGATCCTGTCCCCGTTACCCACACATCCGACTTGGTGGTCACCAAGGGGTTTAGCCACAGCTTAACATATGGGGCATAGTATATTCTCCTCCACCATCTGCAACACCAGCCAGTATTGGAGATAGAGATGGAACTCCCTGTCATAGAGATGGAGACCAATGGCTTGGCAAGGGACTACATTTAACCAGTCTCCAGAATGGGGTATGGATGCCCTAGATCATGAGTCATCTGCCCTATCCAAAAGGTTGTCAAAGGAAGCCAGATCAATGGTGTGAGAGGGATCACTGCCAGAGGGAGACATCCACATCCTCAAATGAGTGCCAATCCAGTTTACATGCAAACTGAGCCAGGCCTTCCATAGCAGGGGGCAAGAAATGGGAGGCATCAGTGGTGTACCTCAGTATCTTAGTTATGAGGGAGCTATATTGGACCAGCGATCCTCCTATGAATGCATGGAGCATGAAGGGAGGCTATCCTAATGTTCAAACCTCCAAAGGAGCTGGTAACGGAAGCCTTCAGCCAAGCCCAATCTGACAAGGACCCTCCTACAAGGTCTGAAATGGCTTCCCTCATACCATTGTCAAAAGCCTTAGTGGCACCCCAGATATGTCTTGGGAGGATAGTATGGAAGGAAGGCAAAGGGCACTTTAGGGAGCGCTAAACAAGAATGAAGGAGCATACACACTCCATTTGGTAGTCTTGGAGGTTCCTCACCCGATGGAGGACCATATTTTTGCCATAGGAAGGTGGGCCTATGGGAGAATCAAGAAGATCGAATCCATCGCATGATAATGGGATATCAGCAGGTAAGGATTTGGAAGAGGTGCAGCTTCTTCTGGGATCTAGAGGAGAGACTAAGCCAGATTCAGGTAAAGTACAACTTCCTCAATGATAGCTATGGCAACACAGAGGTCATTGGCAGTTCCATAGAGCATTCCACTATCAAGATTTGGTCTCATGTCTGCTCAACAAAGGGGTTGAGGGCCAAGAAAAAGCCCAAAAGATCATCCTGCTGTACTCTACAGGAACTAGAGATGCTATGGTCGCCAAGGCAAAGGGTTGGTTGGCCTCATAACACATCTCCAGCCAGGCAGATATTTGAGGGAATGCAGGACCTCACTTCTTGGAATATTTTTTCACAGTCCACGTAATAGAACACATTAGAAAAATCCAGGAGTAAGGTCCATTTCTTTCAGGTTGGATGTTCAAATCCACCTGAACTCTAGTCATGGAGTGGACAATGGCTTCAAAGTCACAGGCACCCCAACACCCACCTGGGTTGGAGTCAGGATGCTGACAGCTGTAGGTTGCATGGCACGTGAAATTCATTTGGAGACAGGCTACATAAAACCTCTCCCAAAACAATCGGACGAAGCTCACTTCTCACAGGCATAAAGGGTTGCTCCACATAGGTGAGGCACAACCTCAGGTGGGGCAAGGCCAGCACATAGAAGGTTGATAACTAGGCCAGAGCCCAAAGGGCCTTATTAGCTTCGTCTGGGGAGGGGCAAAAGGAAGGTCCAGGGGCTGAACCATTTGGGAAAGATCTGGCAACTCTCTCAGTGGAGATCTGAATGGGAGGAGGGACTGGATCAACAGGGATGACAGGAAGGGGAACTTGGGTATGCTTGGACAGCAGTTTAGAGTAAACCTCAGCAGAAGCAGGGGCAAGACCGTCTGAGATCAGGGCCTGCATGGCCTTTTTGTATTGGCCATCTGCCTTTGCCCTATAAGCACGTCGGGCAGTTGACACCTGTAAAGACTCTGGGGTCACCTTCCTTGGTCTCCTACAGCAAAGTTTAATCTGGCCATTCACCAACTCAACGTCTGACCATACACCCAGAAAATTACAAGCTCTCCACTTCTCATCCTTGATGGTTCTCTCTATGTCACGTCAATGGCACCGGCCACACCTCTCTGGATTGGAAAAGATGCACCCAAGTAACTGAAAAACTTTATACAGAGGGCCAGAGCAGAGGGATCAATAGTGATGGCACTGAAGACTTCACCCACAAAGCTGGCCCAAGCTCCCTGGCAGATTTTGGTAGATGGTGGAGTGTTAGAGATCTTGTCCTCAGAATAACCACAAGGGCGGGTGCGCAGAATGGAAAGGGAGGACGACACCATGACTGAGAGGGTGGTCGTACCGGTAGAGAGGAGGAAAGGTATCCTTAAGATGGCACACTCCAACAAACTAGGAGGTCATTTTTCTTACAAAAAGACAGTAGCCAAACTGTTTACCTGGCACGGTATTTCTATAAAGACACCAAAGCCTGGTGTAGATCATGCCCAGAATGCCAAAAGGCAGTTAGAAAAACTTCTCACATAGCTCCTCTCTGTCCCCTCCCTATTATTTCTACCCTCTTTGCGAGAATGGCTTTTAACCTTGTAGGTTCCTTGTTCAAGGTAAAGTCTGGCAACAGATATATATACATGTATGTGCTTTGCATCTAAATACCCTGACATGGTCGCATTACACAGGGTAAATGCGGAGATGGTTGCAGAGGCTATGAGAGATCTTCTCCAGGACAGGATTGCCAGAGGAAATATTTAAAGACCAAGGTTCTGTCTTCATGGGGTACCTCACCAAACAACTGTGTCAACTCCTCAATGTGAAACAGCTGAGGACATCTCCATACCACCAACAAACAGATAGCTGTCTCGAATGCTGGCACGAGTCGTTAAAGAACATGCTGAGGAAATGTAGTGAGCATAAGAGGAAATGGGATAACATATTGAAGTACTTCTTATTCACTTATAGTAGCAGTCCCCATGCAAATACCGGGTTTTCTCCATTTGAGATAGTGTTGGGTAGGCCAATAAGAGGACCACTGGATGTGGTGAAAGAAGGTTGGCTGAGTGGGGAGATGGACCAGAAGACCGTAGTAGAATAGGTAGACCAGTTTGGAGAGAAGTTGATAGAGATGAGATAGGTGTGGAAAGAGAGAAATCAGCCAAAGCATCCATGAAGGCCCAGTATGATAAAAAGGCACGAGCCCATGAACTTAAAGTAGGCATGCTAGTCCTGGTCAGAACCCCTAACCTGAGAGGAAAGCTAGACGACCTGTGGGATGAGATAACCAGGAAAGTAAGCTCTGTTACATATGAACTAACCATACCTGAAAGAAGAAGTAAGAGAAGAATAGCTCATATCAACATGTTAAAGGCCTGCAACCCTCCTGATGCTTTGCTACTAGGTATGGTAGTAGTAGCAAAAGAGTATGACGAGTGCCAGGAGCATGGTCAAGTACTTGCAGAGCTGCCAGCTCTGATACGGACAAGCAGAAAGGTGAGGTGGGAGCCTTGCTAGCCAAATATAATGGCAGGAGGTTGGTAAAACAAGGGATATGTGTCATGAGATTGATACTGGCAACGAGATGCCAATCAGGATATGCCCATGTTGGTAATTCCAGCATGGAGGGACCAGCTGAGGGAGGAGATCCGGGTGTTACAAGAGTCCAGCACAGTGGTGACATCCACCAGCCCTTGGTCCTCAAACATGGTCCCAGTTCGTAAGCCTGATGGCACCGTCCGACTCTGCATTGATTTTAGAAAGTTTAACTACATCACAAAACCAGACCTATTGTATGTGCTGGATAGACGAGATGATCAACCGACCAGCTTGGGGAAGCCAATTATTTGTAAAAGTTAGATCTCAGGAAAGGTTTTTTCCAAATTCCCCTGGCCCAAGTAGATCAGGAAAAGACAGCCTTTTACATGCCATGGGGAAAATTCCATTTTACTATGATGCCCTTTGGATTGAGAAACGCCCCGGCAGGATGATGGACACAGTCCTAGAGGACATCCAAGATTTTAGTGGTGCATATATGGATGATTTTATCATATTTAGTCACACCTAGGAAGACGCTGTGCTAAACAGACTAAGGAAGGCTTGACTAACTGCCAAACCAGCAAAATGCCAATGGAAGTCAGTATCCCTTACCTTTCTTGGACACACCGTTAGGAAGAGGCAAGGTGTCCACACCAGACCACAGGGTGGAAGCAATCATAAACTATGGGAGATCTATAACCCAAAAGGACATACAATCCTTCCTGGGTATCACAGGATACTATAAGAAATTTTTCCCTAATTACGCCCACAAGTCCATAGAACTCACCAATGCAATGCGGAAGAGCGCAACTAATGTTGTATGTTGGTCTACTGCTATTAATGATGAATTTTATTATCTATGCCATATCCTTTCCTGAGTGTTCTCCCTTACCATCCCCACTCACACAGACACATTTATCCTACAGACAGACACATCCACAAAGGGGATTGCTCGTGTTCTTAGTGTGGTGAGGGAAGATGAAGAATTACCAGTGGGGTTCTACTCCAGGAAGCTGCGTCCATCAGAGACAAGGCACTCTGCTATGGAGATCGAATGTTTGGCCATCATACGAAGCATCTAGCGCTTTGGTGTTTACTTGGTGGGAAGCCCTTCACTGTTGAAACCAACCACAAGGCTATAACACATCTCCAGTCTTCAACTCACCTCAATGGCAGATTAACGTGGTGAGCATTACTGCTTCAACCCTATGACTTCACCAACTGCTATCGTCCTGTCCTGAAGAATGGTAATGCCAACGGACTCTCTCGTCAGGCTATGGATGGAAAGCAGGAAGAAGAAAAAGAATGGCAACACCCTTTTTAATAAGCTGTATTCAAAAATTGTGGAGTAAGGGAATTACCAAGTAACTTTGGCTGTGTGTACATACCTGTTGGACAGGGAACTTAGTAGAAGGAAAAACTTGCAACTTAGATTATTTTCTAGACATATCTTGAATACCCCAGGGTAGTACCTTTGGACAACTTCTATTCCTATCTATGTCAAGGATATCCCTTTGAAATTGATCCTTCTGCTATGTTTGTGTTTACATATGACACCAAGCTCCAGAAAGCAGGATCTTTCTCAGATGATGAGTTCAGTCTCCAGAGTGACCACAAGGAGTAGTAATCTTTGTGTGATGACTGGAATCTTTGTATAAATCCATCAAAAGGCTCAGCTAATGTACTCCTACCTAGTCAGAGAGAATTACAGGTCAGTGACTCAGTAATTGAACTTGTCTGCCCACAAATGAACTCAGGTGTTGTGCCATCATCTGATATTTTCTGCCAAGGTCATTCTCTGTAAAGTTTAAGCCTTCCTATTTGACAATGTACCTGAGGCATTGTCCAGTGTTTCCTTAGCTTATTTTCTGTTTCTAAATTTTAAGAATTATGAAGTGCCGCCTGACCAGAAATCAAGCTGCAACAGTAATGGCTACTGCAAAAGATAATATCAATTTTGAGTACTGATGGATGTCACACCATGCATGACATACTTTTGCACATCAAAGTGCAGCAGTGGTACTTAAGGAAATGAAAGTGTTGCATTTGGGGGAAAAGCCAGATCAAGAAAGAGGCTGGAGAAGTCAACCTTTTGGTTTATAAAAGACCAAAGAGCTCAAGAAGGGGAAAAAATAGCCACTACAGCTGCAGCCGGACTGTGTCAAGAAAGTTTGCAACAAACTTATCAAAAATATAGTTAGAAATTTGTTGTAGTTTTCTCAAGGGACTCACCACTACTATATGCATAAGCACACACTACACACCTCTTTTAGACAGATGTCTATATTACCCTTTGGTTTTGGTAGATAGTTCTGGTGAGAGAAAGGCATATTTCTAAGTAGAATGAGCTTGCTTGATTGATTGGACCAACAGGTCCAGTTGGTCTGCATTACATGTTGAGATACAAAGGTGTGACCCGTGGTTATTTGGACCTGCTGGATCTACTGGCTTTGTTGTACCATCAGGGCCATTGGGAGAAGGAGGTCCAGTGAAGTGACTGGAATTTGTTAAACAGCTTGGACTCATGGCACAAGCAGGAGCACCTGGCCCTTGGAGTTGGTGGTCTACAGACAATCATAACAAGCCGTAATGGTATGGGACCATTCCCATAATCTCTCAGAACCACATTACTTTAGTTGACTTTCCCAATGAAGATTAGGACTATGTAAAACTTATAGAAGTTGGTCAGTTCACAATGGAACTGTGTAGTACTTTCACTATCCAGCTACTCTCCTACAATTGTGGAGATAAATATTAAGAATGCAGAACTCACAGATTATGTTTAAGAATCCAGTCTAATTAGAACCATCAGTTGTGTGTTGAGTATATTCTATAATTATTTAGTACCCCTGAGACAACAGCATTTTTATAATGTGTGTAAAAATGGCATGTTTGTATCACTCTTTGGAGTGGTGAGATTGGGTAACCACTGGAATGTGATCCACTTGGCTGCAAGGGCCATCCAGACCTTCTGACCTCATGTGCCTCACCCGGTTGGTTTCACCCATAGGTATGATGAGACTAGTCACAGAGAGAAGTTAGGAGGGAAAATACAGTCGTTCCAGGGTGAAGTGACCTTCTGGGGTCATTCAACGTGCTGAGCACAAGTGTATTGCTACCAGTCTTCAGTTTACTTCCTTTACATGTGATGATGGATGAAGCCACAGATGCTTCGAAGAAAGAGAAGCAACCTATGTTTTACAATCAGTAACAAATGCATTTGATGTACACAAAAAGTTTAATGTAGTATTTAAAGTGCCTTCACTAGGCAGATTATTGACATTGGTAAGCTTTATGAAATACTCTCTCTGTAAACTGAATATTTCCCTTCGATGAAAGATTCTCTCTGTAAAATGAATATTTAGCTCACATGTTCTTAATAAAGCTCAGCTTATTACCTTAGGTGTTCAAAAGAATGAAGACATTAAAACAGAGCTTACACTACATAACTCATTTTAAAAGTGTTCTCAATCAAGATTTGTGAGTGCTACAACTAATCTTATACTGATGTCTGCAACTAATTCACCGGCTAATCTTAGTGATGCCTGCAACTTATTCAGCATTTGAGAAGTCATTTAATGTTGTTAATACTTACCTTAGGAGAACAACGCTGCAGGGAAAATAACAATTTAATGCTTCTCCATATTCACAAGGAACGAACAGATTCCTTGGATCTTAAACTAATGACTTTATATCTGGTTGTGAACATATATTTCCTTCATTTGAATGCTAATTTATTGGATGGTGTATGTGGTCATGTGCTGTGGTTTTTGCCTTACCACTCTATGGTTTATGACTTCCACTCCACGAGTGAAAGCTCCTAGCCTGATATATAGTGTACTCCTAGTTTGCTGCATTTTTCACTTTATATGTACAGGGTTGACATCACCTCACCAACAGTTCCAACTGAGATTGACACGACAAACCCTCTCTTCTGCCATGCTGTAGAGGTTACCATCAGAAAAATGGTGAAGGAGACTTCACTCATAATCATCAGCATTATGATTCAATCACTGCATCAATCGTCATCTTGGTCTGGTACTAAACCAATGTAGATCAACCAGTGCATACACATCTGAAGACACTCCTGCTTCTAGCCGAGCAATGCTTGATGCTTATCAATAAATGTGATCAATGCTGACACGAACTTTTATCCATCCTGCTGACAAAAGAAGGAGGTTTGGTAATCGAGAACCATAGAGTAACAAATGTTACACTAAATGTGAGAGTGAATGCATTGTTCTGCAGAGAGAGCGAAATGTCAAGAGCAATATTGCTAACTCTATGCATACTCACAGCACAACAGCACAACAGCATAATCTACCCATGCTGCTAGCAAAGGAAACCAGAAGAAAGCTCTGTCAACAGTACATGCTCGAATGAATCTGTAATGCCATTATTTTAATAACTTCATTTTGTATTTGGGGACTAGTATATTTATCAGTTTTCTTACTTAACATGGCCGATATTGCAGTATCGTCCAATGCACGAAGATGCATTAATTGCATGAAGTTACTGTCAACTTCATCACCAGCACCACGAAAAGCTATTCCTTGTCTAGCTAGGAATTGAATATTCTGAGCTATCTTGATAAGGTACTCTCTGTTCACGGCTTTTTGCAAAGCATGTTGAGAAGATAATATACTTCCAACATCACTAGTCGTACCTGGTATAGTGATCACTAAATCGGTAGCTGCTTTATGAGATTTTGTGCTCTCATGTTTGTTGAAACATCGAGTTCTATCCTTCCAGTTACTGAACCCAGACAAAAAGGTTGAGTCCTGCATGTTTCCTTATCATCTTCAGTTTACCTAAAATATATACTAGCTGTGAAATATGGAATGATTGCTGCCAATATGAGTGGCAGCTAGGCTTACTAGCAGCCCCACTGTATCTTACCTGTTTGGATTGCTTGCACACACATGAAACAATAAGCCAAGTCTTGACTGGAATTGCAGTGAAGCCATTTCCATTGGTTGAACCAAGCGCTCTGAAAAGAGCGATAAGAGATATTGGTTCGGCCGAAAGATCGCTTAGGAAAACTATTAGTTGGTCGAGTCGGATGATCGGGAAGCTTAGGACAATTGGGTAACCTGGAAGCCATGCGAACTCTGACTATCTTTAATTAAATATTAATTTAATAATTTTTATCCATTGCATGTTTTGGCTACTAGTCACATAGGTAGGCTAGTTGCACTTCAGTGTACTTCTATTCATGTCTCACCTCGATTGTCTCAATTATATTATGATACTTTGAAGTTATAAAAAAAATTATTATTTTTAATTTTAAAAAAATAAATTAATGGGTGTGGTTTTCGTGAAGGAGGCGTGTTCGGTCCAAACCTATACGGCAATTGCCGTATAGGCCGTTGCGGCTCCTACGGCCATGACATAGGAACACAATCTGCCTATGCAGAGTGAGGTGCTGCAATCAGAACTGGGCTATGATTATGGACATACAGAGTTGTGCATGTATGCAAAGAGTGGGGATTGAACAGCTAGAATGGAAGGTGATAGAGGCTGCAGAAAATGGGCATTTGGATATTGTGGCTAGTGCCATCTTTAGGGTGTGAAATGCTTTGATTTTGAAGTGTTTTAAAGCTCCACAGAATGGGTATATGAAGGTCATGTGTGTACAAAGATGAAGTTTGCAGGTATGATTGGGCTATAGCCTGATCCACTATTGCTTGATACTACAAGGATATCATTGGCCTGTGAACAGAATGGGGTGCATGCAACTATGACCAGGCCATGGTCAGGACTACCACTAGTAGACACCTGCAGAGCATACGTCTGTTTCCCTTTTGTAGTGGAAACCATAGGTTGGACCAGTTAGCAAAGAAAAATGTTGGGAAAATTTGGGGACAAAATTGAGGTCGAACTGATGAGATTTATTTACGCACTCATTAATTCTTGATGGGCATGGCTTTTGGTTGGTTTTGGATACAAAATGGATCACCTAGTACTTGTTTGTCCATATATGTCTGCTCAGAGGCAAATACACATTCGGATCTTTGTTTTGAATGAAATGCTACTACTATTGATATTTGCCTTACTTCGTAATGTTAACTTCAACTGCAGTCAGTGTGATATTGCACAGAACTGGACAGAACTATTAAAGCTAAGCTCTTCAAAATAAATCTGCACTAATTACATAATGTGCCTTTCAAAATCATGTCTAGTGAGTGGCAAACTGAATCATTTATCAAGAAATAGGATAAGTATTTCATTTCTCTAGAATAGAGTTAAGATCAAAAGGAAGTTTTTTACAAGTCTGCAAACACTTTCTCAACTCCTTTATTATCCAAATCCACAGTAAGATATGGGATCTAAAGGGGCAGAATGTCTGAGCACTACTGACCAGGTGGTTTTATTATAAAGTATCATATCTATATTCATGCTATGGTCCTGATTCATATACCAAAATGTAGCCCATACAATATGTTTTCTAATGAAATATTTTGGCTTTGCCTAGCTACATGTTTAAGTTTTGGGCTACTGGTTGGAATGTGAAGCGAAAAATCTCGACTCAAACTCTGTTTTTGATTGCTACTTTCCAGCATTAACCCTATAATAATTGTTACTAAAGCAATACAAACACTCGTTTTGATTTGTTAAAATAAGTTGACTACTCTGGCATTTAAGAATTTGGAACTTCCTGGATTCTATTCACTTAATGTATGAACTTGGTATTTAGATAGGACTTTCTGTGTGCTCTCTTTTCACATTAAAACATGTTGTACTGATTTAACTATACCAAAGTTTCACACAGCCAAATTGGGGTAGCTCAACATCTGAGTGGTTGCAGTTGTGGTTCTTGATTGGAAAGTGCTAGCTGACATCTGTCTCTAGAGAAAGCCTTATTCACTGAAACATGATAAAGTAGGCAAGCATGGGTGCTGAAATTCAATGCACATGCAAGACTAGTTCGTCATGTTTTAGCGGCTATATTATAGTTTAGGCACACAGATTATGAGGTAATCCCACTTTGTTTTAAGGGGTAGTAAACCATTTTTCTGAAGATCTGTGTTCCAAATTTGTATCGTTCATAACTTTTTTGTTTTTCATCCTTTACAGATACTTTTTAGATCAAAAGAAAGACTGGTTCAATATCTTTAAAATGACATATTACATGAAGGCTACTAATGAATTTTCATGTTTGTACATTTGACACAGATAGACGCCCTTAGAACCTTACCCTTGTCACTCGACAAAAATCTTAAAAATCACAGATTGTCAGTGACCACTTCCCATTCACAGTTTGTGTAACATAGCCACATACGTAAAGTATGATAGAGACAGTTTTGCCACAATGTACTTGGAAGTGATTTGGGAGGTCAATGAAAATTCGTAATGAAAAAGCATGAGATCCGTGTCGAACATCAATGCATAACTCAAGACCAGTACACAAAATAAGAAAAAGGTTTAGAGCATAGAAAGAGCTATAAAATGGTATATTATGGAATTGTTCTAGATAAATATTCACCGAGAGAGATTTTTTGAAAGTCCAAAAACACACCTTTTTCATAATACTCATAATACAGCTTTGAAGGGGAGACATCCACACAGTATCATATGCCTTGCTTACATCCAGAAATGCCACACAAGTGCTCCAATATGGAATCCTGAATGGCTCTCCTCAAGTCTGCAAGGCACTAAACAACAACTATACAGCAGATAACAGAAAGCAGGGGAGCTGCAGAAGAGTGAAAGTGAAAGAGAAGGGATTCAGCAAGTGAGAATGTGCGAAAAACTGCAAGAAAAGTTGACGGCAAAGACAAAGGGAGTGGAAAGTTAATACCAACAGAAAAACTGAGGATCTACCCAGAACAAGGAAACTTCACAGAGCAGAAAGTTCAGCGAATGCAAGGGACGAGGAAAGAGTATACCTGTAGAAGGAAACAACCGAGGGATACACTGCCAGAAGTGCAAGGAATGAGGAGAGAGCAGCAAACATCGGTAGGTGGAGAGAAGTAAAGAGTGTAAGTGATTCTAAAGGATGAAGAGAGAGAAGCAAACACTGGTAGGAGGAGAGTACTGAGGGTATCAAGGGGGTCAGCGAAGCAATAATTTATACCAAAAACATTATTTTCATGAATTAATCTATACCTACTTTCCCCTTTTCTGGTGTATTTGATGTTTATTATTATTATTATGCTACGAAATAAATTCACAAAGAACAAAGAATAGACTATAAAACAATGGGGGATTATTTATAGAAGGGTGTCTTTGGAGGAATTGTAATTTGGTTATGTCAACTGAATGTTCATTGAGAATTGTGATCTGTCAACATTTTGTAATCACCAATATGTAAATAAACACCTTGCAATGACAATGCACAACATTTATATATCTTGCAAAGTTTCTGCAGGTACTTGCTAGTAATTAATATGTGGAGAAGAAAACCTAGAAGAAGTTATTTAGGTGGGATGTATGTTCAAGCTTGATCATCAGCCCTGCAGTTGTTAGTTATCTCTGTGTCTCGGCCAATTGGGTGAGGTTTTGCTCCCAGTCATGACCGAAAATGACTAAGTGATCCATGTATGCTGAAACATAGTCCAGGGCATCTCTGAAGATTATGTTCATCAGACTTTAGAAAGTGGTATGGACCCTGACCAAGCCCAAGGGCATAATGGAGAACTTAGCTACTTTCCAAAATGGAGTCATAAATGCTGTCTTCTCCCGTGATCCATTGGCAACTGGCACCTCTAGTATCCCTTTGTCAGGTCCAGGGCAGTGATATAATTCTCTCCAGCTAATCTGTCATGAGGTCCTCGATGCATGGCATTGGAATGGATCAAGGACCGTGACTGCTTAAGTTTCCTATAATCAATGCAGAGATTCAGTAACCAATCTTTCTTGTAATGGATGCTGCCAATGTCTCTTGTGACCTGAATCAGCCCTTCCTGTAGCATCACGGATACTTTTTCCTTTACTGCTGTGTGAGCCTGGCATGTGGTGTGCGGTAGGGTGGTGAGCTGATGAGTTTTGTGTCAATTTCAATAGATGCTATTGTCGTCAGGCTCGGTTGATCAGCAAAGATGCACCAGTGCTCATGCAGCAACTGTAATAGTTGGTCATGTTGGGTTGGTTGCAAGTTCGGGTTGATCTGGGGTGGTGCAGATGACATCTCACTACCCCAAATTGTGATGTCAGTCTTGTCTCCATCTGGTTGTTTGCCGAAGAGAACCACAGCTGATGGCACCTCCTGTTGAGGGCAGACTCATCAACATGGACCATGGATGACTTTTAGGCATTAACACATACAGTACTGAGGCAACGTTACCAAGTTATGTCGCACCAAACAGACTTAGATATTATATAGCCTTATGTGGGCCTACCTAGTTATAGTATATGGAACTTTGCTGAGTGTATGTAAGAATGTGTGACATCCTGTTTCCTGGGACCGAGGTTCAGGAGTTTGCCTTGTCCTGTAATTGCAACTTGTGTCTTCATTAATAATCTAAATTCTCTGATTGCAAGATATGGTGCAAATTACATAACTCTGGTGGCAGCAATTGATACCATCACTTGAGAGTTAGACTGGACTAACCCTCAACACCTCCCAGTGTGCAAGCATGTTAACATGGAATCTCTTGTTAGATTTCCCTCTCTGGCCTGTCTTAACCTTGTAGGTCATCTCAGAAAGCTTCACCAGTATATGGCAAAAGTTTCTGGACCTCTTGCCCTGAGCTTATTGGAGAGAGATGGCAGGAGTATCTATACCAGGTCATTTACTTGTAAGGTTTTCACTCTTGCATGGTGGTAACTTCATCTGGATTTTATGGCTACACTCTCTGCCAGTTCTCAGGCTGTCTCCAGCTTCTCATATGTGCTCTCAGAGGATGTCCAGCTTGCCGGAGTGGTTCAGTCCACTGGTAATAGTACCTGTAGTGCCTTGGAAAGTCTGCGATGGATAATCTTCTGGCAGAGTGGCCTGCCCCTATAGATTCGTGGAATGATGAGCTGCTTCTCCATCTCAGCCTGTTTGGTAGGAGTTTATTGATGGTAGAGCAGGCCATCTAGTCAGAAAAAAGGTAAGCCAGATAGGTTGTATTGTCGTCTTGCTATCATCAATGTGGGGCCACTCTCCTGAGCTTCCTGCAGCTGCACTGCCAGCATTCTTCCAGCAGCAGTGGCTGGCCCCATCAATTCCCTCAGTCTAGTTTCTTTTGGCTCTTTCCCACACCATATCTTATCGGGGTTATCTGAAAAACATCATCGCTGAGATCTTTAGGTCCTCGTTGCTGGAGTGTGTTTCCTCACTATTCATTGGGGAAGGTTTGTCTGGTTCATTGGAGCTGCAGTCATCATTATATCAATATTTCTCTTGTCGGATGTGTCTCAATCCTTGTCCATCATTTCAGTCCCCTGGCCTTCATCTGTGCTGGTGTCTGCCTCCTCTTCTGACAAGTCTGAAGTCGCTGCAAATGTCTTTGGTCATGGGCATCTGCATCTTGGTCTGATATCAGTAATTGTCTTCTTGGGTGCCTGCACTATCAGGATGATCAGATCTGGTATGTCTGTACCTAGCAGGGCATCCGAGGTGAGGTGTTCATTTCCTGCTACTGTGATCTTCAGTTGGAGATCATATATGGTAAGGTTGACCTTGGCTAGAGGGAGGAAGTGTATATGGCCATGTATACCTGTCACCTTCAACTGCTTGCCCATAAGGTCCTTGTTGCTGACCTATCGACCATGGACCTGTATTTGCATACTCCGTAGTCAATCATCGTGTCTGAATGGGTCTTCCTCCATTGATCATACCTGGGAGTGAAAAAAGAGTGAGGGGGTAAGTAGTCACACCCATGGCATCACGCCGGACAGAGCGAAGCTCAACCTGATTTGGACAAAGATGGTAAGCACCAGACAAGAGTTAATGAAATGCTAAGTCATTCGTATGGTGGTACTCCCCACAGTGGAAGCACCATAGTCCCAGCACTGCATCAAATGCTGGTGGTTTCGAGGGCCACATGACTGGTGTTCAGCGACCTTTGTCTGTTCCAATCCATTCCAGCTCCCAGGTTTGCACTCCTGGTTGAGATCGGCAGTACTCACCTCCACTCAATGGTATGCTCAATCCCGAGGGTCGTGTACATTGTCTCTGGGTGTCCTCCATCTTGGGTGTAAGAGGTGGTACTTGTCCACCAGCCTGCCTGCCTGTGAAGGTGTAACTGGCTACCTCTCCCATATACAGGCCATTAGTTTGAAGTCAGGCATTGCTTTGCCAATGACTAGCATTTACCCCTGTCTGGTGCTGGCTGTCTTTGTCCACCTAGTCAGGTTGAGGTCAGCTCTCTTAACCAGTTCTTGCCTTACTTGCATGTGACCAGTGCTAGCTCTCTCCACTTCCACCAGTCGTAGATTTTTCATTGCCTCCTACTCATCCTCCTCTTCGTCGCTCAACACGAACAAGACTTCCACCTGATTACTATGGCATACCTAACTTAAAAAGGGGGGAAATGTCATAGACTGCAAATGCTCATGTTAACTGTTAATTATGTTAACTGTTTTGTCATTACTTGTCACTACCGGTATTTTATTACTTCCTGTTATGGTCACATTATATCTGTCATTGCTGTCAGTCTTACGCTGAGCATCATTGTTGTAATTCAAGTAACTATATCTAATCCAGACTTTGAGTAAGCATATCAGGTAACCATACAGTAGGTTAACACAGTACTAACAAACTTTTATCAGCCTAACTTATTTATGACATAGTAAGTATCTCAGTAGATTTGACCATTTCTCTCATGTATGAACTAATGACATCCTTTCTGTAGTTGTAGCATGGTAGTAGAACATTGCAATGTTAATTATTGGTTTTGAGCACACCGTTCATCCCGAGTTGTGATATATATCTCACTGTAATATGAGTCTTGCAAGTTAGCAAAACTAAAGAGCTGATAGTTGGTCAAACCTGTTTGTGACAATACAATGGCAATCAGCATAGTGGATGCTCCAGGAGCCTTGAGCCAGCTAGCATGCAGTACTCATATTCTGAGATAATGGAAGCATTTTTCCTCACTAACAACATCTGAGATGCAAGGAGGAAAGTGGCTATTCTGTTGAGAACAGTGGGTAGTAAAATCAATGAGCTCAGCAGAAACTGAACTTGAAAAGTTTTGAGGAAATCATTACAAAATTGAAAGAACATCGAAACTGACAGTCACCACTGAAAGGTAAAGAATTCATCAGCAGAGTCAAGGGCAAGATGAAGCTGTTTTGGGTAACTTAACAACTTATGTAATTTAGCAATGGACTGCAAGTTTAGGGCATTCCTTGAGTAAGCACTTCATGACTGATTGGTTTGTGTTACCAAGCAACGACTTCTTGTAGAGAAAGAGTTTACCACTGCTAAAGCCAGTGAAATAGCTAATTTCATAAAAGTTAAACATAGCCTTACAACCATGTGTGGTCAAGCAGATGATGAATCTCACAGGTAGAAATGAAGAAACTAGCAAGAAATTTATGTATATGGTGGCCTTGTAGTGATCAATCCATAAAAGAGGGTAGTAAACACTCCAGCAGAATGCTAATGATGAGCCTAAAACACCTTTACATCCATTGAAGTTTCCTAATAGGTCATGGCAGAAAATCCATATTTACTTTGCAGGCCCGCAGCTCATTGCAGTTGACTGTATGTGGTCTGAAGTTAGTCGTATGAAACTAGCCTCAGCACAGGAACTGTAGCAAGAACTATGGTTAATTTTGGTATGCTGGAGGTTTACCTGAACCAATCTTATCTGATAATAGTCCTCAAATTATCGGAGATGTATTTCAGGTATTTTGCAAGAGCAACAGTATCAAGCAAACTAGAGTAGCTCAATACTACCCCAGATCGAATGGTTTGGCAGATAGATTTGTGTAGACATTCAAGAAATCTATAAAGAAAATGATTCATTAAGGAAATGAGAACTAGAAATTGAGTGATTTGGAAAAACTCCTCAATGCACAACTCAATAAGCACCAGGTATGATATTAACAAAAAGACTTCCAAGAAGTAGACTTGACAAAATTAGGCCTGACCTAAAGTCCAGTGTAAAAGAAAAACAAGAGGGTGCAGAAGCAAAATTTTGATTGGCATGCCAGATCAAACGATTTCCAGAGTGTCCGGGTGAGAGATTTATCAAGGAACAGAAAGGTAGTAGTCACCTTGTGAAGTAGTGGAGTGAACAGGACCTGTATTCTATACAGTGGAGGTACAGAGACAAATCTGGAGAAGGCATGCCAAATAGTTATACTCACAATCTGGAGAAGTACCAGAAGCTACATCAACCACCGCATCCACTAAGAAGAAGATACAGGAACAGAGGAAACACCAGAAAAAGTTGAGAGATCATACGACCACAAGGATCAAGTATCTCACACCACAGCAACAAGTTGAACCTCTAAACAGACTCACTTATTACATACCAGGGAAGAGTCTGAGTATGGTGGAGGAAATGTACTAATGACATACTTTAGTTGTGCAATCATAGTCTACCTGGTTGCAGAGTTCTGGTTAGTTATTATAGGTTTTGTAGCATCATGTGTCATAATTATATATATCTCTTGCAAGTTAGTATTGGCCCCTTAAAATGCAGCAGCCGGCTAGAATCAATTATTGCACATACATGTGCAGAGGCAATCAATGTGTTGAAAGTCTTATAGTACAGGATGTTAGGTAAAAATAGGTACCCCGAAACAGTTCTTATCATTGTACATTTGCTCAATTCAAGTAATGATTGTCAAATAAGCATTACCAAATGTCACATTCATAATACTCAAATGTTTATCTGATGGGCCAAGACTCTGGTATCTGCTCTAACCTTTTGTCACATGGACAGGGCAATTTTGCGTATTCTAGCCTCATAGGGCAGAAAATATGATGAAAAACATATTAAGCACAATCATGTGTTCATTTATTTCATGGGTTTGTGTTTGTTCCTCTTACTTACTAATTTCAATAATACGTATATAATATATACACGTGTCTGTAACTAAGATAATGTGTACCTATGAACACAAAAAACAACCTAGACTTATAATCCATTCAAATTTAGTTAATGTTATACATTGTTATTTCTTCTTTACAACCTTAAGTAACCATTTCATCGAAGTTAGATTAAACTCCAAGTACTTTGAATAACTATTACCATTATACAGTTCCTACAACATTTACATTCTTCTAAGACTAATCCTTTAGAAGGAGTTAAATTGTAATTGATACTCATTATCAATAGTGAATGCTGTTTCTATGCTAACATGTGTTAAATTAACAAGTAGAATTAGTATTTTATATAGCATATATTATTGAAATAATTATAACCACAACATTTTTGTGCAAAATGAAATGCCTTTTTATGTCAGACAGTCCAATCAACATTTCTTGCTCTATAGAGGTCAAATTATTTCTCTCTTTTTTTAAAGACTTTCAGCGGTAATACAAGCTTTCTTTCTGTGCCAAATGCAGGCAAAGGCATATAATGAGCTTGACTTACATTTACTTCATCTTGGTAATCAAATAACTTTGAAATATTCAGACACACAATTTTCCTATTGCAATTGTTTTAACCAACAACTCTCATGCTAATTTATTTCCATTGAGGAAATGGCCTCTAAAATTTTAATACTTTTATTGCTAAATATTACACTACAAAAGAAATGTAATACATTATCATAGCAGCATGTCTGTATATAACAAGGTATGATATTATTGCTTAGAGACTGTTGACTATGGCGATCTTTTCCACAATTTCTTTAGCTCTTGAATGTTCACTACATAGAGCAGGTTAACCATTGGAAAGAGGGTCAGCAAAAAATCCCCCAAGATAAGAATAAATATAATGCAAATGTTGCGATAATCAGAATAAATGCATTGATTGCTTGAATTTTGGCTCCCCTGCTCACAAAATAAGAACTTTTGTAGATCCTTGATATAACCTGCAAAAGTTTTAGTTTCCAATGTATATGCTGATGTACAAACACCATTAACTACAATAAAGTAGCATAGCACAACTAGTAGCTTCTTCTCAGCTGTTCCAAAGGTGAATTGAGGTCCTGGTTTCCCATTGATGTTTAAGTTTACAGTTCTCTATAAGAAAAAACACAAAAAAAAGTTATTCACAGTATATATTAGCAAGGTAATTTTATGTTTAGTAACCTCACTTGCTTTCTCTTGGTATAAAGTTGATGTATAGACCGGAATACAATGATGAGCAAGGTACACCCACATCCCAAGATGATGTCATTCACAAGGAGAAAGGAATAGAAATATGCATCTGGATTTGTTGCACTGCAGAAACCAGTAGGCAATCTGGTATATCCGAAACCCAATCCTTCTGATACGAACAAACTCCTTCTATATTGAGAGGTGGAATTTGCATTTTGTTTCTGAAGATTTTCTGCACTGTCAACCATTGTAATTGTAATGGGGACTAGTGGATATAAAATTCCAACTATGATGCATGTTATGTGAATATATTTGTTCTTGCCAGATCTTTCGAATGCTTGAGCATGGAATGGAAATACCACTTTCCAAAAGAGAGTTGCTGTATGGAATAGCCACCATAGCTGAAGTTGACTGATGAAATATGTGGTCGTAATACCTACAGAATAAATGAAATGTGAATATAATAAAACAAACTTATTATATAGTTTATGAATCAATGCTTCAGCATTATATATATATATATTATATGGTGAAGGCATTCCATCCTCCTACAAGAAGACAAACACACAGTTGACATAACGAAATTAGAATAATGAGATGCCTAGGCTCACGTGAGCTTGTTCTATTCACCACATGCTACAAACCACACCCTGGCACATGAATCTAGCATGTAAACCGGATGTGGACAAATAAAATAACGATAATAAATAAGAAGTGAAATATGCATCAAAACAATGCAAGTATATAATTATATAGAATAGAAAATTATTATCATTTTTTTTAATTCCTAATTATATATGTAATAATGTTACAGGGCCACCTGAGACATGAGACTGGTTTTGAACCATTCAAGTAGTTCATTGCATACACACCAGCCTGTTGAATGTAACCACTATGGATTGAGTATGAATTTGATTAGCAAACCATAATGTAAGAGGCCTGGCAGCTACTGCTTGCAATGAACTCAGTGACTGAGTTCATTGCAAGCAGTAGTGTTTGTCTTTGAGGTACCTTACAACAAGTTATCAGTACAGGGTAGCTAGCAGCAGTACATGGGTAGCTAGCCAACTATATACTGGCAGCACTACTAATCAACACTGCATAAGTTACAGTGTTGCACAGGTCAGCCTCTGTGATAATTAAAAATATTTTTATTTATTTTTTCCAATGTCACCATTTGCTGTCGGGGTCGTTCTGAGTGTTTTGTCTGCTTGAGTAGCTTTTCTGTGTCCGCTTCAGGCCCTATTAGACCTCATGGTCCCTAACAATCACTGCCTTGGTTCTAGTAAGCCTCCTGCTCTGCCATCACAACCACCTGTGCAGACAATCACAGCACCTGCTTCTGACTTCAAGTAATGGTGTGCTACCAATCCCTTTTACCTTTAAGCCATCAACAACTAGAATCCTGAAGAGGGTATCAAGGGCCTCTAGAGACCTAGCATAAGCTAAGCTTACTATTATCCAGGAGAAGGTGGTGGCCTCCAACAGTCCAGCTGCTAGGGAAAGGTCACTTTCATTTCTTGCTAGATGCCTATGTGTGCCTTCAAGGGGTGGTCGATGTTGGTCTCTCTCTACCCAAGTTAACAACCATTTAGTTGAGAGAGGAATTAGATCCACCTGAAAGTGTGAGCCTCCCATACAAGAAGAGAGCTAAGACAATTGATCCACTAGAATCCTTAGGCTGAAGGCTGTCCGCTAAATTAGGGGAAGGGGATTTTAAGGGGGCAGGTCATTCGGCATGCACAGAGGATTCCATAGCAAAAAAGGATGAAGCCACCTTCAAGGCATTGAACGATAAGCATCCCTCTGCCCACCCTAAATCATCAATTCCATCACCTCCTATTGGGGCTTCCCATCCAATTTCTGTGTTAGAGGGTGATAGAGTTCATGCCATCAAGTCGTTTCCATGTGATTCAGCTGGGGGGATGGATGGTGTGAGAACACAACACTTGAAGGATGTGCTGAAGACAGCCAGTAGCGATTTATCTACCCTCCTACCTGCTATTTTGTTTGTCCATTCGTCAATACTGGGCTCAACTTTCATCTCAGTTGCGTAGAGTGTATTGGGATGACATCATTATTGGTGCCGTGGTACTGCATAGGACACTGACTAAGACCTAAACTGCATACGATCTGCTGCAGAGTTGGGTCTCTGCCTAAACAATGAAAAGTCTGAGATCATCTGCCATGACCCTGCCACAAGAGGGACAATATTGTGCTCACTTCCCAGGTGCACGTGTGGTAGACTCCACTAAATCAAGCCTCCATGGTACCCTATACAGAAAAATTATGGTGGTCATTGCTTCAAGTTCAGGCTCTCAAGAGTGGCCTCACAGCAGCTAGGCAAATCCATTCCACAAACACATTAAAACAAGCTCAAGACATCTTTCAACGCCTTGTATACATCTTACTGATCACTATTCAGAATTTGTTCAAATTATTTTTGTACAATTACTTGTTTAACATGATAATAAGCCTCTAGTTAGCATTACTGCCATTTTGAGCAGGAAGTCACAAAGAATGGACCAGATACATATTAATCCACATAGTTCAAGTATCTCACATATTATATGCTTTCACCCATCATTGTAATCATATTGGCTCACCAATGTGTATCACAAACATTTAAACGTTTTGGACATATCCTGGAAGCCAGAAAAGCAGTTGTTGAGTGTACATCACACATCTCAATTTGTGGCATAACCATTGTAGTGTGAAGTGGGCATGGTATAAATGACAAAAGAAAAGATGAAGATATAATAAAAGTAATGAAAATGAAATAAATATACGCCTGGCATATAGCTAGAGGGATTGTCTGAAAGTTGGGCGCTGGAAAGTCTCATCTTCCAGGTAGAGAAGTTGTTATTTTTAAGAACTGGTGCTCCAGAAGACGAGACAATCCCTACAATGACCCTTCCCACCCAAGATGCATCGCAACCATTGACATCTTCTAGAAGGAAAAAGAAAATACTTATTTTCTATTTCCTTCCTTCCAGAAGATGTCAATGGTTGTGCAATACATATAAGGTGATGGGAGTAGTCATGGCAAGGATTGTCATTTTTGCTCATCTTCTATACCACCACCAAAAACCATGCACACACCACCAATACTTCCCCAAACAGCAAAAATGCTGTACAAGCCACTCTCCAAAGCAATAATGATAACCTAAAATAACTTCATGCTCCAGGAAAGTTACTCCACCACAACCACAAATAGTCCCAGAAATGACATGGTTCCTGGCCGTTACCAGGACGGATAGTATCCCTTTAGCTGTGTACCCTCTGACGCAGACCAACATAAAACAACACAGAATATGATAATTTAATACCTCTCACCACAACTAATACAACACCACCACAAGTCCCACTATCCCAATACACACATGGGCCACACACTTTTTTAATTTCCCCTCGTGATTTCCTGACAGGCTAAATAATATCCCTTTAGCTTAGTTACTATCACAATATGAGCTACATGATCATAGTCTAAGGTCCTTTCAGTGCTAAACAGAGTTTGTGTGCCAATACCTGTTCCCCCCATACCTACTTGTATAGATAATAGAGAGCTATATCTGCACTCAATTTTTTTCCACCATCATTGACTTAATTTACTCCATATAGTTACTATATTACATACAATATCAGCAGATGAGAGTTATTTTGTTCAGAGGCCTAGTCTTTCTTTCTAGAACTTTTGTTGGCATGTGGACATAATCATGTGCTGGCAGGGGTGGCTCAGCCACTCTAAGGTTGGGTGGGCCAGGGGTGGCTCAGCCACTTTAAGGCTTGGGTCAAAAGGAGGATGAGGCCACAAAAAATTATTTTTTAAATGTTTGCAAATAGCCATTAGAAGTTCATGATTTTTGTCTATTCAACTACTGTTCTACCATGGTTTGAGTCACAATTGAGTTATGAAATTACACATTACAAATCAAATCTACCAAATATTGCATGCCTGTGTTCATTGGCATCAATGAATTGACTACCAATATCTAAAAGGTTGATTCTGTCTGATGCACATCCAAAAGTAATAAGTTATTAAGACGAAGTTGAGTCATTGTAGATCTAAGATAGGTTTTGAGATGCCTAAGGGCACTAAATGACCGCTCACTTGTTTCATTCGTTGCTGGCAATACAAGCAACAGCTTCACTAAGACAGTGACTTCGATGGTAAGCGGGTTCAGATAGTCCCTTAAGGTATGAAACTATACTTGATAGTGAAATGTCTTCACCCAACTGATTGGACAGTGTCTTAAGCTGCACCTCAAGTTCATCATAATGAATATCGTCATGATAATGGCTCCTCACAGCTTCCACTTCTTGTTCATGAGGATGTCCTTGGCATCCTTTGAGGAGCAACTGCTCTAATTTTGAGTAGATTTGGTAACCTGGCTGGTCAAAACGGTCTTCAATGCACTGTGTGCTCAAGCCAAAGCTTCATAAAATATCCTGCTGTAGTAATCTTCAGGCTGTGATGGTAAATCACCTTCACTGTCACCATCTTCATAGCGCCTTGGAAGCTTTCTCTTTCGTGGAAGAACAGGATCACCAACACCTACCTGCATTGCCTTCGTTTTGATTGACAACCTTCCAAAAACCCTTGAAGTTATCATCATCTGTATGCATGCCCTGTAAGGTTTGCTTGACCTTTGTAGCAACTTGCTGGCCTTCTGTTGCAGACAGATTCTTGTGCTGCAGTGTACGGCTAAATGTCTTAACAGCAACTGTGCTAAAGAAATGCCAAATCAAATGTATCAATTTGGGAAGAAATTCCAGTTATTCGGGCCCTAATTTCAGTATCATTTGACTAATCATAAGCAACAGTCCATAGCTCCTGAAGAACAGTGTAATTGTCAAGTACACTCTTGAGTGAGTCTCCACGCACCGCCCAATGGGTAGGACAAAGTTGCTTCAATCCAGGAGTGTCTGGTTCCAATTCTTCTTTTAATTTCCTAGAGATTCCATCACGCTTTGGTGAAAATTTGACTAACTTACATAATTCATAAGTTGTATCCATTGAATCCAACATCTTTTCATAGTGTGTCCTGCAGCCAAATTTAAGGCGTGCCCATAACAATGGGTATATATAGCATGGAGCTCATCATCTCTGATTTTCTTCGCTACTCCACCCTTTGCTCCTGACATGGTGCTGGCCGCTTCATAGCACTGGCCTCTTACTTTGAGTTCAAGGCTAATAATACATCCTTGATTACTATGTAAATGGTTGTAGCATCTGCACTGTCAAGCTGATACAAACCTAAAAGTTCTTCATGTACATCAAGGTTATTGTCTACCCAACGGAAAAACAAAACTAGCTGTTCTTTGTTCGATGCATCATTTGCTTCATCAGCCATAATAACGTAAAAATCTGCTTGCTGCAAATTAGCTGCTATATTACGAAGAATAGTATGTGCCATTAGTGTTATAATTTCATTCTGTATGTCTTTAGAAACATACGTATCATTTTAACGAGTAAGCCATTTTGCGATGTTAGGATTATCAATCGAACGAAGAAGAAACAGCTGCATAAAATCTGAATATAATTCTTTGCTCTCAGTTCCCCATTTCCCCAGAGGAATACCTTGCCTAGCTAGGAACTGTATATTTTCTAAAATTGTTTTCAATATCCGACGATTTCCAGGTTTTTTACTTGCATGACCGATGTCAAGCAGCTCATCGATGCTTTAGCTTGGGTTGGTAAGATAAAAAGGGCTTCACATGCCTCCCTATGATGCTCAGACTCACGGTATTAGATATTCCATCTTTCCAATTGGAAAAGCCAGCTGATATCTATACAATATAATATATGGTAGATGTAAATATATATTTATAGCTAACTTGCTAACTATAGAATATACTTACAAAGGCACTTATCTGGTCTTTTTTAAGCCAAAATCTTCTTTCGAGCCACTCCCTTTGTAAGCATGGCAAAAAATAGTAAATAAATGGGTAATTCTTAAACCACTGTGCTTGATAAGATCTCAACCTTTCCCTGGATGAAAAGGTTCAATGCACTCACTAGCAGCCATCAATCCAGCTGGCTCTACTTCAGTTGAAAGGTCAATAGCCTGTTGGCCTTTGAACTATAGTGTAGCTAGTACAGTACAGCTAATTAAAAATTACATTCACTGTGGTGTCTACTGATCACTTAACAGACAATCTTTGTTTGGTTGACCAAACAACAGACTGTCTGTTACATATAGCAGGCAACTAGCATATATATATTTTTGCGAAAAGTTGGGTTGGCCATGGCTCACCCAGCCCACCCTGCTAAGCCACTCATGGCTGGTCATGGGTGTCATTATGTGATACACACATTATTGCTGAAATTTGGTTGTCGTGAGTGTGTGCAAGTGATCTATGAGGTAATTTTAATTGTGTGGATTAAAATTCATTTGGTCCATTCTTTTGATCAAAAACAGTCCCTCAAAGGTTTGATAATTATATAGAATATAAACTTGTATATAACTAGATATCTGTTATTTTGCTTTTCTTTTATACCCACCATTATTGTCTCACCAACCCAACCACAACCTGGTGCCATCATGATAGTGGCACAAGCTTCTTCACCAAGGTCGATAGTAGCATTGCAAAATAAAGGAGAGTTCAATTAGGGGGGCAATGAAAATAGTAAAATCAGGTATCCTAAGGTTACATACTATCTTACTGTAAAGTGCTCTATCTATCCATAATAGATATAATATTTTTAGCTACACTTGTGGCAAGAAACATTTTATTCATGTTGGTGGGATTTATATTATAAATCCCACCAACATGAATAAAATGTTTCTTGCCACAAGTGTAGCTAAAAATATTCATTCTGGCTATGTTCAAACATCTCATGACATTTTTTCCCTATTTACAGGTAATATATAGTGTTGTACATTGAGAGTACTCTTGATGATGGTCCAGTGAAGTTGACAGAAAATTTCACTTTTTGAACAGTGTGGTAGCATATTTGTATCATTGGTCTAACATGAACATAGAATAATAAATATTGCAATAAGTTGTAAGTGAAATTTTAACCACCGTTGACTGCATCTAAATGTTTGGCCTTCCATTTGTGCTTAATTTTTTGGGGGGCAGTTCAAACATTGCATAATCATGTCCATTTATGCCATATCAGTCAAGTATCACACAAGTTTTTGATTCTAAAAGTTATGAATATCAGTATACTCATACCCCAGAAAGGGGGTCGTTGTGTGTGTATATGTGGGTGTGGGGTATGCATGAATGATTGGCGTCCCAGCTGAAATCCTAATTATTTACTGCTCTGAAATCAGGATTGATAAAACACGAAGTTTTGTGGCATGACATATGAATGTTTTTATGCTACAATGAACAGCCTCATGGCCCAACGGGCACTAAATACCATGATGAATTATTTTTCCCTAATAATTGTATTTGGGAATTGCATGTGCTGGCTAAGGATATTTTAATTGCATGTATGTACTGACCCAGCTCATTTATGTTGGTCAGTTCATAATTCGGGATTGAAGTTAGCATGTGAACAAAGGCACAATAATGGGAGCAATATTAGGCTTGATATCACTATGCAAGTGCACAGTTGGAAACTTAGTGAATAGACATTGGAGAAATTAATTTCTCCAATTTATTTTATAGTCGCCTATAAGATTTGTGGTAAAGGGGCTTCCAACTTTTTCTGGTAAATATTTGTGCCTTTTCCCCCAAGTCAATCCATTTGTTATTATTAACTTCTCTTAGTCACTGTTCTTTTTGCAAAAAGATCGAATTAATCTAAATTTCTAAAACAAGAATGATTTTACAGAATGAAATATACCCATGAAGTAAGGGAAACTAAAGTAAGCAATAATAATAATCAACATCACACTATGAACAACCTAAGGTTATGAAAAGTATATAAAACTAGTATAGAATGCTAGGCTTTGAGTGGCAAGTTAAAAAAGCTAGAGCATGTTGATGAACCGTCCATCATCCTTTCTTGACCACCATGCAGCCTATTCTGACTTGCAGGTGCAGCCAAAATAAATGTATGAAGACCTATTGGGGAGGCGGGTATAAAGATCTTGCAAGCTTACAATGTTCTCAGTTTGTTGTTGGTTTTATTTTGGGCAGGATAGTTCTGCTAGTTGGAGAAGGGTCACATCAGTTATTAACCATGAACTCATTATCAGTTATGCACAGTGCATCCAGGCCACTGTAACTTGGATCTGTTTCCAGGCATTATCTCGATTATTCTTACACTGAGCAATATTCCCGATTTACATAAGACCAATTATTTAAGCCAGTTATTCATTCATTTTTTGGGGGGGTTAATGTGTGGCTAACACATAGGTAGAAACATATATACATAGATAGGCTGTATACAGGGGGGGTGCAAGGGGGTGCACTTGCACCATTAATGCAAATTAATGATATGCATATCCAACTAGCCTTCTTTACACAAATATCCAAATGCAAATGCACATTGGCAATAGTAATTAAACACCTCTGACTTCAAACAAGCCACCTAGAACTGACATGTGGTTTGAATAATTTACACCTAGTGTCGGTGTCACATGCTGATCCTTGCTATGCTGTGAAAGAGCACACCAGCCATGAAGAGACAACGGCAATCCAGTGATATAAGATCTTACTTCAATTTAAAAAAGCTGCTCAAGAAGACAGTGGTAAGTGTAGGGTACAAAAACTACTCATTTTTCATCCATATTTTAGGGCCATCTTCAGAGCCTCCGATTACAGTCTGTGTCCCAGTCACACAATTGCACTCTGTTGGTAGGGATGATGAGGAACTTGACCAGCCTGTTATTCCAGAAGCTCCAGTGATCAGCCAACAATCTGATGCTTTGCTTTCTGAACCACCACCATTCGAAGACATTGGAAATTTGTTAGAGCCAACAAAATCCATTGACACCATATGCCAGTTGGTGAGTAACCTATCCAATGAGGCAAAGCATTCTTTGCTGTGTCATCATACAGTACCACCTAACATTTTACCCACTACATATTCTCGTGGTTGCAATCGGAATTTTAATACCACTTGGCTTACAAAGTATCCTTTCTTCTCTATAGCCCCAAGTTAGATGGTGTTTTCTGTGGACCATGCTCACTCTTCCTTTCTAGTGACAAGAGAAAAGATAAAGGATTACTTGTAAATAGGTCTTACTCCAATTGGTCCAAAATAGGCAGTGCTTTGAGTAATCATTCCTCCCTTCAATATCATCGGGATTGTGTGCAATATACTGAAATACTTTTGACAATCCAGCTTCGCGTATTGATATTATGGCCAATAGTGGTATCCAAATGCGAATGGATGAGAATAAGCACATTATTCGCCAAATAGTTCGTGCCATTCTTTTCTTGGGAAAGCAGGGACTTCCATTTCGTGGTGATAATGAAGATCTCAGCACTACTAAAAATCCTGGAAATTTCTTGGCTTTACTTAAGTGTTTTGCTGAGAGTGTTTCTATTCTTTTTAATCACCTCAATAAACCAAGGGCCAAGAATGCCACTTATATTTCTCCAAGATCTCAGAATGACATCATCAATGTTATTGGCCATGACATAATCTTAGCTAATAGAGTAGCAGAGGTTAAACAAAGTAAATTTTATTCAGTTCTTGCTGATGAAGTTAGCTGCCACAACGTTGAGCAATTACCTGTTTGCCTTCGATTTGTGGACAGTGAAGGTAACATTCGTGAAGAATTTATAGCTTTCTTAAAGTTAAACAGAGTTAGAGCAGTTGACATTGCTGATGCTCTAGTTAAATGTTTGGAGAATCTTGGTATATCTTTGAGTGAGTTACATGGCCAAGGTTATGATGGTGCATCTACAATGAGTGGACATAAATCAGGTGTTCAGGCAAGAATTCGAGAAAAGCAACCCAAAGCACTATACACGCACTGTGCTTCCCATTCACTTAATCTTGTGATTGTAAAATCATGCTCTGTTCCAGAAATTAGAAATTGCATTGAGAGTATTAAAAGTATAACCATTTGGATTAAATACTCCCCGAAACGAGAAGCTCTCCTTAAAGCAATTACAGGACAGAGTACAAATCCATCAAGTAGACAACCTCTACTTAATGTCTGTATTACTTGTTGTATAGACGGTTGGGAGCGCTTTTCTTTGGCTCATCCTTTCTTGGTGAAGATGTTCGGAGTAATCCTTTATGGAAGTAGTGATTTTCCTTTATACAATGATGGATGGTCATCAGAGGATAAGCAAAATGCACTTGCATATATGAAGAAACTGGAATCTTTTGAATTTGTCTATTCAATGGTAACCCTTTTTCGGTCTTTATTATACCTTAAACAAGCAGTTGTAAACCTACAAGGCAAAAATAAGGACATAATATCTGGTGTCTCCACTGTCATGCAGTGCTGTGAAGAGCTAAAAAAAGGTGAGAGAGGATATTGAGGCTTATTCCCAGCGTATTTATCTACATAGTTGTAATTGCTGAGAAATCAGGTATATCTGATTCAATTCCTCATAGAGCTAGGTGTCAGCAGCATCGTTCGAACCCTGAAAGCTCTTCAGTTGCAGATCACTTCAAAAAAAGTGTTGCTATTCCATTCTTAGACTATCTTATTAGCGACATCTCTTCAAGATTCTCTAATCACAGTAAACAGGCAGCTTCAATTCAGGGACTACTACCTGTGAATATTACAGTCAACTCTTCAATTGTTGACTTGAATGAGGCCATAGCATTTTATTCTGAAGATCTTCCAAACCCCAACATCCTCGATGAAGAACTTTGTCGTTGGAAGACCAAATGGCTAGCAGTGAAACAACAAGATCGTCCAGAAACAATTAGTCACACACGGAAGCAATGTTGCTCCACTTCACTTCCCAACATTTTTACATTGCTCAAGCTTTTTGGAACAATTCTATTAAGCTCATGCTCATGTGAAAGATCGGCATCTGCACTCAGGCGACTTAACAATTACATGCGATGCACACAGTCAGAAGAGCGGCTAAGTGCTTTAGCCCTAATTCACAATAACTATGAATATGACATTAACATTGATCATGTATGTAAGCTGTTTTTCCTAAAATATCCACGTAAAATGGAAAAAGCAAGTTTACTTTTTTCTTAATTTGAATTAATATGATTTTTGACCATAATTAAACAGAATGATGTGTTTATGACTATTACATGTTAGTTTATGTCTACTACATATTTTGTCACCCCCCTTTCAAAAATCCTGCGTACGGGCCTGAGGCTATGACCTGTATTATCCAATTTTCACCCAACTCTCCACTGAAGGCTACCTTATCTTGTCAATATCTACTTTCATTTCCAACTCCACCAAAAGGCTAAACAACGGTGTCAATAAAAATAGTTTTATTATGGGTAGCTACATAATATCATACCAAATGCAACACAAAGGGGAGTGACTTCTGTCAGACTTTTAATAAGACTCCGAGATACACAGAACAGCTGGCCACGGTCCATAAAACCAATCATTGCAAACATATCTGAAACATATAATGGAATAATTATATAAATAATTGATATATGTAAATGTAACAATGCTTACATAAAACCAAAGTGCTAATCGTCATGTACACCACGAAGATAGCAGGGAAAATAAGCCTGGGTAATAATAATAATAATAATAATGCCAGCATTTACATGGGTATTTAAGTCTTTATACTATAGTCATTTTCCTTTAGGAGACAAATAACTTCTTCCACCAATTACCAAGCATATTGCTTGGGTGTCACAATATATATAGTGTGTTTAAATGGAAATATTTTATGTATTGACTCAGTGCTATGTGAAAGGAAGAGATGGACTTAATAATATTTTCTAGTGGCAATATAAAGATATAGGGAAAAATATGGAGTTTTGTCAGGTTTAGGAGGAGGGAGCATGGGTAGAGGGGTGGGCATATGCTCTGGAATAATAATTATTGGTCCCATCAAAAGGAAAAGATGGCAATTTATCTAGCATAATTATAGACTAGTTATCATTAACTCACATTCTCTTCCATGCTCGACAAGATATTATGATTATTGCTACACTTGCTAGAATTGAAAGGCTTAATAATAGGAATGACAATACGACAACAAGTGACCAAATTCCACTTTGATTAAGTTGTACCCAGGACTTACAACTTCTGGTACAGTAACTTGAACCATTTTCTTGGTAAAAATCTCCACTGCATTCCAGAACTGGTGCTTTAGTGTCATTTGAATGCATTTGTTCAGGATCTAAAGATCAGATATCAGAACATTAGTATATGAGGGTGAATTTGCAAACAAAGATAATCATTCAAACAATTATGATGGTAATAGTAATGATAACAAGAATAAATATGCACATGAGTGTGTTGGTGATAGCCTAACTAATCAGCTAATAGTTCATGCACTGTTGAAACAAAAAAATGTACTTTCTGGATATAAATTCCAGTGACAGCTAAAATTTTCCTCTTCTTATAGAATATTGTGACTGAATCCAGGTCCAATAGTTAATGTAACCTCAAGAAGAACATGGAATTATTATCAAACTGTACAATCAAGTGGTTTGTGTTTATGGCTATAAACATAATAAGTATATGAGCTATACCACTACTTTCCACCTGCTGGTTATAATTTTGCTAAATAGAATTGCAGAAAGTTGTTGTAGAGCTAAGCTGTTTCACAGCTGCCAGAAGTACAGTTATCTCTAGAAAAACATGACTAATATGCAAATAAAACATTTCTACTCATGATGATGGTGAGAGTATTAACTGAACATCAAGGAGCAAATTTAAGTTGATTATTGAAAGTCACTATTTAATTCTTGATAAATTTCAACCGGTTTTCTCCGAATTGAATGAAAAAATGAACAAATAAATGTATAATTATCAATTAGCAACAAGAAATCACATGATTCATGACTTGTCTGAATGTTCAGCACAGCAACTTATCAGACAGATGATGATTCGCATAGTTTTAGATGGAGATTCTTGAGAGTTGAGATTCACTAATAAGGTATACTCCAAGCCTCTTTTGAAGTACTGATCCTTATGTGTATAATGGATATTCAGTTTCTTCTTTTCAAGCAGTTTCCACCATTTCTAGTTTTACTGATTACATAGGTCATAAGTCATAAGATTGGATCCAAGCATGCACAGTGTTGGCAGACTTCTCAAGTTCCCCTCTCTGAAATCATTGTGTTCCTTGCTATGAGTCTCCAACCTCATATCTACTATGCAATTCCTGCCATAATTTCGAGGAATACAATGCACAGTAATCGATGAACTTCATAGCTGTGGCTTTAATAAATTTAAAGTATAAGTTTTGATAAACAATTTGTAGTCAATTATGGTTTCTTAATAAATAAAACCATCATTATGAATATCATCAGACGAATGTTGTTACCATTTGATACTATAATTCTGTAATTGATTGCTACTCTTGGTGTAACTGCTAAATTCTATTGAATTAAGTTATTATGTAGCTAACAGTAGAGACCTTGAGGAAAAACAGGTAACTCCTGTGCATTGGTATATATGTAAGTCTACTTTAGTAATAAACATGTTAGTTCTGGTATTACCCTGAGTTACTTCTTTTCGATGGCTGCTGGACGGTAAAATTTCAAAAAAGGAATGGATGAACATTCTCTCATCATTTTATGATGTGAAGCAGTAGAAGCGAGTTTTAAGTCATCACTGAAGGAGATATCCAATGATGAAACAAGCTACTGGTTTATGCAGGTTATAGTGAGAAGAATAAACACTGAAGGAAGATTTAATGCTTCAGAAAACTTTGAAGCGGAAGAGGCTGGAAGGATTATGGTAGGCACCAAAGAGTGTCCTGGAGTGGATGCGATAGAGACTGAAGAACTTGGAGGAGATGCTGTAGTTACAAAAGAAGGGCCTAGAGAAGATACCATATACACATGGAGTGGTCTGAAAGGGATATAAGCACATAAAAAGAGAGCTTGGCAAGCTGTGAACTAACAGCAAGGTAAACCGACTGTGTGGAGAATGTACAAGTCTAAATTTTACACGAACACATATTCACAAACACCTACCAACTACCCGAAAAATAGCCATTCCTACCTTTTCAAATTACTCAGTTTCTAATGCTATCCATAAATATATCTTTACCCAATTTCAAACTCAATAAATATATCTTTAATCAACTTCCAAACTCCCTTGATTTTTACATCAACACTACAATAACCATCTTTGACAAAGATGGCTGAGCTACCTTGTCAGAGATGACAGCTCTGCCAAAAGCAGCCACCTCCTGCAGTTGAATCGTACATTATTACTAATATAATGTACCTTCTCTCCTTTGTCTTCTGATAAGTATAAAGTTCTGTCATCACATACCCTTGGCACATTGGCAAAGATAAACATCCGAGATATCAATGCGATCGGCAAGGTCACACTTACATCATAGATACCATGGTTACTGGTTTTAATATTTATTCTCAAGCTTGAGTAATATTCTGTGTGCATTTTTACAAGTTTCTAAATATTCAATAAATGATTACTGTTTGAAAATTATTTTTGTTAGTAGTGTTCTTCTCGCATATATGTCACACATCTATCCATGAAATAACTGTACAATAATTTGCTCATTTGTGTATAAATTATTATAGCTATTCGCTAGATTGATTGATGATAGTTAAATTAGTTGTGCCATGCTGTTCGAAAATTTGAAATCTTTACATGTTGAAATTTTGATTATACATGTACCTATTGTGGGATCTGCAGATTGCAGTGTAGTTTACATACATGTCTATGTGTTGTGTGCAATGGAGTTGTTGTTCTTGATCAACTCTTCAATGCACAACATACATTGAGGGTGACACCAATTTATAAAAAGTATTCTCTAAACTCAATCATTTGAACTTAGCATCTGAAAGTTCGTGGGCATACACCCAGAGTTGCTCTAACAGAAAAATATTGAAGCATTATTAATCCAGTAACTAAGATATGCCAACTTCAACTTTGCCAATCACGATAGTGTCTCAAAATATACTGGGGATAAGCTAGACAGCAATTTTGTCCCTTTAAAAGATGTTGAATCCAGCTATGAGGAAGGAGAAGAGGTCTATGCCTACAGGAAACAAAGAGTCATTCAGCCTGAGGAGGTGGCTGCCCTTAGCCAAGCTGTTATTTCTGAACTGGCAGCTGGCTGAGAAAGCTATGTCCAGGATGGTAATTCCAGTGATGATGAGGAGAGAAGACCTATGGGAACTTTGAGGGTAAGTTTAGATATACATAAAGAGTCATAAACTTTCTTTTCTGGAGTCTGTCAAAAAGTGGGAGTAGCTGTTACCCTGGGTAGTTGGTGGTTTTCTTTGAGTGTACATGGATTCCAGTAAGTTTTTAGATTAGTGCAGCCCCTACAAAGTAAGTTTTTCCTCCCATTAGTCTATAACATTAGCTAGCTTTCATTTTTGGCATATTATTCCCTCCAGACCCTTCCTCAGTATCCATGGCATAACCCCTAGATATTTCATTGGTGTATTTGAAATTACTTAGGACCTTCCTCCCCTGTTCCTCAACTTTTCCTTCAGCAATTACAGCTCCCATATCTTTCGATAACTCCTTCCATATTGACTCGCTAACACTCACTTCTCCATGGCATTGTCATAGACATGCAAGATGTCAGGTAGTATCTCTAGAAGCAGAGATAGAGGCTTGTCTAAAGATAAATCACTAGGTAGAAGTTTTAGAAATAGATGTTGTGGAATAAGCAAAACTTCCAGTACTGATTCATATACTTCTTCTGGCCTTCTTTGCCAGATCATGCTGATCTGTCTAGATCTTATACTTGTCCTTATAATAGTTCTACTGTCAATGACCCTCTTCTAGGTGTCTGGGTGTGACAGCAGCCTTCTGGTACTTCTTTTTCATGCTCATAGACCCTCAAACAAGCATAAACTTCAGTTAAGACGGAAAGTTCTCCTCTTCAGCTCCTCTACCAGTTTTTTCTGATGAAGTTTTTTATTTACTTGTAGTAGAGACTAATATTTCTGCTGCCACAGTTCGTGAAACTAGTTTACATACTCATCATGGACAGATGAGACAGTACAGGAGATAAAAGATTTGGTAACTGAAAGGCAACACCCATAAAATTACTGACCGATGGTATAAATGGCTACATCTTTATATGCAAAATAGTAGAGGATGATAGTGTTGGATTATATAATAAAATAATGTTAGATCTGATCACTGGCTTGGAGAAAAGCCATTACACTGATTATTATTATTCATCACCCTCTATCTGTGCCTTAACTTTATTGAGGTAAGCAAACAAAAATTGCACATCCCACAAAACTTAGAATGGAATCAATTCAGGAACACATCTTTTCTCGCAATACCTGATAAGCAAAGGTGACTCTACAGCTTACCTGGCACGGGGCAACCTCCAGGGTGCACTGTGACTATGGAACATTGACTGAGAAACTCTTAAATACAAGTATCACCTTCTTTAATTAGAACTTGTATTGTGTCAACCATTTACTGAATAACATGTTTATGTAGTTGAAACCCACTGGAAGGCCAAAGAGCTGCTCGACTTATAAGGAGCAGTAGTAAAGCCTGAAAGACAGAGGTTGCTGTACAGTTCATTAAAGTTATTTCAACCAGTAAACAGTAGACATACTTAGTACGAGCCCTGACCATATTCGGATGGGAGGAAAGGTATTGTCTTGGTGGCAGTACAGACACAGATATAGCCTATGTGACAGCTGGCACTGGCTAAACCATCACAACTGGTGGCAGCGGTGAACTGAGGAACTCCCAGACACCAGTATACAGCAATCTCTCACAATTTTTTCTCAACCTACGTAAGCCGCCTTGCTTCAACCGGAAAACCATCACTTCTCAGATTGTAAGTGTATGGCTGTTGTTTACTTAACCCTGTTAGAATGAGCCAGGAAACAAAACGTCAGCTCAGGAGCAGAAAGGCTACATAGCAGATCAGAAGGCAGATGGTCAACACTAGCAAAGCAGAGGTGACATACTCTATACAATAAACAGGAACGAGGATGAAATGGACAGTCAGAGCTCAGAAGAGGAAGAGCTAACTACAGAAACCAGCTATGACTCCACACATATAATAGTGGAGATGATGTAGCTAATTTAAAGGAGAGAAAGCAAGAGAAGAAGAGGTGGAGACGGGATAAACTAGAGAGAAGGAAAGCAGAAGATGCCAGAGAACGGAGATTCCTGGAGGTGTTATTCAAGGACAGAGACAGGGGCAAGTTGAACAAATACAGAGCTATGGTAGAAGAGGAAAACATACTTAGTGGGATTTGAAGACCACATGGACAGTTATAAGGTGGAAAAAAATAAGTGGCCCAGGGAATGCTCCCACTATTAACTCCAGAAGCCAGTAAGGTCCAAGTAGGCATGAACCCTAGTCAGAAGGACGACTATGATGCAGTCAGGAATGCTTTAATGTAGCATTACCACATTACCAGCAGCACTTACTGGGCTAAGATTGAGGGGCTGAGGAAGAACGGCCCTGACTCTTGGGTGGTATTTAGTCACAAGTTGCGGTATTTAGGTACCCAGAGTGTGTGACCAAGGAGGACATCATTGATCTAGTAATGCAGAAGAGACTGTTAAAGGCACTACCTGAGGATATTACCACATGGGTCAGAGAACAGAAGTTCACCACCCTCCAGAACTGGCTGATGACAGGCTCCAACACCTTAGACTGGCTGGGGACAGGCAAGACAGAAGCCAGGTCCAGTATGGAGCCAAGCACCACAGAAGGCATGAAAAAGAGGACAGGGAGACTGAGTTGGGGGAGAAACGAGTTAAGAAGGACACCAAGTTGGATACCTTCAAGAGCCAGCAAAAACCTAAGTTTGGCAAACAGAGGAGACCCAGATGTTTTAATTGTGGTCACTTTGCAGCTGACTGTCCGGAGAGAGCCACGATTGGCAGAGCAAGACTAAAATAGGTCAATTTGGCAGTGCCCCTAACTGGATGAGAGGAAGTGCAGCTAGTGATGGCTAGCATCAATCGGATGAAGACGACAAGTCGATGAGCAGCTCAAAGATAAAATTCTCCTAGACACAGGAACTCAAAGGTTGATTGTGAATGCCAGATGAACAGCTGACTGGAGAGGAAATACAAGTAAGAGGCATAAATGAAACTGTTACAGTGTGTCCTCTTGCTAACATGGCAGTAGAAGTTGGAGGAATCCAGCAGCAACTCAAGGCAGCTGTTAAAGAAGATTTAGACTATGACTTATGCCTAGGATCTGACTTTGATCATGTCTGGGAAGTTAGAAAAGATCTACTCCAAGATGAACTTGTACACATGGCCAGGATCAGACAGGCTGCAACCAGAGAAGCAGCACAAACAGAGGCTGAATATGAGACAGAAGAGGAGCAGTTGGGAGAAGACTAACCAGGGAGAATATACCAGTTGACCCTAGTTCAGACATCGGTGAGACAGAAAGCAGTGAGGAAGAATCAGATCTTCCACCAAGAGACAGAGAGAGCAGGTCTACTAGAAGGAATGCCCGAGCACTCTAGAGGAGTCGACAGCTGGACACCCACTAGATGTCAATCCACAAGAGCTCCTCAAGGAATAACAGCAGGACCAGACCCTGGACAAACTGTGGGCTGCAGAGGACTCCAACTTCGTATTCCCAGGAATTCTGGCCTCATTCTCTCACTTGCCCACAGACCAGCACACCTTGGCGGAAACAAGACCACTCAAAGATGATATTGGACAATCCTTCTGTCCAGGACTCTACAGGAATGTCAGCAGAATATGTGCATCCTGTCCAGAGTGTCAGAAGGCCTCAAGACAGCCACAACCACCAGGACGCCTCCAAACCATGCCCCTGATTGACACACTTTTTTAAAGGATAGCAATGGTCATGATTGGCCCCCTGCCCAGAACTCAATCAGGTAATCACTTTGCTCTTGTAATTGTAGACTATGCTACTAGGTGGCCAGATGCAGTGCCACTAAGCACCACAGACAGTGTGAGAGTGGCTGACGAGCTTCTCATTCTTTTCACAAGAACTGGAGCCCCAGAGGAGATATTGAGTGAAGACTGTGGCAGTAACTTCACCAGTAAGCTCATCAGGGAACTCCACAAACTGTTAAGAGTTAAGTCACTGACAACCACTCCCTACCATCCACAAGGTGATGGGTTAGAAAGGTCTAACTCTACCCTGAAGGGGATGATTCGGAGAGTGCTTAAGAAATGAAATGAGCAGTGGGACCTGGCCCTTCCTTTCCTCTTGGCAGAGTTGAGAGCACCAGGGAGTCTACAGGCTTCTCACCAGCAGAATTGCTTTTTGGAGGCCCTCTACAGTTGCTGAGGAATGGGTGGACAGCAAGCAACAGCTCACCTCAGGATGTGGTAACTTATATCTACCATACAGGATAGACTGAACAACATGAGGGATCTGACTTGAAAGAGAGAGACTGGAAGCAAGATCAGACTGAAGGAGAGGTATGATGACAAGGCCAAGAAGAGGACCTTCAAGCAGGAGATCTGGTGCTGCTCAGGACAGCCTCTCTGAAACCTAAGTTGACTGTGGAGTGGGAAGGACCTTACACTGTGTTAGAAAGAGTGGGAGAGACCACATATGAGCTGAAGATGCCCAACTATCCTAGAAGGAAGGTAAAAAGACATGTAAATTTGTTGAAAGAATTTGTGTCCCCAGTTACAGCCTGTCTAACGAACATGCCGGAGCTGGAAGAAATGGAGAAGGAAGGATGGCCATCCATCATTGCTAGACTGTCCGGAGGAAAAGAGAATGGTGATGGTCCTGCTGAGCAGGAACAGGGAGCTGATGGGAGGACCAGGAAGGACAGACATGGCATCCTTCACCTTAGCAACAGGAGAGACCTATCCTATTAGCAAACACCCCTACTGGATGAACTCCAAGAGGATGGCAGATAGACAGAGCAGTGAGGAAATGGCTGGAACACGACATTGTAAGCCCATCTCAAAGCCACTGGTCTTCCCCAGCTCTACTGGTCTCCAAGAAGGATGGGTCCCACAGACTGGTGGGGGCATTAAACAAAGTGACCAGGGTAGACCCCTTCCCCCTCCATAGAATTGGGACTTGCTGGATCAACTGGGACAGGCAGCCTACATAACAACCCTGGACCCGGTCAAAGGACACCACCAAGTTCTGGTACACCCATCCATTGAAAACAAACAGCATTCATAACACCATGGATAGTAATACCTTAAAATGCCATTTGGGCTCAAGAACACTCCCCATCAGTCTTTCAGAGACTCATGAATTCTATTCTCTGTGACATGGAAGCATTTGCTGCTGCCTATGTCGATGACATTATTATCTTTAGTGCAAATTTTTATGACCACCTAGATCACCTGGAGGCTGTCTTGATCAGACTAAAGGAGGTGGAGCTCAAATTGAAGCCAATCAAGTGCTCTGTGGGGGAGGAGACAACTAACTATCTGGGACACAAAGTGGGAGGAGGAGCAGTAAGACCACTGGATATCAAGGTGAAAGCTCTACTGGAGTATCCCCACACCCAGAAACAAGAAAGATATGAGGGCCTTCCTGGGACTAGCTAATTCAGAAGGTTTGTACCAGGATTTGGGAGCGTAGCCATATTCCTGACAGAAGCCACCTGGAAGCAGGCTCCAGAGAAGGTGGACTGGACCAATGACAAAGTTGCAGCCTTTGAACAACTGACACAGAGCCTGACCAGGAGGTCGGTGCTTCGCAGCCCTCACCCAGGTCAACCATTTCTCATCCAGACCGATGCCTCTCGAGTCGGACTTGGGGCAGTTCTCAGCCAACAGGATGAACATGGAACAGATCAACCCATTGCATACTTCAGCAGAGAGCTCAAGCCAGCAGAGAGACATTACTCTGTAACAGAGCAGGAGTACCTGGCTATAGTGGAAGCCATCAAACATTTGAGAATTCACTTATCAAGTGCAGAGTTCACAGTCATTACTGACCACAGCAGCTTGGACAAAATGAAGGATGACAGCAGCAGGCTCACCAGGTGGTCTCTGGCCCTCCTACCATTCATGTTCAAGGTCATACACAGGCCTGGTTCCAGGCATCAGAACACAGATGGTCTCTCTCGTCAGTCCTGGGTACAAGCTCAACCCAAATGAGAACAATGGAGGGATGTCATGGGCCACCAGGGTGCCCTGTGCCTATGGAACATTGACTGTATCGCCTTGTTTAATTAGCACTTGTATTGTGTCACCCATATACTGAATATGTTTATGTAGTTGAAACCCACTGGAAGGCCAAACAGCTGCTCGGCTTATAAGAAGCAGTAGTAAAGTCTGAAAGACAGAGGTTGTTGTAAAGTTATTTCAACCAGTGAACAGTAGACATACTTGCCCTGACCAGATTATTGGTATGGGAGGAAAAGTATTGTCTATGTGGCAGCACAGACACAGATATAACCTACATGACAGCTGGTAAAGGGGCTGTTCACCCCATACTGGGTAAAAAAACGTCTGTTGACTTCGACTACCCATAACTTTTTTTATAATTGGTTTAATGTAGATAATGTTATGCTCAAATTGTTGTGTGCTTTCCAATCATCAGGAATAATATTATTATGTCAACTAAGAGTTCTTGAGAGTTTAAATTATATATGCTTAAGGATGCTCTGTACTAAGCTAGTTGCTAATCAGTAACTTTTTATCTGTGGTCTTACTCGGTGGGAATAAACTAGATCAAAGTTGATAACTGTAGGACAAAGGTGACTCTTAGTAACTTATAGACATTAAATGAAATGCAAGCACTAAGTTGAAAGAGTACTATACTGATCAATAGCATGGCTAACCTAAGTCTCTCAGGATGATGTGTACCAATCTAGTTGCTAGTCAGTAAGCTCTCATCTATAGTCTTGTTCAGTGTGCTTAAATCTAGACCAATAGCAGTTGCTAGAACTAGAGCTACTTGCAGTAGCTACATCATTTGCACAACACTTGATCGCTGATGTTGAAAGAGCACTATACTGGTAATTAGAGTGGCTAGCCCATATTCTTGTGAGTTGTAAGCTTTGTTTGTTCTTGTTTGAATGCAGCTACATAGCTAAATTACATCAAAGGAACTTACAAGAGTAGATAAGAGAATGGGATACTTCCAGGGGGCTGATGAATCATTTTACAAATTATTTTCTGTTTTGATTTTCTTGATAACAGTTTTTGTGTTTTGGGTAATTACCTTGGTTATAGCTAAGGCATTGATTTGCTCACTATGATATTCTGGCTAGACACTCTAGCCTTCATCAAGAATTAAGAGACTCAGTGCCAAAGTGATTAGGACTAACTGTGATATGTTTTATTGTCAACTATTGCCATATCAATATAGGGAGCACTACCTACTCCCCAATATAATGCTTTTCAAAAGGCATTGTGTACTCTTGAGTATGCTATAATAACAGTCCTATCATTAATAGTAGCTGCACTGATTTAAGCTAATAATGAAGTCTGTTGATGAAAAACTAAAATACTAGCTATACTAGTTTTCATCTACATGTTCAGTGTAGGAGTGGAATTTTTTTTGACATTATAATATTATATGTTCACTACTTTCAAATAAATATTCACTTCCAATAGTCACCACTTAATTTGCAACCAGACTCTTAGTAATATCTGGATGCTAGAGCAATGTTGAAACCTAGCAGTTTGATTTTGCTCAACAATCCTATACTTAGCATCTGGCTAAAATGAAAATTAAGAGAAACTTGTTATAATCCTACCTACATATATATATACTCAAATAAAATTCATACTGGGTCTTCATTGTAAGCTCTATCCTAAGATACTTGGGGGAGAGGAGATTCTCATAATATCCATGCATTAAATATTTTATGTCCCATGAAAGTAGATAATATTCTGGGATATTTCCAAATATAAGCCTAGAAAAATCTTAACATAGACCTTGCCCTAGAAACACATTAACAGAGCATTAATCTTGGTTCCAAGTCCTAGAACATGAAACACTTCTAGCATTATAAAAGCTCTAGCCCTAATGCTGATTCATTAATTCATGACTATAATCAGTTACCCTCATTATACATTATAGGGAGAGTCCTAAATATCCAAGCATGTACTAAGAAAGTACTAGACATATGTGCAATCATTTCCATAGTTATTTTCACTACTATTTCCAGCACTTAATCAGGAGAGAAATTGCCAGCCCCATCAATCAATTTTCCAAAGACTGGCTCCACCTTCACATCAGAGATTTTCCTAGCTACTTGGATTATTTAACACAGATACAGCTAGGCCTTTCTTTTCAATTTAAAAAAAATCGATGATAAATTATTCTATAACTTTGGCTCCTACACTAGTGGGAAGGTTAAGAGGAAGTCAAGTCCAGCTATAGGAATGTTGAAAGCCACATCAATCATTTTAGAATTACAAGTGTCCAATTCTGATATCCGTGAAGTTCAATTATCAGCAAAGTGTCCACTTTTAAACTCTTTTTCTAACGTCTTAGCTACTTCTAATATTTACATTAACCAACACATCATAATTATCATAAAGTGAAATCTCTATTAGATGGTACAGCCCTACTGGTAGAGCATCAGCTGCATGATTTTTAAATGTTTAGTAATTATTTCATAGGAAAACACCATTAAAAAACACAGGATATTATACATGTCCCTTAAAACAAAACCAGTTAGCAAATTGAGAAGTTTCTTTCCTTGTTTATTTTTGCAGCAAGTAGATGGGTGGGTGATACTTGTACAAATCCATTCTTAACTGCTAGCATCTGTTGTAATCAAATTACAGATTGCTTGTGTCATGGCTTTTGAAAATTGTAAATGCTGATGTGTTGAGTAAGTGATTGTTCTAAATAGGTTTGTAAAGTCAATCCAATATTTTTCCTTTTGTTTTTTTAAAATAATTTAGGTATAAAAATTCAAACTATTTTTGGCATGCTTGAGGTGTTGTCATGGATATATTATTATGGCAAGATTGAACATTAGTTCATTCTACAGTACTTGAAGGATCTTTTAGTTAAGCAGGTTTGAATGACAGTACAGTAAAAATGGACTTGGTAGCCTGTTTTTCTAGCTTGCTGCTGTAGATCAAAAATCATAGCAGTATACGTACTGGTTATTAGCTAGCTAGTACTTCACCTAACCCCTATTATGGTAAGTAGTAGAGCAGCAATAAATTCTCTCTAGGTCTTTTAAGCTATGTAGCTATGTTCTAACATTTACTGCTTGAAACAATAGCTAGTTAAATAGCGCTTGGGAAACTGCGAATACTGGCTTCTATTAACCTCACCATGTTAACAACTGCAGTTTTATATAGTATGACATTGTCAGATGCAGTATCATGCCAAACACGATGATCTATATTTCATCATGTGACATCTGCATAGCTTTTTTGTAAAGTCCATTAGGTTGTGTTCTGCTACCATTGTGAACATGAAACACACATCCTTCAATTATTGGCCATCCTTCAATTATTGGCCATAAACATTTCAATTGAACAAAAATTGCTACGGTTTTAGTAAATCTTGAGGTGGAGATGTCAGTTGGCTATGGTAACATGGAGAGGTAGTCTAGACATGTATCACAATGTCTAGAGATATACCAGACCATTATCAATCAATACTCAGTGATTTCTGAGTCTCTGCAGAATTTATGTCCTCAAATCACATTTTCCTCTTGTTGTACTGTATGCATGATATATATGATACCTTATGATCATGGTGTTGTTATTTTTTGTTTTGTTTGAGTCATCTCTATTACTAGTAGAATATTTCAATCAAGGATTTGTAACAGGTGCATTGTACAACTCTAAAACAACCAGCAGATATAATTATAACAACATTCTTATTAAATCTCCTAACCAGTCAACAGTTCTGCTTAAAAAAAGCTAGCTAGATTCTGATCCAAAATGACATGAAATATATACCATAATAATTTTTCTCACATCAGAGAAACAAATTAGGCGAGGAAGAGTATTAGAAAAATTCGTGTGTTTTTTAACTAAAATTGTTATAACTGGACCTATTATATGCGACCTATGCCAAGTAAAGAAGAGGCAGGTAATACTAAATGGACAATTAATATTTATAAGACACATTACCTTTCAATCATGTACAACAAATTCACAGATCTGACAAAGCTCTATTATATTAGCATACATGATTTTCGAAGGCTAATGGTCATCTAAATGCTGTGAACTCTATACATGGGTACTTTCTTGTTTCCTTTCAATATCAAGAGTATTGAAAGGAAACCAGATGGTTACCATGTAGAGCACAGCCATTTTAAACACATTATTATACTGAACAAAGAGAGACTACACAAAGTTAGAGTTCTACAAAGTTGAACTCAAGGATTCTGGGCCTTTATGGCTTTTAAACACTTCTTATAACTTGTTTATTGTTGGATCAGCATATATCATGGCTTCTTGCTATTCTTCTGTACCCATCTGCATTCCCCACTACACATAAATCTTGTTGCTATTGTTGTGTACCCGTGATCACTACATTATCTACTACACAATTCTTTTGTTGTTATTTTTGACTGTACCCAAACAGGCACAGCTAGAGCTTCCTTAAGGATATTGTAACAGTTGCACAGGAATACTTAAATATATGTTTTGGTAGATTTCATACTCGGTCTGATATGGATTTGGTACCAGTATCCCAGGAGCATGAACTCCACAAACTTAACAACAATTCCGTTGGTCAGTCATTCGTTCTACTTTGATTGCCTATAATATTGCCTTGTTGAATCTTGACAAACACTTTATTTTGCGGTGGACATATATTGGGACATTGGAAGTCTCTTGTGTTAAAATTCTTTATCAAAGAAGCCATCTAATCAACATAAAGTTACTTGAGACGATGATATAGGGTGTTACTAAAACAATGGAATTCATAAGACTGTTGTTACCAAGAAGGAGGAACAATTATTACTGTCCATTAACTATTCTCCACTCCATTCTATGTGTTTTTACAAATGAATTGATATATAGGCTATATACTGCATCAAGTTATTCTTCTAATGTATTATATATATCCTCAAATAATAGTCACAGTTCAGACTAAATTTATGTGGGGAAATAAATAACAAAAATTGGAGCCAGAAGTAGATATATCTGCACATGAATTTTCACATTCCCAACCACAACAGGTACATCCAAGAATGCATAATACCAACCATTACCCCAAAGCTACACTATATCTCTGTGATGAATTTCATGCAAGACGTTTTCTGGGGAACTAAGTTCTTAGTTAGGTATATTCTACAAGAAAATAAAAGGGGGAACATTACATTTAGGAGCATAGTAATGAAAAAAATGTGCATAACCATAGTGCCTACTTATTGATGAAGGCAGCAAATGATTTAGAGAAGTGGCCTGACTAAACTTAATAGCATGCTATACTACAGCTAGGTGGTGGATGAATGTAATGCTTTTCTAAAAGATAAAATAACCTCAATAGTCTTTACTATAAGTAATGTGTAAGAATAAAAGTACTTAGCTATGCCAAGTAACACAAAAGGTGGTTGTAGTTACATGCACATGTTTTATCAGGTGCATATCCTAATGTTTATTCCAATGCACATTATGAAGCACATGCATGAATACATCTCAACTGAACCTATGACCCAGCTAGCATGAACTTGTTGCAGACTCAGCTCATTGAAAGCAAGTTGTTTGTGGGCTGGAGGGTGAAATTGTTCTGAAATGGCAATGATATCCATTTCGAGTATGATGTCAATACTAAGTCTATCTAAAATTTTCCTAATTATTTTGCTACATGTAGTTTTTCTGCTGTTGAAGGACCTCAAGACTGTTCTACAGATGTGATGACCTCAAACAATGCTTTCCAGATTATAGTCTAATAAACCTGTTATAGTTTGTGAGCCAATCGTTAGTACATATATGGACCTATCGAACCTTGCTAAGCAAGTGATGCTAAGTACACTTTGTAGGTGATTGTCTTAGTTAGGCATTGCTTCTTGCTAGTTGGAGGTTGTCTTACCTCATTTATGTTATAAGCGCATATGCCAGTTTTGTTTACTTGTATTGTTGTTGGCTAAGCTAGCATATCTATACCACTAACCTTCAAGCAATTAAGATGTCTGTGCAACCTCACTTAAATAAAAACATATTCAGGTGCATATGTACTTGATATTATTACAGAAGTAAATCTACACATAATAACACTAGTATGGATTCTTCTTACTTTACCTAACATATGGGTGGTGACTGTTCCATTTGAAGAGAAGCTCTCATTTAGTGCAGGACATGACAATGATTCAGCAGGAAATATTTCACATTCTGGGAGGCCAATGTCAAGTTTTCCAATGTACATCCATTGCTGTTTGCACACTGTGTCTCTTATCTCTTCACACTGGCTATAGGTAGGCTGGATGGAGATGCCTGCCCCACCACACAAACCAAACAGATGCAGGCACAAAAAGGGAACAGCTTTACGTAAGCATTCAGCACTTGCTCCAAGAGTTGTAAGTCCATTAATCAATTGTGTGGCTGTGACTTCATCATTCTTCATAACTAACAGATATCCTTCTGGAACAGGTGAACAATTGGAGGATCTCAGAAAGTTGGCTAATTCTGTTAAGCATACACCACTGGTCGTAGCATATATGAGTGGTGATGAGCATGCAGTGTCACCATCTGAATCATTAGTATTGCCACTGGTGTTAGATAATATCTAAATAATGAATTATAAATATAGAGATAACAATAGATAAAATGGCAAGTTATTGTTTTGCTACTGTTTGTTTGTTTGCCTGTCACAAATATACTCAATAAGGGCATGATGTCTCTTTATCAAATAGGGTAGGCAGGTTATGTATGTACCATGGAACAATTTAAACTTGAAGTCAAGATTAAAGGTCAGGCCAAAAATGGCTTGTAGGTCTTTGCTGAATTTGGTAGGCAGATTCAGTAAACAACACTGGAAAAAAATTAGGACAAAGCCAATGGTCATGACAAAAAGAAATGACTCCATGATGAGATGTCCTTGTTTGCCAAGATATCTTTAAAATGTAAAATGGAGAGTGAAGAAAAAATACTCAGGTGACCTTTTCTTGATTTCTACGGTCGTGGTTACAATACTGATGCCACAATGAGATGTGATGTGATTGATTTATGTTTGTGATAAGCCAGACACTCCTACAATGAAAACCTGACCAAACTACAGAATATTTATACATTTCATACTCGTACTAAGCCACTGGTCATGACCTAAGAAAATGGCAAGAACTTATTTGGCCAAATGAATACCTTACCTCTGATTTTGGTAAATTGTAAAGTAGTATTGGCAGCGATACTAGACTCCATACTCCAATAATAAGCAGGGAAATCAGAGCTACATCTGCATAGAACCAGGTGTTTGTTTTGTCAATTGAAGAGTTTGGAATTGTTGCAGAACTTTTCTTCAATTTGTCAAACTTGCTCATAATCCTATGAACTCCACAGTAGCCAGTTATTTCTCAACTCAGACGGGATAAAATATCTCGTTGCAACAATACTGGCAACAAAACGCGTCTACCTCAACTTGACTACCTCAGGATTGCAACAGCAAGCCTATATAGTGATAGCTAGATTGACTGCAATCAGTTTATGCTCAAATTGATCAAGAAAGAAGATCAGGGTCAAATCTAGAGCTTAAGAAAAAAACACGAGGCAAGTAGGTGGATGGGTATTCAGATGATTTTCTATCGCTTTCTTGATCGGAGGCTATCGGCACGCAGATTTAATGCCTAACCCAGCGCCGCGTAACTGATCCCCCCAAATTATATAAATACATGTATAGACATCTTGTTTCCCCGTATGACATGTTTATGTAGTTGGTAGCCATCCTGGAAGAGAGAATTAGTGATTCCACCCCTCATGATATGACTATGTAGCCATCCTGGAATAATTCCACCCAAAAAGTAAACTTTACACGGAATTATTTTTTTCTTTTGTCTGTTGTACTCTTGCTCATCCTATCTTATATCATGCTAATGAACAAAATCAAATAATGTATCAGTTTCCTGAATTGTTGAGTTGCTGGTCCAATCTCAGTTCATTACTTTGAACTGTTCGGAAACTGGTATTGGATGGAGTGAAGCTACTGATTAATTTTTATCAAGCTTCTTATTCACATGCTGGCATACTTTGATATAGGTGACTCAATATTATCCCAATGCATCTGTACAATTGGTATCAAAAGATAAAACAAAGCCATAGACTTATATAATACAGTAGAGCTGTGCTTGCAGTAAAGACATTAAATATAATATATATATATTCAAAAAGTTGGTTGTTTGTCTCGAGTGATATTCACGTTCACCCACAACAGTTAATATTTTTGCTGGTTTTCTGCGCAACTCTCGAATCACAGAGAGGTATATATATACCTTTGGAAACAGTGATCTCAGGTTTCCTCTGACATGATTGTCACTGCCATGCTGTGTCAAATTCTATGGGAACTGTTTTCCCGTTAATTTTGACCTTAACTATTACCAGGTTCGGAGACTTTCAAACCGTGCGGAGCAGCAACTTTTCCTTTATCCTAATACTTCCTCCATCACTAGTTTTAGTGTTGATGGAAGTTTCATAGGTGACATACTTGGTGGGTTCAAAATATGTTTGTTCATCACTTGTGTCAGTACCCCATTTGGCTGTTTGCATACTGTGGTGATGTTTATGATATTTGGCTGACTTGAAACTGAACTCACTTGGGAGTTAATTGGTTCTTCCACAGTGCTTGCATTGACCTGAGATAACATTCCTAATTGCTTGGAACTAGTACTACTAAAGTTCGTTCACAATTTGATTAGAAGGTCATTGCAACTACTAAAGTTTTACGAATTTTTGGCTGCTGGCTCTATAGACACAGCAAGATCCACTACATTTCTTGAGATTTAATTTGTCTTCAGAAAGTAGCTTCTTGATAATGGCTTCACTTCAGACCTCTAACTTACTGGTTTCCCAGCACGTATTCCAAAAAATAGCCAGCAATGAGGTCTGCTACCTGTTCTCCTGATTGCTGCTGGCACTTGTGGTAGTTGAATCCCTGAGTGATGATTGGGTCACAGTAAGACATCAGTGCAGTCTTTGTGGGTGGCTTATCTGGTCTTGCCACCAATGTCATTGATGGTGGGGGGGGGGCTAGTTTCTTTCGATTAACACAGCTTGCAGTCACTACATCACATACCACACATGAAACTCAATAATTGTATTAGCTAGAACTTTATTTCCTCTATAGATATTCACAGTTGTCATGCAAATTATGTGAGGTTAGATCAGTTTTCCCACTCTACATTAAAATACAGCAAGTAGACCATTAGCAAGCAATACCAAGCACTATATGGCACAGGCCATTACTTTTTTGTTTTTGTTTACAAAATATTATGTTACAAAATATTAAAACGACACACCCATTGATATATATATCATAGCAACATTGCTTCGACTAGGAATGTCATTAATGTTTGCTGATTGTGGACATTGGATATTATCTCCAGAATCTCTTTAGTTCTTGAATATTCATGGCATAGATGAACAAGTGTAATATGGTGGTCAAGAACCCTGACAAGCCAGCCAATTCTGTTATTGACAGAGTAAATGCATAGTTGGCTTGAACTGTGGCTTCCCTGCTCACAGAATAAGAACTTTTGAAGATTCTTCACATAATCTGAAGTGGCTTTTGCATATGTTGTTTCAGCAATATCATCTGATATAACATAGTAGCATAACACAATGAGTAGCTTCTTCTCGGCTCTTCCAAATGGGAATTCAGGTTTTCCATTGATGTTTAATTAATATTTTTCTACAACAAGAAAACATGTTATGAAACTAATATTATATTTAGTAACCTGCACTCACTTTCTATTGGTGTAAACTTTGTGGAAAGTCCAGAAGACGAAGATGAGCAGAGTATACCCACGTCCCATGATAAGTTCATCAACAAGGAACAAAGAATACAAAAATGCTATTAAATTTGTTGAAGAACATAGAACAGGAGGGAATCTGGTGTATCCAAAAGCCAACCAAGAACAAGATATTTCTAAATTGGTAGGTGGAATTCGCATATATTATGAAGCAATCCGCATATATTATGAAGCAATTTCAGCTACTATAGTTATAATAGGGACTAGTGGAAGTAAAATCCCAACTATGATGCATGTTATGTGAATTTAGTTGCCTTTACCAGATGTTTCAAAGACTTGAGCATGGAATGGAAATATTACTTTCCAGAAGGTATGGAATAGCCACAATAGATGCCCTTGACAGAGTATATACTGGTAGTTGCCTTTACCAGATGTTTCAAAGACTTGAGCATGGAATGGAAATATTACTTTCCAGAAGGTATGGAATAGCCACAATAGATGCCCTTGACAGAGTATATACTGAGATGAAATACCTACAGACAAAATGACAATTAATAATACAGTTTAGCTAAGGGTCAATACTTCAACATTAGATACATACTTGTGGACATACTTTTCCTCCTCCAATAAGAAGACAGCTAAATTAATTAAGCCGGACTCCTATCGTGTCCAAGTAATGTCCAAGAACATGTAATTAGAATAATTATCTAGGGAATTAGCTCATCATCAGCTTCATCATAATTCACAAATTTACTATATAGCTAAACTAGAACACATGTCCGATGTTGCAAGTTTGATAATCACACATAAATCTCATTGCTATAAAAATAATCTTGGCACACTATTGCATGTGGAAATATTCATTCCAGCTATGTTGAACACATCTCGGGATATTATGTGCTATTGATGGGTCAACAACATACAGCTGTGATACTAGCAGTAACATTAAACATTAATGACAAAGCTCTAGTGAAGATGTACAGCATGTTTCTCTTTTGAACAGTATGGTAGCACCACATAAACTAAGAATAACAGTAATTCCCAATAAATTAAATAAGAGGATCAGATTATAAGCAAACCAATACTGACTGCATTTAAATACATGGTCCCCTCAGTGGGTCTTCAAATGTTGTATAATTCTTTGAAGGTGCTTTATTACTCCCTGTTTCCTGCATTATCAGCAATGAATATCGCTGATTGCATACTTGTATTTTTCTTCTACAAAATAGGATTAAAGCAAGTTTTGTGGCATGACATTTGACTGTGCTCATGCTGTAGGGAACCCCCTACCGTGCTGCTGAGCCCAAATCATTTTCTGTGGGAGTTGCATGTGCTTGCTGAGAATTATTGCAGTGCGTGTATATAGGGATTTGAGCTAAGGTGGTCAGGCCATACATGTAATGTTTTAGGTTAACAGCTAGCAAGCAAAAGCCACAGTGACGGGTTGGGGGTGGAAGTGGGGAGGCTATTGTGTCTTCTCCTATATGAAGCAAACATTAATTTTTGATTAGACTGAAGTACGCAATACACCAAGAAGTGGTCAGATGAAAACATGACCACTCTGATAAGTAGCTCCAGCCCTGTATCTAAAGGTGGCTCCGGCTCCAGTGTCAACATCTCATGCCTCAACTCCTACTCAAGCTGGTTAGGTTTTGGCCACTGACTGCTTATTGTGAAAAGATATGAATGGACATCTCAAAATATTATGTGAGCATAATTTCGGAAGCATACCGAGTATGCATCTCATTTTATTACATCTTTCTATTCTCCAAGAAGGGGAAGAGCAGGTTGGGGGGGTCATTTAAAATTTATACCTCTTTTAGAATATCACCCCCACATCCATCTCCCACTCCCACCTTTTCATTCATATTTTCCCTGTACATCAAGTGAATACTTGATTAATGAGATACTAGAGCATGATGGCCAGTTGGCTTTGAGTATACTGAGAGTTTGTGACTGAGAGCTGTAGTAAAATTGAGTCAAAGCTTTGCTGGGGAAGATGAGAACAACTTCCAAGTGGCCTGCTGATGATATACTATATTTTGTGCAGGCAGTGAATATTAATATGCTAAAGGTCTTATGAATATCTGCTTCCAGTAGTGTTAATAGTCAGCAAAGTTGCTCGATGAGAATCAACTGTAGTTCAATTGTTTTTGAAGAAAATATGCAGGAGTTAATCTTAGGTAGTGCTCAAGAGAAAGCTCATTCTCTTGCAGCACTTATAGGGAAAGATTTCAACCATTCTGATGGAAAGCTGACAGGATGGAAGAAAAGGTACAACATCACTTTTATAAAAGAGCATGGAGGAGAGCAAGCTGCAGTTATTGGTGGTGCTGAATAGCAGGTCACAGATTCTTGACACTTCTGCTGCATCAGCTGACATCTACAATGCTGATCAGACTGGCCTTTATCATGGCCTAACTGAGGTCATGTTCAAGGTAAATATAAGCTTTCTGGTCTTATACATGTACCAGGGTTACTCTTTTGGTGTGTGCCAATATGGATGGAACAGACTAGCTTCCGCTGATGATTGGAAAACATAAACACCCTCAATGCTTTCCTAAAGACCCATCCAAGCTTGCACTTACTCACAAAATCAATGCTTGATTGACTGGCATGACTTTTTGTAAAAGAAGAATTCTCATCTTTGTGTTAAACAGTGCCACATTTGTTTACTGGTTGATAACCGCTCAGCTACTCCTGAACCAATATCGCCTATGAATTTCTTTCACCAAATTGTGATGGATTGACTTCGAACATTGTGTCATTGTTTATGTGTGATTGTAATGTATGTAGCTTGTGGTTAGTATAGCTGTAGTTTGTGGCCAGGCTTGTCAGCAACCTAGCATCTTGCACAAAACTTACAAACCTGATAGATCCTGCTGCTGCAAGATTAATCCTGCACCCTTTGATGTGGATTTGTGGTTGTGAAGGAAGAACATTGTTGTGTCTATAAAAAAAATTAAAAAGGCTGTATCTACTGCCTGTTCTGTTCTTTGCATTAGCTCTTAGTACTCAGAGTGTAGCTGAGTCTGTCCAACTGAGTTGTGTTCTGCTACAGCAAATTTTACTACATTATTGGAGATTCATTGCGCTATCTTTGAAACCTCGGTGATGATTCATCACTCAAGTACAATTTATTGATACAGCCAATGGATCAAGGGTGATTAAAAAAATTAAAGGTCGCGATCAATCAAAAGTTTGATCAAAGCTTAACACTCATGCTATAGCAGATGAAGAGTAATGCTCAGAGAATTATGAAAAAGTCACTTTATTTGTTGCTCTAGCTACACTTGCCATGTCACTTAGGTCTTTATCTGCCAAGTCCATGTGGACTTTTTCTCAGTATCACTTTTTTCTACATCATTACACTTTCAGTTGAAATCATCACTTTCTCTGTTTCTCTGTTGCAAAGGGTGTTAATATGCTACCATGTTTTGAAGTGTATTGACTGGCAGGCAATAGATTGGCATTCATAGATTGGGCAGATTCATAGATTGGATGGAACATATACACATTGTCACATTAATGGAAAGACAAATAGTATAGTTCTGTCTCAATAACCCAATTACCCTTCAACATATTCTGAATACAGGATGACTGTCTTGACTGCTACTTTTTACCTCAGGTATTTATATCTCAGCACAGTATAAACCAACTGATGCCAGGACGTAAGCGCCATGATCAGCTAAAATATCTGATAACCAGTCAAGTGATAAAAAATGCCACAGTTTTCAGTCAAAAAAATTGTGTATATATGCATGGTCATCACTCCAAAGCTTTTGTCATTCATGTCATTTTATCAAAGCTTTTAAACACACATGCATAACATCGATCCACTTCTTCCAGTCCATTGATTAACTCACCCCAAACCAATACCAAAGATCCTGTCAGACAGATTAAGACATAATTTAATAATGACTATGAGAAACTGGTTCAATTTTGCTGAGTGTGTGTCCTTCATTTATAACAGCATGTGCGCTGTTTAACTCACTTCTGATAGAATTACACTCACTACCCACACCTCCCACCACGTATTTAAGAAACTTAAAGTAGTTGTGGATTTGACTGTTCTTAGAACTCAATTTTTTTTTGTGAACGGATCTATTGTACTTAAGTTACGAGTCGAAAAACGGAGATAAAAACATAGAAACATTGTTGCTTGAAGATTAATAAGATTAATAGCGCTTTTTTGCACCAAAGACAGGTTAACTATATACCTTAGATGACTCTTTTTTAGAAACCACCATTTAGATAGCTGAGTAGGTGTGAATGTGAATTTTAATATAAAAATAAAAAATGGGGGGGGGAGGGAAGGGGGGTTGTCATTCCATCATTCTAAAGTGGGTCAAACATATATAGAGGGATTGCACTCCGTGTATGTTGCAGTGTGGTGAACTGATAAGGCAGACATCAGGGTGTATATCATCAATGTGCTTGTCATCAACATGTAGAGGCAAGTATATACCACTCGACATTGCAACACTCTACTGGAGCACACTGCAACCACTTTACTGGAGCAGCTCTAGGCACTGCAACCAGTTTACTGGAGCAGCTCTAGACACTGCAACCACTTTACTGGAGCAGCTCTAGACACTGCAACCACTTTACTAGAGCAGCTCTAGACACTGCAAACACTTTACTGGAGCAGCTCTAGACACTGCAACCACTTTACTGGAGCAGCTCTAGACACTGCAACCACTTTACTGGAGCAGCTCTACCCACTGCAACCACTTTACTTGAGCAGGTACACTGCAACCACTTTACTGGAGCAGCTCTAGACACTGCAACCACTTTACTGGAGCAGCTCTACACACTGCAACCACTTTACTCGAGCAGCTCTAGACACTGCAACCACTTTACTGGAGCAGCTCTAGACACTGCAACCACTTTACTGGAGCAGCTCTACACACTCAACCACTTTACTGGAACAGCTCTAGACACTGCAACCACTTTACTGGAGCAGCTCTAGACATTGCAACCACTTTACTGGAGCAGCTCTAGACACTGCAACCACTTTACTGGAGCAGCTCTAGACACTGAAACTACTTTACTGGAGCAGCTCTAGACACTGCAACCACTTTACTGGAGCAGCTCTAGACACTGCAACCACTTTACTGGAACAGCTCTAGACACTGCAACTACTTTACTGGAGCAGTTCTAGATACTGCAACCACTTTACTGGAGCAGCTCTAGACACTGCAACCACTTTACTGGAGCAGCTCAAGACACTGCAACCACTTTACTGGAGCAGCTCTAGACACTGAAACCACTTTACTGGAGCAGCTCTAGACCCTGCAACCACTTTACTGGAGCAGCTCTAGACACTGCAACCACTTTACTGGAGCAGCTCTAGACACTGCAACCACTTTACTGGAGCAGCTCTAGACACTGCAACCACTTTACTGGTGCAGCTCTAGACACTGCAACCATTTTACTGGAGCAGCTCTACATACTGTAACCACATTACTTGAGACACTACAACCACTTTACTGGAGCAGCTCTAGACACTGCAACCACTTTACTGGAGCAGCTCTACACACTGCAACCACTTTACTGGAGCAGCTCTAGAAACTGCAACTACTTTACTGGAGCAGCTCTATATACTGCAACCACTTTACTGGAGAAGCTCTAGACACTGCAACCACTTTACTGGAACAGCTCTAGACACTGCAACCACTTTACTGGAGCAGCTCTAGACTCTGCAACCACTTTACTGGAGAAGCTCTAGACACTGCAACCACTTTACTGGAGCAGCTCTAGACACTGCAACCACTTTACTAGAGCAGCTCTAGACACTGCAACCACTTTACTGGAGCAGCTCTAGACACTGCAACCACTTTACTGGAGCAGCTCTAGACACTGCAACCACTTTACTGGAGCAGCTCTATACACTGCAACCACTTTACTGGAGCAGCTGTATACACTGCAACCACTTTACTGGAGCAGCTCTATACACTGCAACCACTTTACTGGAGCAGCTCTAGACACTGCAACCACTTTACTGGAACAGCTCTAGACACTGCAACCGCTTTACTGGAGCAGCTCTAGACACTGCAACCACTTTACTGGAGCAGCTCTAGACACTGCAACCACTTTACTGGAGCAGCTCTAGACACTGCAACCACTTTACTGGAGCAGCTCTAGACACTGCAACCACTTTACTGGAACACTCTAGACACTGCAACCACTTTACTGGAGCAGCTCTAGACACTGCAACCACTTTACTGGAGCAGCTCTAGACACTGCAACCACTTTACTGGAGCAGCTCTAGACACTGCAACCACTTTACTGGAGCAGCTCTAGACACTGCAACCACTTTACTGGAGCAGCTCTAGACACTGTAACCACTTTACTGGAGCAGCTCTAGACACTGTAACCACTTTACTGGAACAGCTCTAGACACTTCAAACACTTTACTGGAGCAGCTCTAGACACTGCAACAGCTTTACTGGAACAGCTCTATACACTGCAACCACTTTACTGGAGCAGCTCTAGACACTGCAACCACTTTACTGGAGCAGCTGTAGACACTGCAACCATTTTACTAGAGCAGCTCTAGACACTGCAACCACTATACTGGAACAGCTCAAGACACTGCAACCACTTTACTGGAGCAGCTTTAGACACTACAACCACTTTACTGGAGCAGCTCTAGACACTACAACCACTTTACTGGAACAGCTCTATACACTGCAACCACTTTACTGGAGCACCTCTAGACACTCCAACCGCTTTACTGGAGCAGCTATAGAGAGGGCAACCACTTTACTGGAGCATCTTTGCTCTAGAAACTGTAACCACTTTACTGGAGCAGCTCTGCTCTCGACACTGCAACCACTTTACTGGAGCAGCTCTGCTCTAGCCACTGCAACCAATTTACTGGAGAACCTCTAGACACTGTAACCACTTTACTGTAACAGCTCTTGACACTGCAATCACTTTAATGGTGCAGCTCTAGACACTGCTACCACTTTACTGGAGCAGCTCTAGACACTGCAACCACTTTACTGGAGCAGCTCTAGACACTGCAACCACTTTACTGGAGCAGCTCTAGACACTGCAACAACTTTAGTGGAGCACCTCTAGACACTGCAACCACTTTACTGGAGCAGCTCTAGACACTGTAACCACTTTACTAGAGCAGCTCTAGACACTTCAACCACTTTACTGGAGCAGCTCTAGACACTGCAACCACTTTATTGGAGCAGCTCTAGACACAGCAACCACTTTACTGGAGCAGCTCTAGATTCTGCAACCACTTTACTGGAGCAGCTCTAGACACTGCAACCACTTTACTGGAGCAGCTCTAGATTCTGCAACCACTTTACTAGAGCAGCTCTCAACACTGCAACTACTTTACCGGAGAAGCTCTAGGCACTGCAACCACTTTACTGGAGCAGCTCTAGACACTGCAGCCACTTTACTGGAGCAGCTCTAGACACTACAACCACTTTATTGGAGCAGCTCTCGACACTGCAACTACTTTACTGGAGCAGCTCTAAACACTGCAACCACTTTACTGGAGCAGCTCTAGAGGCTGCACCCACTTTACTGGAGCAGCTCTAGACACTGCAACCACTTTACTGGAGCAGCTCTAGACACTGCAACCACTTTACTGGAGCAGCTATAGAGACTGCAACCACTTTACTGGAGCAGCTCTAGACACTGCAACCACTTTACTGGAGCAGCTCTAGACACTGCAACCACTTTACTGGAGCAGCTATAGAGACTGCAACCACTTTACTGGAGCAGCTCTAGACACTGCATCCACTTTACTGGAGCAGCTCTAGACAGTGCAACCACTTTACTGGAGCAGCTCTAGACACTGCATCCACTTTACTGGAGCAGCTCTAGACAGTGCAACCACTAAACTGGAGCAGCTCTAGACACTGCAACCACTTTACTGGAACAGTTCTAGACACTGCAACCACTTTACTGGAGCAGCTCTAGACACTGCAACCACTTTACTGGATCAGCTCTAGACACTGCAACCACTTTACTGGAGCAGCTCTAGACACTGCAACCACTTTACTGGAGCAGCTCTAGACACTGCAACTAGCAGTCTAGACACTGCAACCACTTTACTGGAACAGATCTAGACACTGCAACCACTTTACTGGAGCAGCTTTAGACACTGCAACCACTTTACTGGAGTAGCACTAGACACTGCAACCACTTTACTGGAGCAGCTCTAGACACTGCAACAACTTTACTGGAGCAGCTCTAGACACTGCAACCACTTTACTGGAGCATCTCTAGACACTGCAACCACTTTACTGGAGCAGCTCTAGACACTGCAACCACTTTACTGGAGCAGCTCTAGACACTGCAACCACTTTACTGGATCAGCTCTAGACACTGCAACCACTTTACTGGAGCAGCTCTAGACACTGCAACCACTTTACTGGAGCAGCTCTAGACACTGCAACCACTTTACTGGAGCAGCTCTAGACACTGCAACCACTTTACTGGAACAGATCTAGACACTGCAACCACTTTACTGGAGCAGCTTTAGACACTGCAACCACTTTACTGGAGCAGCTCTAGACACTCCAACCACTTTACTGGAGCAGCTCTAGACACTGCAACCACTTTACTGGAGCAGCTCTAGACACTGCAACCACTTTACTGGAGCAGCTCTAGACACTGCTACCACTTTACTGGAGCAGCTCTAGACACTGCAACCACTTTACTGGAGCAGCTCTAGACACTGAAACCACTTTACTGGAGCAGCTCTAGACACTGCAACCACTTTACTGGAGCAATTCTAGACACTGCAACCACTAAACTGGAGCAGCTCTAGACACTGCAACCACTTTACTGCAGTAGCTCTAGACACTGCAACCACTTTACTGGAGCAGCTCTAGACACTGCAACCACTTTACTGGAGAAGCTCTAGACACTGCAACCACTTTACTGGAGCAGCTCTAGACACTGCAACCACTTTACTGGAGCAGCTCTAGACACTGCAACCACTTTACTGGAGCAGCTCTGGACACTGCAACCACTTTACTGGAGCAGCTCTAGACACTGCAACCACTTTACTGGAGCAGCTCTAGACACTGCAACCACTTTAGTGGAGCAACTCTAGACACTGCAACCACTTTACTGGAGCAGCTCTAGACACTGAAACCACTTTACTGGAGAAGCTCTAGACACTGCAACCACTTTACTGGAGCAGCTCTAGACACTGCAACCACTTTACTGGAGCAACTCTAGACACTGCAACCACTTTAGTGGAGCAACTCTAGACACTGCAACCACTTTACTGGAGAAGCTCTAGACACTGCAACCACATTACTGGAACAGCTCTAGACACTGCAACCACTTTACTGGGGCATCTCTAGACACTGAAACCACTTTACTGGAGCAGCTCTAGACACTGCAGCCACTTTATTGTAGCAGCTCTAGACACTGCAACCACTTTACTGGAACAGCTCTAGACACTGCAACCACTTTACTGGAGCAGCTCTAGACACTGCAACCACTTTACTGGAGCAGCTCTAGACACTGCAACCACTTTACTGGAGCAGATCTAGACACTGCAACCACTTTACTGGAGCAGCTCTAGACACTGCAACCACTTTACTGGAGCAGCTCTAGACACTGCAACCACTTTACTGGAGCAGATCTAGACACTGCAACCACTTTGCTGGAGCAGCTGTAGACACTGCATCCGATTTACTGGAGCAGCTCTAGACACTGCAACCACTTTACTGGAGCAGCTCTAGATACTGCAACCACTTTACTGGAGCAGCTCTAGACACTGCAACCACTTTACTGTAGCAGCTCTAGACACTGCAACCACTTTACTGGAGCAGCTCTAGATACTGCAACCACTTTACTGGAGCAGCTCTAGACACTGCAACCACTTTACTGTAGCAGCTCTAAACACTGCAACCACTTTACTGGAGCAGCTCTAGACACTGCAACCACTTTACTGGAGCAGCTCTAGACACTGAAACCACTTTACTGGAGCAGCTCTAGACACTGCAACCACTTTACTGGAGCAGCTCTAGTCACTGCAACCACTTTACTGGAGCAGCTCTAGACACTGCAACCACTTTACTGGAGCAGCTCTGGACACTACAACCACTTTACTGGAGCAGCTCTAGACACTGCAACCACTTTACTGGAGCAGCTCTAGAGACTGCAACCACTTTACTGGAGCAGCTCTAGACACTGCAACCACTTTAGTGGAGCAACTCTAGACACTGCAACCACTTTACTGGAGCAGCTCTAGACACTGAAACCACTTTACTGGAGAAGCTCTAGACACTGCAACCACTTTACTGGAGCAGCTCTAGACACTGCAACCACTTTACTGGAGCAACTCTAGACACTGCAACCACTTTAGTGGAGCAACTCTAGACACTGCAACCACTTTACTGGAGAATCTCTAGACACTGCAACCACATTACTGGAACAGCTCTAGACACTGCAACCACTTTACTGGAGCATCTCTAGACACTGAAACCACTTTACTGGAGCAGCTCTAGACACTGCAGCCACTTTATTGTAGCAGCTCTAGACACTGCAAGCACTTTACTGGAGCATCTCTAGACACTGCAACCACTTTACTGGAGCAGCTCTAGACACTGCAACCACTTTACTGGAGCAGCTCTAGACATTGCATCCACTTTACTGGAGCAGCTCTAGACACTGCAACCACTTTACTGCAGCAGCTCTAGACACTGCAACCACTTTACTGGAGCAGCTCTAGACACTGCAACCACTTTACTGGAGCAGATCTAGACACTGCAACCACTTTACTGGAGCAGCTCTAGACACTGCAACCACTTTACTGGAGCAGCTCTAGACACAGCAACCACTTTACTGGAGCAGCTGTAGACACTGCATCCGATTTACTGGAACAGCTCTAGATACTGCAACCACTTTACTGAAGCAGCTCTAGACACTGCAACCACTTTACTGGAGCAGCTCTAGACACTGCAAGCACTTTACTGGAGCAGCTCTAGACACTGCAACCACTTTACTGGAGCAGCTCTAGACACTGCAACCACTTTACTGGAGCAGCTCTAGACACTGCAACCACTTTACTGGAGCAGCTCTAGACACTGCAATCACTTTACTGGAGCAGCTCTAGACACTGCAATCACTTTACTGGAGCAGTTTTACACACTGCAACCACTTTACTGGAGCAGCTCTAGACACTGCAATCACTTTACTGGAGCAGCTCTAGACACTGCAATCACTTTACTGGAGCAGTTTTACACACTGCAACCACTTTACTGGAGCAGCTCTAGACACTGCAACCACTTTACTGGAGCAGCTCTAGATACTACAACCACTCTACTGGATCAGCTCTAGACACTGCAACCACTTTACTGGAGCAGCTCTAGACACTGCAACCACTTTACTGGAGCAGCTCTAGACACTGCAACCACTTTACTGGAGCAGCTCTAGACACTGCAACCACTTTACTGGAGCAGCTCTAGACACTGCAACCACTTTACTGGAGCAGCTCTAGACACTGCAACCACTTTACTGGAGCAGCTCTAGACACTGCAACCACTTTACTGGAGCATCTCTAGACACTGCAAACACTTTACTGGAGAAGCTCTAGACACTGCAACCACTTTACTGGAGCATCTCTAGACACTGCAAACACTTTACTGAAGCAGCTCTAGACACTGCAGCCACTTTACTGGAGCAGCTCTAGACACTGCAACCACTTTACTGGAGCAGCTCTAGACACTGCAACCACTTTACTGGAGAAGCTCTAGACACTGCAACCACTTTACTGGAGCAGCTCTAGACACTGCAACCACTTTACTGGAGCAGCTCTAGACACTGCAACCACATTACTGGAGCAGCTCTAGACACTGCAACCACTTTACTGGAGCAGCTCTAGTCACTGCAACCACTTTACTGGAGCACCTCTAGACACTGCAACCACTTTACTGGAGCACCTCTAGACACTGCAACCACTTTACTGGAGCAACTCTAGACACTGCAACCACTTTACTGGAGCAGCTCTAGACACTGCAACCACTTTACTGGAGCAGCTCTAGACACTGCAACCACTTTACTGGAGCAGCTCTATACACTGCAACCACTTTACTGGAGCAGCTCTACACACTGCAACCACTTTACTGGAGCAGCTCTAGACACTGCAACCACTTTACTGGAGCAGCTCTAGGCACTGCAACCACTTTACTGGAGCAGATCTATACACTGCAACCACTTTACTGGAGCAGCTGTGGACACTGCAACCACTTTACTGGAGCAGCTCTAGACACTGCAACCACTTTACTGGAGCAGCTGTGGACAATGCAACCACTTTACTGGAGCAGCTGTGGATACTGCAACCACTTTACTGGAGCAGCTCTGGACACTGCAACCACTTTACTGGAGCAGTTCTAAACACTGCAGCCACTTTACTGGAGCAGCTCTAGACACTGCAACCACTTTACTGGAGCAGCTCTAGTCACTGCAACCACTTTACTGGAGCAGCTGTGGACACTGCAACCACTTTACTGGAGCAGCTCTAGTCACTGCAACCACTTTACTGGAGCAGCTCTAGACACTGCAACCACTTTACTGGAGCAGCTCTAGTCACTGCAACCACTTTACTGGAGCAGTTATAGACACTGCAACCACTTTACTGGAGCAGCTCTAGACATTGCAACCACTTTACTGGAGCAGCTCTAGACACTGCAACCACTTTACTGGAGCAGCTCTAGACACTGCAACCACTTTACTGGAGCAGCTCTAGACACTGCAACCACTTTACTGGAGCAGCTCTAGACACTGCAACCACTTCACTGGAGCAGCTGTGGACACTGCAACCACTTTACTGGAGCAGCTCTAGACACTGCAACCACTTTACTGGAGCAGCTGTGGACACTGCAACCACTTTACTGGAGCAGCTCTAGACACTGCAACCACTTTACTGGAGCAGCTCTTGACACTGCAACCACTTTACTGGAGATATCTAGACACTGCAACCACTTTACTGGAACAGCTCTAGACACTGCAACCACTTTACTGGAGCAGCTCTAGACACTGCAACCACTTTACTGGGGCAGCTCTAGACACTGCAACCACTTTACTGGAGCAGCTCTAGACACTGCAACCACTTTACTGGAGCAGCTCTAGACACTGCAACCACTTTACTGGAGCAGCTCTAGACACTGCAACCACTTTACTGGAGCAGCTCTAGACACTGCAACCACTTTACTGGAACAGCTCTAGACACTGCAACCACTTTACTGGAGCAGCTCTAGACACTGCAACTACTTTACTGGAGCAGCTCTAGACACTGCAACCACTTTACTGGAGCAGCTCTAGACACTGCAACCACTTTACTGGAGAAGCTCTAGACACTGCAACCACTTTACTGGAGCAGCTCTTGACACTGCAACCACTTTACTGGAGCAGCTCTAGACACTGCAACCACTTTACTGGAGCAGCTCTAGACACTGCAACCACTTTACTGGAGCAGCTCTAGACACTGCAACCACTTTACTGGAGCAGCTCTAGACACTGCAACCACTTTACTGGAGCAGCTCTAGACACTGCAACCACTTTACTGGAGCAGCTCTAGACACTGCAACCACTTTACTGGAGCAGCTCTAGACACTGCAACCACTTTACTGGAGCAGCTCTAGACACTGCAACCACTTTACTGGAGAAGCTCTAGACACTGCAACCACTTTACTGGAACAGCTCTAGACACTGCAACCACTTTACTGGAACAGCTCTAGACACTGCAACTACTTTACTGGAGCAGCTCTAGACACTGCAACCATTTTACTGAAGCAGCTCTAGACACTGCAACCACTTTACTGGAGCAGCTCTAGACACTGCAACCACTTTACTGGAGCAGCTCTAGACAATGCAACCACTTTACTGGAGCAATTCTAGACACTGCAACCACTTTACTGGAGCAGCTCTAGACACTGCAACCACTTTACTGGAGCAGCTCTAGACACTGCAACCACTTTACTGGAGCAGCTCTAGACACTGCAACCACTTTACTGGAGAAGCTCTAGACACTGCAACCACTTTACTGGAGCAGCTCTAGACACTGCAACCACTTTACTGGAGCAACTCTAGACACTGCAACCACTTTACTGGAGCAACTCTAGACACTGCAACCACTTTACTGGAGAAGCTCTAGATACTGCAACCACTTTACTGGAGCAACTCTAGACATATAACCACTCTACTGGAGCAGCTCTGCTCTAGACTCTGCAACCACTTTACTGGAGCAACTCTGCTCTAGACACTGCAACCACTTTACTGGAGCAACTCTAGACACTGCAATCACTTTACTGGAGCAGATCTAGACACTGCAACCACTTTACTGGAGCAGCTCTAGACACTGCAACCACTTTACTGGAGCAGCTCTGGACACTGCAACCACTTTACTGGAGCAGCTCTAGACACTGCAACCACTTAACTGGAGCAGCTCTAGACACTGCAACCACTTTACTGGAGCAGCTCTAGACACTGCAACAACTTTACTGGAACAGCTCTAGACACTGTAACCACTTTACTGGAGCAGCTCTAGACACTGCAACCACTTTACTGGAGCATCTCTAGATACTGCAACCAGTTTACTGTAACAGCTCTAGACACTGCAACAAATTTACTAGAGCAGCTCCACTTTACTGGAGCAGCTCTAAACACTGCAACCACTTTACTGGAGCAGATCTAGACACTGCAACCACTTTACTGGAACAACTCTAGACACTGCAAGCACTTTACTGGAGCAGCAATAGACACTGCAACCACTTTACTGGAGCAGCTCTAGACACTGCAACCACTTTACTGGAGCAGCTCTAGACACTGCAACCACTTTACTGGAGCAGCTCTAGACACTGCAACCAATTTACTGGAGCAGCTCTAGACACTGCAACCACTTCACTGGAGCAGCTCTAGACACTGCAACCACTTTACTGGAACAGCTCTAGACATTGCAACCACTTTACTGGAGCAGCTCTAGACACTGGAACCACTTTACTGGAGCAGCTCTAGACACTGTAACCACTTTACTGGAGCAGCTGTAGACACTGCAAGCACTTTACTGGAGCAGCAATAGACACTGCAACCACTTTACTGGAGCAGCTCTAGACACTGCAACCACTTTACTGGAGCAGCTCTAGACACTGCAACCACTTTACTGGTGCAGCTCTAGACACTGTAACCACTTTACTGGAGCAGCTCTAGACAATGCAACCACTTTACTGGAGCAGCTCTAGACACTGCAACCACTTTACTGGAGCAGATCTAGACACTGCAACCACTTTACTGGAGCAGCTCTAGACACTGCAACCACTTTACTGGAGCAGCTCTAGACACTGCAACCACTTTACTGGAGCAGCTCTAGACACAGCAACCACTTTACTGGAGCAGCTCTGGACACTGCAACCACTTTACTGGAGCAGCTCTGGACACTGCAACCACTTTACTGGAGCAGCTCTAGACACCGCAACCACTTTAATCAGCTCTAGACACTGCAACCACTTTACTGGAGCAGCTCTAGATACTGCAACCACTTTACTGGAACAGCTCTAGACACTGCAACAAATTTACTAGAGCAGCTCTAGAACCTACAACCACTTTACTGGAGCAGCTCTAGACACTGAAACCACTTTACTGGAGCAGCTCTAGACACTGCAACCACTTTACTGAGCAGCTCTAGACACTGCAACCACTTTACTGGAGCAGCTCTAGACACTGCAACCACTTTACTGGAGCAGCTCTAGACACTGCAACCACTTTACTGGAGTAGCTCTAGGTACTGCAACCACTTTACTGGAGCAGCTCTACACACTGCAACCACTTTACTGGAGCAGCTCTAGACACTGCAACCACTTTACTGGAAAAGCTCTAGACACTGCAACCACTTTACTGGAGCAGCTCTAGACACTGCAACCACTTTACTGGAGCAGCTCTGGACACTGCAACCACTTTACTGGAGCAGCTCTGGACACTGCAACCACTTTACTGGAGCAGCTCTAGACACTGCAACCACTTAACTGGAGCAGCTCTGGACACTGCAACCACTTTACTGGAGCAGCTCTAGACACTGCAACCACTTAACTGGAGCAGCTCTAGACACTGCAACCACTTTACTGGAGCAGCTCTAGACACTGCAACAACTTTACTGGAACAGCTCTAGACACTGCAACCACTTTACTGGAGCAGCTCTAGACACTGCAACCACTTTACTGGAGCATCTCTAGATACTGCAACCAGTTTACTGTAACAGCTCTAGACACTGCAACAAATTTACTAGAGCAGCTCCACTTTACTGGAGCAGCTCTAAACACTGCAACCACTTTACTGGAGCAGATCTAGACACTGCAACCACTTTACTGGAACAACTCTAGACACTGCAAGCACTTTACTGGAGCAGCACTAGACACTGCAACCACTTTACTGGAGCAGCTCTAGACACTGCAACCACTTTACTGGAGCAGCTCTAGACACTGCAACCACTTTACTGGAGCAGCTCTAGACACTGCAACCACTTTACTGGAGCAGCTCTAGACACTGCAACCAATTTACTGGAGCAGCTCTAGACACTGCAACCACTTCACTGGAGCAGCTCTAGACACTGCAACCACTTTACTGGAACAGCTCTAGACATTGCAACCACTTTACTGGAGCAGCTCTAGACACTGGAACCACTTTACTGGAGCAGCTCTAGACACTGTAACCACTTTACTGGAGCAGCTGTAGACATTGCAACCACTTTACTGGAGCAGCTCGAGACACTGCAACCACTTTACTGGTGCAGCTCTAGACACTGTAACCACTTTACTGGAGCAGCTCTAGACACTGCAACCGCTTTACTGGAGCAGCTCTAGACACTGCAACCACTTTACTGGAGCAGCTCTAGACAATGCAACCACTTTACTGGAGCAGCTCTAGACACTGCAACCACTTTACTGGAGCAGCTCTAGACAATGCAACCACTTTACTGGAGCAGCTCTAGACACTGCAACCACTTTGCTGGAGCAGCTCTAGACACTGCAACCACTTTACTGGGGCAGCCCAAGACACTGCAACCACTTTACTGGAGCAGCTCTAGACACTGCAACCACTTTACTGGAGCAGCTCTAGACACAGCAACCACTTTACTGGAGCAGCTCTGGACACTGCAACCACTTTACTGGAGCAGCTCTAGACACTGCAACCACTTTACTGGAGCATCTCTAGACACCGCAACCACTTTAATCAGCTCTAGACACTGCAACCACTTTACTGGAGCAGCTCTAGATACTGCAACCACTTTACTGGAACAGCTCTAGACACTGCAACTAATTTACTAGAGCAGCTCTAGACCCTACAACCACTTTACTGGAGCAGCTCTAGACACTGCAACCACTTTACTGGAGTAGCTCTAGACACTGCAACCACTTTACTGGAGCAGCTCTAGACACTGCAACCACTTTACTGGAGCAGCTCTAGATACTGCAACCACTTTACTGGAGCAGCTCTAGACACTGCAACCACTTTACTGGAGCAGCTCTAGAGAATGCAACCACTTTACTGGAGCAGCTCTACACACTGCAACCACTTTACTGGAACAGCTCTAGACACTGCAACCACTTTACTGGAGCAGCTCTAGACACTGCAACCACTTTACTGGAGCAGCTCTAGACACTGCAACCACTTTACTGGAGCAACTCTAGACACTGCAACCACTTTACTGGAGCAACTCTAGACACTGCTACCACTTTACTGGAGAAGCTCTAGATACTGCAACCACTTTACTGGAGCAACTCTAGACATTTAACCACTCTACTGGAGCAGCTCTGCTCTAGACTCTGCAACCACTTTACTGGAGCAACTCTGCTCTAGACACTGCAACCACTTTACTGGAGCAACTCTAGACACTGCAACCACTTTACTAAAGCAGCTCTAGACAATGCAACGACTTCACTGGAACAGCTCTAGACACTGCAACCACTTTACTGGAGCAGCTCTAGACACTGCAACCACTTTACTGGAGCAGCTCTAGACACTGCAACCACTTTACTGGAGCAGCTATAGACACTGCAACCACTTTACTGGAGCAGCTCTAGACACTGCAACCACTTTACTGGAGCAGCTCTAGATACTGCAACCACTTTACTGGAACAGCTCTAGACACTGCAACCACTTTACTGGAGCAGCTATAGACACTGCAACCACTTTACTGGAGCAGCTCTAGACACTGCAACCACTTTACTGGAGCAGCTCTAGACACTGCAACCACTTTACTGGAACAGCTCTAGACACTGCAACCACTTTACTGGAGCAGCTCTAGACACTGCAACCACTTCACTGGAGCAGCTCTAGACACTGCAACCACTTTACTGGAGCAGCTATAGACACTGCAACCACTTTAGTGGAGCAGCTCTAGACACTGCAACCACTTTACTGGAGCAGCTCTAGACACTGCAACCACTTTACTGGAACAGCTCTAGACACTGCAACCACTTTACTGGAGCAGCTCTAGACACTGCAACCACTTTACTGGAGCAGCTCTAGACACTGCAACCACTTTACTGGAGCAGCTCTAGACACTGCAACCACTTTACTGGAGCAGCTCTAGACACTGCAACCACTTTACTGGAGCAGCTCTAGACACTGCAACCACTTTACTGGAGCAGCTCTAGCCACTGCAACCACTTTACTGGAGCAGCTCTAGACACTGCAACCACTTTACTGGAGCAGCTCTAGACACTGCAACCACTTTACTGGAGCAGCTCTGGACACTGCAACCACTTTACTGGAGCAGCTCTGGACACTGCAACCACTTTACTGGAGCAGCTCTGGACACTGCAACCACTTTACTGGAGCAGCTCTAGACACTGCAACAACTTTACTGGAACAGCTCTAGACACTGCAACCACTTTACTGGAGCAGCTCTAGACACTGCAACCACTTTACTGGAGCATCTCTAGATACTGCAACCAGTTTACTGTAACAGCTCTAGACACTGCAACAAATTTACTAGAGCAGCTCCACTTTACTGGAGCAGCTCTAAACACTGCAACCACTTTACTGGAGCAGCTATAGACACTGCAACCACTTTACTGGAGCAGCTCTAGGCACTGCAACCACTTTACTGGAGCAGCTCTAGACACTGCAACCACTTTACTGGAGCAGCTCTAGACACTGCAACCACTTTACTGGAGCAGCTCTAGACACTGCAACCACTTTACTGGAGCAGCTCTAGACAATGCAACCACTTTACTGGAGCAGCTCTAGACACTGCAACCACTTTACTGGAGCAGCTCTAGACACTGCAACCACTTTACTGGAGCAGCTCTAGATACTGCAACCACTTTACTGGAGCAACTCTAGACATTTAACCACTCTACTGGAGCAGCTCTGCTCTAGACTCTGCAACCACTTTACTGGAGCAACTCTGCTCTAGACACTGCAACCACTTTACTGGAGCAACTCTAGACACTGCAACCACTTTACTAAAGCAGCTCTAGACAATGCAACGACTTCACTGGAACAGCTCTAGACACTGCAACCACTTTACTGGAGCAGCTCTAGACACTGCAACCACTTTACTGGAGCAGCTCTAGACACTGCAACCACTTTACTGGAGCAGCTATAGACACTGCAACCACTTTACTGGAGCAGCTCTAGACACTGCAACCACTTTACTGGAGCAGCTCTAGATACTGCAACCACTTTACTGGAACAGCTCTAGACACTGCAACCACTTTACTGGAGCAGCTATAGACACTGCAACCACTTTACTGGAGCAGCTCTAGACACTGCAACCACTTTACTGGAGCAGCTCTAGACACTGCAACCACTTTACTGGAACAGCTCTAGACACTGCAACCACTTTACTGGAGCAGCTCTAGACACTGCAACCACTTCACTGGAGCAGCTCTAGACACTGCAACCACTTTACTGGAGCAGCTATAGACACTGCAACCACTTTAGTGGAGCAGCTCTAGACACTGCAACCACTTTACTGGAGCAGCTCTAGACACTGCAACCACTTTACTGGAACAGCTCTAGACACTGCAACCACTTTACTGGAGCAGCTCTAGACACTGCAACCACTTTACTGGAGCAGCTCTAGACACTGCAACCACTTTACTGGAGCAGCTCTAGACACTGCAACCACTTTACTGGAGCAGCTCTAGACACTGCAACCACTTTACTGGAGCAGCTCTAGACACTGCAACCACTTTACTGGAGCAGCTCTAGCCACTGCAACCACTTTACTGGAGCAGCTCTAGACACTGCAACCACTTTACTGGAGCAGCTCTAGACACTGCAACCACTTTACTGGAACAGCTCTGGACACTGCAACCACTTTACTGGAGCAGCTCTGGACACTGCAACCACTTTACTGGAGCAGCTCTGGACACTGCAACCACTTTACTGGAGCAGCTCTAGACACTGCAACAACTTTACTGGAACAGCTCTAGACACTGCAACCACTTTACTGGAGCAGCTCTAGACACTGCAACCACTTTACTGGAGCATCTCTAGATACTGCAACCAGTTTACTGTAACAGCTCTAGACACTGCAACAAATTTACTAGAGCAGCTCCACTTTACTGGAGCAGCTCTAAACACTGCAACCACTTTACTGGAGCAGCTATAGACACTGCAACCACTTTACTGGAGCAGCTCTAGGCACTGCAACCACTTTACTGGAGCAGCTCTAGACACTGCAACCACTTTACTGGAGCAGCTCTAGACACTGCAACCACTTTACTGGAGCAGCTCTAGACACTGCAACCACTTTACTGGAGCAGCTCTAGACAATGCAACCACTTTACTGGAGCAGCTCTAGACACTGCAACCACTTTACTGGAGCAGCTCTAGACACTGCAACCACTTTACTGGAGCAGCTCTAGACACTGCAACCACTTTACTGGAGCAGCTCTGGACACTGCAACCACTTTACTGGAGCAGCTCTAGACACTGCAACCACTTAACTGGAGCAGCTCTAGACACTGCAACCACTTTACTGGAGCAGCTCTAGACACTGCAACAACTTTACTGGAACAGCTCTAGACACTGCAACCACTTTACTGGAGCAGCTCTAGACACTGCAACCACTTTACTGGAGCATCTCTAGATACTGCAACCAGTTTACTGTAACAGCTCTAGACACTGCAACAAATTTACTAGAGCAGCTCCACTTTACTGGAGCAGCTCTAAACACTGCAACCACTTTACTGGAGCAGATCTAGACACTGCAACCACTTTACTGGAACAACTCTAGACACTGCAACCACTTTACTGGAGCAGCACTAGACACTGCAACCACTTTACTGGAGCAGCTCTAGACACTGCAACCACTTTACTGGAGCAGCTCTAGACACTGCAACCACTTTACTGGAGCAGCTCTAGACACTGCAACCACTTTACTGGAGCAGCTCTAGACACTGCAACCAATTCACTGGAGCAGCTCTAGACACTGCAACCACTTCACTGGAGCAGCTCTAGACACTGCAACCACTTTACTGGAGCATCTCTAGATACTGCAACCAGTTTACTGTAACAGCTCTAGACACTGCAACAAATTTACTAGAGCAGCTCCACTTTACTGGAGCAGCTCTAAATACTGCAACCACTTTACTGGAGCAGATCTAGACACTGCAACCACTTTACTGGAACAACTCTAGACACTGCAAGCACTTTACTGGAGCAGCACTAGACACTGCAACCACTTTACTGGAGCAGCTCTAGACACTGCAACCACTTTACTGGAGCAGCTCTAGACACTGCAACCACTTTACTGGAGCAGCTCTAGACACTGCAACCACTTTACTGGATCAGCTCTAGACACTGCAACCACTTTATTGGAGCAGCTCTAGACACTGCAACCACTTTATTGGAGCAGCTCTAGACACTGCAACCACTTTACTGGAGCAGCTCTAGACACTGCAACCACTTTACTGGAACAGCTCTAGACACTGCAACCACTTTAGTGGAGCAGCTCTAGACACTGCAACCACTTTACTGGAGCAGCTCTAGACACTGCAACCACTTTACTGGAGCAGCTCTAGACACTGCAACCACTTTACTGGAGCAGCTCTAGACACTGCAACCACTTTACTGGAGAAGCTCTAGACACTGCAACCACTTTACTGGAGCAGCTCTAGACACTGCAACCACTTTACTGGAGCAGCTCTAGACACTGCCACCACTTTACTGGAGCAGCTCTAGACACTGCAACCACTTTACTGGAGCAGCTCTAGACACTGCAACTACTTTACTGGAGCAGCTCTAGACACTGCAAACACTTTACTGGAGCAGCTCTAGACACTGCAACCACTTTACTGGAGCAGCTCTAGACACTGCAACCACTTTACTGGAGCAGCTCTAGACACTGCAATCACTTTACTGGAGCAGCTCTAGACAATGCAACCACTTTACTGGAGCAGCTCTAGACACTGCAACCACTTTACTGGAGCAGCTCTAGACACTGCAACCACTTTACTGGAACAGTTCTAGACACTGCAACCACTTTACTGGAGCAGCTCTAGAGACTGCAACCACTTTACTGGATCAGCTCTAGACACTGCAACCACTTTACTGGAGCAGCTCTAGACACTGCAACCACTTTACTGGATCAGCTCTAGACACTGCAACCACTTTACTGGAGCAGCTGTGGACACTGCAACCACTTTACTGGAGCAGCTCTAGACACTGCAACCACTTTATTGGAGCAGCTCTAGACACTGCAACCACTTTACTGGAACAGCTCTAGACACTGCAACCACTTTAGTGGAGCAGCTCTAGACACTGCAACCACTTTACTGGAGCAGCTCTAGACACTGCAACCACTTTACTGGGGCAGCTCTAGACACTGCAACCACTTTACTGGAGCAGCTCTAGACACTGCAACCACTTTACTGGAGCAGCTCTAGACACTGCAACCACTTTACTGGAGCAGCTCTAGACACTGCAACCACTTTACTGGAGCAGCTCTAGACATTGCAACCACTTTACTGTAGCAGCTCTAGACACTGCAACCACTTTACTGGAGCAGCTCTGGACACTGCAACCACTTTACTGGGGCAGCTCTAGACACTGCAACCACTTTACTGGAGCAGCTCTAGAGACTGCAACCACTTTACTAAAGCAGCTCTAGGCACTGCAACCACTTTACTGGAGCAGCTCTAGACACTGCAACCACTTTACTGGAGCAGCTCTAGACACTGCAACCACTTTACTGGAGCAGCTCTAGACACTGCAACCACTTTACTGGAGCAGCTCTAGACACTGCAACCACTTTACTGGAGCAGCTCTAGACACTGCAACCACTTTACTGGAACAGCTCTAGACACTGCAACCACTTGACTGGAGCAGCTCTAGACACTGCAACCACTTTACTGGAGCAGCTCTAGACACTTCAACCACTTTACTGGAGCAGCTCTAGACACTGCAACCACTTTACTGGAACAGCTCTAGACACTGCAACCACTTTACTGGAGCAGCTCTAGACACTGAAACCACTTTACTGGAGCAGCTCCAGACACTGAAACCACTTTACTGGAGCAGCTCTAGACACTGAAACCACTTTACTGGAGCAGCTCTAGACACTGCAACCACTTTACTGGAGCAGCTCTAGACACTGCAACCACTTTACTGGAGCAGCTCTAGACACTGCAACCACTTTACTGGAGCAGCTCTAGACACTGCAAACACTTTACTGGAGCAGCTCTAGACACTGTAACCACTTTACTGGAGCAGCTCTAGGCACTGCAACCACTTTACTGGAGCAGCTCTAGACACTGCAACCACTTTACTGGAGCAGCTCTGCTCTAGACACTGCAACCACTTTACTGGAGCAGCTCTAGACACTGCAACTACTTTACTGGAGAAGCTCTACACACTGCAACCACTTTACTGAAGCAGCTCTAGACACTGCAACCACTTTACTGGAGCAGCTCTAGACACTGCAACCACTTTACTGGAGAAGCTCTACACACTGCAACCACTTTACTGAAGCAGCTCTAGACACTGCAACCACTTTACTGGAGCAGCTCTAGTCACTACAACCACTTTACTGGAGCAGCTGTAGACACTGCAACCACTTTACTGGAGCAGCTCTACACACTGCAACCACTTTACTGGAGCAGCTCTAGACACTGCAACCACTTTACTGGAGCAGCTCTAGACACTGCAAACACTTTACTGGAACAGCTCTAGGCACTGCAACCACTTTACTGGAGCAGCTCTAGACACTGCAACCACTTTACTGGAGCAGCTCTAGACACTGCAACCACTTTACTGGAGCAGCTCTAGTCACTGCAACCACTTTACTGGAGCAGCTCTAGACACTGCAACCACTTTACTGGAGCAGCTCTAGACACTGCAACCACTTTACTGGAGCAGCTCTAGACACTGCAACCACTTTACTGGAGCAGCTCTAGTCACTGCAACCACTTTACTGGAGCAGCTCTAGACACTGCAACCACTTTACTGGAGCAGATCTAGACACGGCAACCACTTTACTGGAGCATCTCTGCTCTAGAAACTGCAACCACTTTACTGGAGCAGCTCTTCTCTCGACACTGCAACCACTTTACTGGAGCAGCTCTAGACACTGCAACCACTTTACTGGAGCAGCTCTAGACACGGCAACCACCACTTTACTGGAAGAGCTCTAGACACTGCAACCACCACTTTACTGGAAGAGCTCTAGACACTGCAACCACTTTACTGGAGCAGCTCTAGACACTGCAACCACTTTACTGTAGCAGCTCTAGACACTGCCACACTCTACTGGAGCATTTTTAAACACTGCAACCACCACTTTACTGGAGCAGCTCTAGACACTGCAACCACTTTACTGGAGCAACTGTAGACACTGCAACCACTTTACTGGAGCAGCTCTAGATACTGAAACCACTTTACTGGAGCAGCTCTAGACACTGCAACCACTTTACTGGAGCAGCTCTAGACACTGCAAACACTTTACTGGAGCAGCTCTAGACACTGCAACCACTTTACTGGAGCAGCCCTAGACACTGCAACCACTTTACTGGAACAGCTCTAGACACTGCAACCACTTTACTGGAGCAGCTCTAGACACTGCAACCACTTTACTGGACCAGCTCTAGACACTGGAACCACTTTACTGGAGCAGCTCTAGACACTGTAACCACTTTACTGGAGCAGCTCTAGACACTGCAACCACTTTACTGGAGCAGCTCTAGACACTACAACCACTTAACTGGAGTAGCTCTAGGCACTGCAACCACTTTACTGGAGCAGCTCTAGACACTGCAACCACTTTACTGGAGCAGCTCTAGGCACTGCAACCACTTTACTGGAGCAGCTCTAGACACTGCAACCACTTTACTGGAGCAGCTCTAGACACAGCAACCACTTTACTGGAGCAGCTCTAGACACTGCAACCACTTTACTGGAGCAGCTCTAGACACTGCAACCACTTTACTGGAGCAGCTCTAGACACTGCAAACACTTTACTGGAGCAGCTCTAGACACTGCAACCACTTTACTGTAGCAGCTCTAGACACTGCAACCACTTTACTGGAGCAGCTCTAGACACTGCAACCACTTTACTGGAACAGCTCTAGACACTGCAACCACTTTACTGGAACAGCTCTAAACACTGAAACCACTTTACTGGAGCAGCTCTAGACACTACAACCACTTTACTGGAACAGCTCTATACACTGCAACCACTTTACTGGAGCAGCTCTAGACACTGCAACCACTTTACTGGAGCAGCTCTAGACACTGCAACCACTTTACTGGAGCAGCTGTGGACACTGCAACCACTTTACTGGAGAAGCTCCAGACACTGCAACCACTTTACTGGAGCATCTCTAGACACTGCAACCACTTTACTGGAGCAGCTGTAGACACTGCAGCCACTTTATTGTAGCAGCTCTAGACACTGCAACCACTTTACTGGAACAGCTCTAGACACTGCAACCACTTTACTGGAGCAGCTCTAGACACTGCAACCACTTTACTGGAGCAGATCTAGACACTGCAACCACTTTACTAGAGCAGCTCTAGACACTGCAACCACTTTACTGGAGCAGCTCTAGACACTACAACCACTTTACTGGAGCAGCTCTAGACACTGCAACCACTTTACTGGAGCAGCTCTAGACACTGCAACCACTTTACTGGAGCAGCTCTAGACACTGCAACCACTTTACTGGAGCAGCTCTTGACACTGCAACCACTTAACTGGAGATTTCTAGACACTGCAACCACTTTACTGGAGCAGCTCTAGACACTGCAACCACTTTACTTGAGCAGCTCTAGACACTGCAACCGCTTTACTGGAGCAGATCTAGACACTGCAACCACTTTACTGGAGCAGCTCTAGACACTGCATCCACTTTACTGGAGCAGCTCTTGACACTGTAACCACTTTACTGGAGATTTCTAGACACTGCAACCACTTTATTGGAACAGCTCTAGACACTGCAACCACTTTACTGCAGCAGCTCTAGACACTGCAACCACTTTACTGGAGCAGCTCTAGACACTGCAACCACTTTACTGGAGCAGCTATAGAGACTGCAACCACTTCACTGGAGCAGCTCTAGACACTGCAACCACTTTACTGGAGCAGCTCTAGACACTGCAACCACTTTACTGGAGCAGCTCTAGTCACTGCAACCACTTTACTGGAGCAGCTGTGGACACTGCAACCACTTTACTGGAGCAGCTCTAGACACTGCAACCACTTTACTGGAGCAGCTGTGGACAATGCAACCACTTTACTGGAGCAGCTGTGGACACTGCAACCACTTTACTGGAGCAGCTCTGGACACTGCAACCACTTTACTGGAGCAGTTCTAAACACTGCAGCCACTTTACTGGAGCAGCTCTAGTCACTGCAACCACTTTACTGGAGCAGCTGTGGACACTGCAACCACTTTACTGGAGCAGCTCTAGTCACTGCAACCACTTTACTGGAGCAGCTCTAGACACTGCAACCACTTTACTGGAGCAGCTCTAGTCACTGCAACCACTTTACTGGAGCAGTTATAGACACTGCAACCACTTTACTGGAGCAGCTCTAGACACTGCAACCACTTTACTGGAGCAGCTCTAGACACTGCAACCACTTTACTGGAGCAGCTCTAGACACTGCAACCACTTTACTGGAGCAGCTCTAGACACTGCAACCACTTTACTGGAGCAGCTCTAGACACTGCAACCACTTTACTGGAGCAGCTGTGGACACTGCAACCACTTTACTGAAGCAGCTCTAGACACTGCAACCACTTTACTGGAGCAGCTGTGGACACTGCAACCACTTTACTGGAGCAGCTCTAGACACTGCAACCACTTTACTGGAGCAGCACTGGACACTGCAACCACTTTACTGGAGAAGCTCTAGACACTGCAACCACTTTACTGGAGCAGCTCTTGACACTGCAACCACTTTACTGGAGATATCTAGACACTGCAACCACTTTACTGGAACAGCTCTAGACACTGCAACCACTTTACTGGAGCAGCTCTAGACACTGCAACCACTTTACTGGAGCAGCTCTAGATACTGCAACCACTTTACTGGGGCAGCTCTAGACACTGCAACCACTTTACTGGAGCAGCTCTAGACACTGCAACCACTTTACTGGAGCTGCTCTAGGCACTGCAACCACTTTACTGGAGCAGCTCTAGACACTGCAACCACTTTACTGGAAAAGCTCTAGACACTGCAACAACTTTACTGCAGCAGCTCTAGACACTGCAACCACTTTACTGGAGCAGCTCTAGACACTGCAACCACTTTACTGGAGCAGCTCTAGACACTGCAGCCACTTTACTGGAGCAGCTCTAGACACTGCAGACACTTTACTGGAGCAGCTCTAGACACTGCAACCACTTTACTGGAGCAGCTCTAGACACTGCAACCACTTTACTGGAGCAGCTCTAGACACTGCAACCACTTTACTGGAGCAGCTCTAGACACTGCAACCACTTTACTGGAGCAGCTCTAGACACTGCAACCACTTTACTGGAGCAGCTCTAGACACTGCAACCACTTTACTGGAGCAACTGTAGACACTGCAACCACTTTACTGGAGCAGCTCTAGACACTGCAACCACTTTACTGGAGCAGTTCTAGACACTGCAACCACTTTACTGGAGCAGCTCTAGACACTGCAACCACTTTACTGGAGCAATTCTAGACACTGCAACCACTAAACTGGAGCAGCTCTAGACACTGCAACCACTTTACTGCAGTAGCTCTAGACACTGCAACCACTTTACTGATGAAGCTCTAGACACTGCAACCACTTTACTGGAGCACTGCAGCCACTTTACTGGAGCAGTTCTAGACACTGCAACCACATTACTGGAGCAGCTCTAGACACTGCAACCACTTTACTGGAGCACTGCAGCCACTTTACTGGAGCAGTTCTAGACACTGCAACCACTTTACTGCAGTAGCTCTAGACACTGCAACCACTTTACTGGAGAAGCTCTAGACACTGCAACCACTTTACTGGAGCACTGCAGCCACTTTACTGGAGCAGTTCTAGACACTGCAACCACATTACTGGAGCAGCTCTAGACAATGCAACCACTTTACTGGAGCAGCTCTAGACACTGCAACCACTTTACTGGAGCAGCTCTAGACACTGCAACCACTTTACTGGAGCAGCTCTAGACACTGCAACCACTTTACTGGAGCAGCTCTAGACACTGCAACCACTTTACTGGAGCAGCTGTAGACATTGCAACCACTTTACTGGAGCAGCTCTGGACACTGCAACCACTTTACTGGAGAGGCTCTAGACACTGCAACCACTTTACTGGAGCAGCTCTAGACACTGCAACCACTTTACTGGAGCAGTTCTAGACACTGTAACCACATTACTGGAGAAGCTCTAGACACTGCAACCACTTTACTGTAGCAGCTCTAGACACTGTAACCACTTTACTGGAGCAGCTCTAGACACTGCAACCACTTTACTGGAGCAGTTCTAGACACTGTAACCACATTACTGGAGCAGCTCTAGACACTGCAACCACTTTACTGGAGTAGCTCTAGACACTGCAACCACTTTACTGGAGCAGCTCTAGACACTGCAACCGCTTTACTGGAGCAGCTCTAGACACTACAACCACTTTACTGGAACAGCTCTATACACTGCAACCACTTTACTGGAGCAGCTCTAGACACTGCAACCACTTTACTGGAGCAGCTCTAGACACTGCAACCACTTTACTGGAGCAGCTGTGGACACTGCAACCACTTTACTGGAGAAGCTCCAGACACTGCAACCACTTTACTGGAGCATCTCTAGACACTGCAACCACTTTACTGGAGCAGCTGTAGACACTGCAGCCACTTTATTGTAGCAGCTCTAGACACTGCAACCACTTTACTGGAACAGCTCTAGACACTGCAACCACTTTACTGGAGCAGCTCTAGACACTGCAACCACTTTACTGGAGCAGATCTAGACACTGCAACCACTTTACTAGAGCAGCTCTAGACACTGCAACCACTTTACTGGAGCAGCTCTAGACACTACAACCACTTTACTGGAGCAGCTCTAGACACTGCAACCACTTTACTGGAGCAGCTCTTGACACTGCAACCACTTAACTGGAGATTTCTAGACACTGCAACCACTTTACTGGAGCAGCTCTAGACACTGCAACCACTTTACTTGAGCAGCTCTAGACACTGCAACCGCTTTACTGGAGCAGATCTAGACACTGCAACCACTTTACTGGAGCAGCTCTAGACACTGCATCCACTTTACTGGAGCAGCTCTTGACACTGTAACCACTTTACTGGAGATTTCTAGACACTGCAACCACTTTATTGGAACAGCTCTAGACACTGCAACCACTTTACTGCAGCAGCTCTAGACACTGCAACCACTTTACTGGAGCAGCTCTAGACACTGCAACCACTTTACTGGAGCAGCTCTAGACACTGCAACCACTTTACTGGAGCAGCTCTAGACACTGCAACCACTTTACTGGAGCAGCTCTAGTCACTGCAACCACTTTACTGGAGCAGCTGTGGACACTGCAACCACTTTACTGGAGCAGCTCTAGACACTGCAACCACTTTACTGGAGCAGCTGTGGACAATGCAACCACTTTACTGGAGCAGCTGTGGACACTGCAACCACTTTACTGGAGCAGCTCTGGACACTGCAACCACTTTACTGGAGCAGTTCTAAACACTGCAGCCACTTTACTGGAGCAGCTCTAGTCACTGCAACCACTTTACTGGAGCAGCTGTGGACACTGCAACCACTTTACTGGAGCAGCTCTAGTCACTGCAACCACTTTACTGGAGCAGCTCTAGACACTGCAACCACTTTACTGGAGCAGCTCTAGTCACTGCAACCACTTTACTGGAGCAGTTATAGACACTGCAACCACTTTACTGGAGCAGCTCTAGACATTGCAACCACTTTACTGGAGCAGCTCTAGACACTGCAACCACTTTACTGGAGCAGCTCTAGACACTGCAACCACTTTACTGGAGCAGCTCTAGACACTGCAACCACTTTACTGGAGCAGCTCTAGACACTGCAACCACTTTACTGGAGCAGCTGTGGACACTGCAACCACTTTACTGAAGCAGCTCTAGACACTGCAACCACTTTACTGGAGCATCTGTGGACACTGCAACCACTTTACTGGAGCAGCTCTAGACACTGCAACCACTTTACTGGAGCAGCACTGGACACTGCAACCACTTTACTGGAGAAGCTCTAGACACTGCAACCACTTTACTGGAGCAGCTCTTGACACTGCAACCACTTTACTGGAGATATCTAGACACTGCAACCACTTTACTGGAACAGCTCTAGACACTGCAACCACTTTACTGGAGCAGCTCTAGACACTGCAACCACTTTACTGGAGCAGCTCTAGATACTGCAACCACTTTACTGGGGCAGCTCTAGACACTGCAACCACTTTACTGGAGCAGCTCTAGACACTGCAACCACTTTACTGGAGCTGCTCTAGGCACTGCAACCACTTTACTGGAGCAGCTCTAGACACTGCAACCACTTTACTGGAAAAGCTCTAGACACTGCAACAACTTTACTGCAGCAGCTCTAGACACTGCAACCACTTTACTGGAGCAGCTCTAGACACTGCAACCACTTTACTGGAGCAGCTCTAGACACTGCAACCACTTTACTGGAGCAGCTCTAGACACTGCAACCACTTTACTGGAGCAGCTCTAGACACTGCAGCCACTTTACTGGAGCAGCTCTAGACACTGCAAACACTTTACTGGAACAGCTCTAGACACTGCAACTACTTTACTGGAGCAGCTCTAGACACTGCAACCACTTTACTGGACAGCTCTAGACACTGCAACCACTTTACTGGAGCAGCTCTAGACACTGCAACCACTTTACTGGAGCAGCTCTAGACACTGCAACCACTTTACTGGAGCAACTGTAGACACTGCAACCACTTTACTGGAGCAGCTCTAGACACTGCAACCACTTTACTGGAGCAGTTCTAGACACTGCAACCACTTTACTGGAGCAGCTCTAGACACTGCAACCACTTTACTGGAGCAGCTCTAGACACTGCAACCACTTTACTGGAGCAGCTCTAGACACTGCAACCACTTTACTGGAGCAATTCTAGACACTGCAACCACTAAACTGGAGCAGCTCTAGACACTGCAACCACTTTACTGCAGTAGCTCTAGACACTGCAACCACTTTACTGGAGAAGCTCTAGACACTGCAACCACTTTACTGGAGCACTGCAGCCACTTTACTGGAGCAGTTCTAGACACTGCAACCACTTTACTGGAGCAGCTCTAGACACTGCAACCACTTTACTGGAGCAGCTCTAGACACTGCAACCACTTTACTGGAGCAGCTCTAGACACTGCAACCACTTTACTGGAGCAGCTCTAGACACTGCAACCACTTTACTGGAGCAGCTCTAGACACTGCAACCACTTTACTGGAGCAGCTCTAGACACTGCAACTACTTTACTGGAGCAGCTCTAGACACTGCAACCACTTTACTGGAGCAGCTGTAGACATTGCAACCACTTTACTGGAGAGGCTCTAGACACTGCAACCACTTTACTGGAGCAGTTCTAGACACTGTAACCACATTACTGGAGCAGCTCTAGACACTGCAACCACTTTACTGTAGCAGCTCTAGACACTGTAACCACTTTACTGGAGCAGCTCTAGACACTGCAACCACTTTACTGGAGCAGCTCTAGACACTGCAACCACTTTACTGGAGTAGCTCTAGACACTGCAACCACTTTACTGGAGCAGCTCTAGACACTGCAACCACTTTACTGGAGCAGCTCTAGACACTGCAACCACTTTACTGGAGTAGCTCTAGACACTGCAACCACTTTACTGGAGCAGCTCTAGACAATGCAACCACTTTACTGAAGTAGCACTAGACACTGCAACCACTTTACTGGAGAAGCTCTGGACACTGCAACCACTTTACTGGAGCAGCTCTAGACACTGCAACCACTTTACTGGAGCAGCTCTAGACACCGCAACCACTTTACTCAGCTCTAGACACTGCAACCACTTTACTGGAGCAGCTCTAGATACTGCAACCACTTTACTGGAACAGCTCTAGACACTGCAACAAATTTACTAGAGCAGCTCTAGACACTGCAACCACTTTACTGGAAAAGCTCTAGACACTGAAACCACTTTACTGGAGCAGCTCTAGACACTGCAACCACTTTACTGAGCAGCTCTAGACACTGCAACCACTTTACTGGAGCAGCTCTAGACACTGCAACCACTTTACTGGAGCAGCTCTAGACACTGCAACCACTTTACTGGAAAAGCTCAAGACACTGCAACCACTTTACTGGAAAAGCTCTAGACACTGCAACCACTTTATTGGAGAAGCTCTAGACACTGCAACCACTTTACTGGAACAGCACTAGACACTGCAACCACTTTACTGGAGCAGCTCTAGACACTGCAACCACTTTACTGGAGCAGCTCTAGACACTGCAACCACTTTACTGGAGCAGCTCTAGACACTGCAACCACTTTACTGGAACAGCTCTAGACACTGCAACCACTTTACTGGAACAGGTCTAGACACTGCAACCACTTTACTGGAGCAGCTCTAGACACTGCAACCACTTTACAGGAGCAGCTCTAGACACTGCAACCACTTTACTGGAACAGCTCTAGACACTGCAACCTCTTTACTGGAGCAGCTCTAGACACTGCAACCACTTTACTGGAGCAGTTCTAGACACTGCAACCACTTTACTGGAGCAGCTCTAGACACTGCAACCACTTTACTGGAGCAGCTCTAGACTGCAACCACTTTACTGGAGCAGCTTTAGATACTGCAACCACTTTACTGGAGCAGCTCTAGACACTGCAACCACTTTACTGGAGCAGCTCTAGACACTGCAACCACTTTACTGGAGCAGGTCTAGACACTCCAACCACTTTACTGGAGCAGCTCTAGACACTGCAACCACTTTACTGGAGCAGCTCTAGACACTGCAACCACTTTACTGGAGCATCTCTAGACACTGCAACTACTTTACTGGAGCATCTCTACACACTGCAACCACTTTACTGGAGCAGCTCTCGACACTGCAACCACTTTACTGGAGCAGCCCTAGACACTGCAACCACTTTACTGGAGCAGCTCTAGACACTGCAACCACTTTACTGGAGCAGCTCTAGACAATGCAACCACTTTACTGGAGCAGCTCTAGACACTGCAACCACTTTACTGGAGAAGCTCTAGACACTGCAACCACTTTACTGGAGCACTGCAGCCACTTTACTGGAGCAGTTCTAGACACTGCAACCACTTTACTGGAGCAGCTCTAGACACTGCAATCACTTTACTGGAGCAGCTCTAGACACTGCAACCACTTTACTGGAGCAGTTCTAGACACTGCAACCACTTTACTGGAGAGGCTCTAGACACTGCAACCACTTTACTGGAGCAGCTCTAGACACTGCAACCACTTTACTGGAGCAGTTCTAGACACTGTAACCACATTACTGGAGCAGCTCTAGACACTGCAACCACTTTACTGGAGCAGCTCTAGACACTGCAACCACTTTACTGGAGTAGCTCTAGACACTGCAACCACTTTACTGGAGCAGCTCTAGACAATGCAACCACTTTACTGGAGCAGCTCTAGTCACTGCAACCACTTTACTGGAACAGCTCTAGACAATGCAACCACATTACTGGAGCAGCTCTAGACACTGCAACCACTTTACTGGAGTAGCACTAGACACTGCAACCACTTTACTGGAGAAGCTCTGGACACTGCAACCACTTTACTGGAGCAGCTCTAGACACTGCAACCACTTTACTGGAGCACCTATAGACACTGCAACCACTTTACTGGAGCAGCTCTAGACACCGCAACCACTTTACTCAGCTCTAGACACTGCAACCACTTTACTGGAGCAGCTCTACACACTGTAACCACTTTACTGGAGCAGCTCTAGACACTGCAACCACTTTACTGGAGCAGCTCTAGGCACTGCAACCACTTTACTGGAGCAGCTCTAGACACTGCAACCACTTTACTGGAGCAGCTGTAGACACTGCAACCACTTTACTGGAGCAGCTCTAGACACTGAAACCACTTTACTGGAGAAGCTCTAGACACTGCAACCACTTTACTGGAACAGGTCTAGACACTGCAACCACTTTACTGGAGCAGCTCTAGACACTGCAACCACTTTACAGGAGCAGCTCTAGACACTGCAACCACTTTACTGGAACAGCTCTAGACACTGCAACCTCTTTACTGGAGCAGCTCTAGACACTGCAACCACTTTACTGGAGCAGTTCTAGACACTGCAACCACTTTACTGGAGCAGCTCTAGACACTGCAACCACTTTACTGGAGCAGCTCTAGACTGCAACCACTTTACTGGAGCAGCTTTAGATACTGCAACCACTTTACTGGAGCAGCTCTAGACACTGCAACCACTTTACTGGAGCAGCTCTAGACACTGCAACCACTTTACTGGAGCAGGTCTAGACACTCCAACCACTTTACTGGAGCAGCTCTAGACACTGCAACCACTTTACTGGAGCAGCTCTAGACACTGCAACCACTTTACTGGAGCATCTCTAGACACTGCAACTACTTTACTGGAGCATCTCTACACACTGCAACCACTTTACTGGAGCAGCTCTCGACACTGCAACCACTTTACTGGAGCAGCCCTAGACACTGCAACCACTTTACTGGAGCAGCTCTAGACACTGCAACCACTTTACTGGAGCAGCTCTAGACAATGCAACCACTTTACTGGAGCAGCTCTAGACACTGCAACCACTTTACTGGAGAAGCTCTAGACACTGCAACCACTTTACTGGAGCACTGCAGCCACTTTACTGGAGCAGTTCTAGACACTGCAACCACTTTACTGGAGCAGCTCTAGACACTGCAATCACTTTACTGGAGCAGCTCTAGACACTGCAACCACTTTACTGGAGCAGTTCTAGACACTGCAACCACTTTACTGGAGAGGCTCTAGACACTGCAACCACTTTACTGGAGCAGCTCTAGACACTGCAACCACTTTACTGGAGCAGTTCTAGACACTGTAACCACATTACTGGAGCAGCTCTAGACACTGCAACCACTTTACTGGAGCAGCTCTAGACACTGCAACCACTTTACTGGAGTAGCTCTAGACACTGCAACCACTTTACTGGAGCAGCTCTAGACAATGCAACCACTTTACTGGAGCAGCTCTAGTCACTGCAACCACTTTACTGGAACAGCTCTAGACAATGCAACCACATTACTGGAGCAGCTCTAGACACTGCAACCACTTTACTGGAGTAGCACTAGACACTGCAACCACTTTACTGGAGAAGCTCTGGACACTGCAACCACTTTACTGGAGCAGCTCTAGACACTGCAACCACTTTACTGGAGCACCTATAGACACTGCAACCACTTTACTGGAGCAGCTCTAGACACCGCAACCACTTTACTCAGCTCTAGACACTGCAACCACTTTACTGGAGCAGCTCTACACACTGTAACCACTTTACTGGAGCAGCTCTAGACACTGCAACCACTTTACTGGAGCAGCTCTAGGCACTGCAACCACTTTACTGGAGCAGCTCTAGACACTGCAACCACTTTACTGGAGCAGCTGTAGACACTGCAACCACTTTACTGGAGCAGCTCTAGACACTGAAACCACTTTACTGGAGAAGCTCTAGACACTGCAACCACTTTACTGGAGCAGCTCTAGACACTGCAACCACTTTACTGGAGCAACTCTAGACACTGCAACCACTTTAGTGGAGCAACTCTAGACACTGCAACCACTTTACTGGAGAAGCTCTAGACACTGCAACCACATTACTGAAACAGCTCTAGACACTGCAACCACTTTACTGGAGCATCTCTAGACACTGAAACCACTTTACTGGAGCAGCTCTAGACACTGCAGTCACTTTACTGGAGCAGCTCTAGACACTGCAACCACTTTACTGGAACAGCTCTAGACACTGCAACCACTTTACTGGAGCAGCTCTAGACACTGCAACCACTTTACTGGAGCAGCTCTAGACACTGCAACCACTTTACTGGAACAGCTCTAGACACTGCAACCACTTTACTGGAGCAGCTCTAGACACTGTAACCACTTTACTGGAGCAGCTCTAGACTCTGCAACCACTTTACTGGAGCAGCTCTAGACACTGCAACCACTTTACTGGAGCAGCTCTAGACACTGCAACCACTTTACTGGAGCAGCTCTAGACACTGCAACCACTTTAGTGGAGCAGCTCTAGACACTGCAACCACTTTACTGGAGCAGCTCTAGACACTGCAACCACTTTACTGGAGCAGCTCTAGACACTGCAACCACTTTACTGGAGCAGCTCTAGACACTGCAACCACTTTACTGGAGCAGCTCTAGACACTGCAACCACTTTACTGGAGCAGCTCTAGACACTGCAACCACTTTACTGGAGCAGCTCTAGACACTGCAACCACTTTACTGGAGCAGCTCTAGACACTGCAACCACTTTACTGGAGCAGCTCTAGACACTGCAACCACTTTACTGGAGCAGCTCTAGACACTGCAACCACTTTAGTGGAGCAGCTCTAGACACTGCAACCACTTTACTGGAGCAGCTCTAGACACTGCAACCACTTTACTGGAGCAGCTGTAGACACTGCATCCGATTTACTGGAACAGCTCTAGATACTGCAACCACTTTACTGCAGCAGCTCTAGACACTGCAACCACTTTACTGGAGCAGCTCTAGACACTGCAACCACTTTACTGGAGCAGCTCTAGACACTGCAACCACTTTACTGGAGCAGCTCTAGACACTGCAGCCACTTTACTGGAGCAGCTCTAGACACAGCAACCACTTTACTGGAGCAGATCTAGACACTGCAACCACTTTACTGGAGCAGCTGTAGACACTGCATCCGATTTACTGGAACAGCTCTAGATACTGCAACCACTTTACTGCAGCAGCTCTAGACACTGCAACCACTTTACTGGAGCAGCTCTAGACACTGCAACCACTTTACTGGAGCAGCTCTAGACACTGCAACCACTTTACTGGAGCAGCTCTAGACACTGCAGCCACTTTACTGGAACAGCTCTAGACACTGCAACCACTTTACTGGAGCAGCTGTAGACACTGCAACCACTTTACTGGAGCAGCTCTAGACACTGCAACCACTTTACTGGAGCAGCTCTAGACACTGAAACCACTTTACTGGAGCAGCTCTAGACACTGCAACCACTTTACTGGAGCGGCTCTAGACACTGCAACCACTTTACTGGAGGAGCTCTAGGCACTGCAACCACTTTACTGGATCAGCGCAGCTCTAGGCACTGCAACCACTTTACTGGAGCAGCTCTAGACACTGCAACCACTTTACTGGAGCAGCTCTAGATACTGCAACCACTTTACTGGAGCAGCTCTAGACACTGCAACCACTTTACTGGAGCAGCTCGAGACACTGCAACCACTTTACTGGAGCAGCTCTAGACACTGCAACCACTTTACTGGAGCAGCTCTAGACACTGCAGCCACTTTACTGGAGCAGCTCTAGACACTACAACCACTTTACTGGAGCAGCTCTCGACACTGCAACTACTTTACTGGAGCAGCTCTCGACACTGCAACCACTTTACTGAAGCAGCTGTAGAGGCTGCAACCACTTTACTTGAGCAGCTCTAGACATTTAACCACTTTACTGGAGAAGCTATAGAGACTGCAACCACTTTACTGGAGCACACTGCAAACACTTTACTGGAGCAGCTCTAGGCACTGCAACCACTTCACTGGAGCAGCTCTACACACTGCAACCACTTTACTGGAGCAGCTCTAGACACTGCAACCACTTTACTGGAGCAGCTCTAGACACTGCAACCACTTTACTGGAGCAGCTCTAGACACTGCAACCACTTTACTGGAGCAGCCCTAGACACTGCAACCACTTTACTGGAGCAGCTCTAGACACTGCAACCACTTTACTGGAGCAGCTCTAGACAATGCAACCACTTTACTGGAGCAGCTCTAGACACTGCAACCACTTTACTGGAGAAGCTCTAGACACTGCAACCACTTTACTGGAGCACTGCAGCCACTTTACTGGAGCAGTTCTAGACACTGCAACCACTTTACTGGAGCAGCTCTAGACACTGCAACCACTTTACTGGAGCAGCTCTAGACACTGCAACCACTTTACTGGAGCAGCTCTAGACACTGCAACCACTTTACTGGAGCAGCTCTAGACACTGCAACCACTTTACTGGAGCAGCTGTAGACATTGCAACCACTTTACTGGAGAGGCTCTAGACACTGCAACCACTTTACTGGAGCAGCTCTAGACACTGCAACCACTTTACTGGAGCAGTTCTAGACACTGTAACCACATTACTGGAGCAGCTCTAGACACTGCAACCACTTTACTGTAGCAGCTCTAGACACTGTAACCACTTTACTGGAGCAGCTCTAGACACTGCAACCACTTTACTGGAGTAGCTCTAGACACTGCAACCACTTTACTGGAGCAGCTCTAGACACTGCAACCACTTTACTGGAGTAGCTCTAGACACTGCAACCACTTTACTGGAGCAGCTCTAGACAATGCAACCACATTACTGGAGCAGCTCTAGACACTGCAACCACTTTACTGGAGTAGCACTAGACACTGCAACCACTTTACTGGAGAAGCTCTGGACACTGCAACCACTTTACTGGAGCAGCTCTAGACACTGCAACCACTTTACTGGAGCAGCTCTAGACACTGCAACCACTTTACTGGAGCAGCTCTAGACACCGCAACCACTTTACTCAGCTCTAGACACTGCAACCACTTTACTGGAGCAGCTCTACACACTGTAACCACTTTACTGGAGCAGCTCTAGACACTGCAACCACTTTACTGGAGCAGCTCTAGGCACTGCAACCACTTTACTGGAGCAGCTCTAGACACTGCAACCACTTTACTGGAGCAGCTGTAGACACTGCAACCACTTTACTGGAGCAGCTCTAGACACTGCAACCACTTTACTGGAGCAGCTCTCGACACTGCAACTACTTTACTGGAGCAGCTCTAGACACTGCAACCACTTTACTGGAGCAGCTCTAGACACTGCAACCACTTTACTGGAGCAGCTCTAGACACAGCAACCACTTTACTGGAGCAGCTCTAGGCACTGCAACCACTTTACTGGAGCAGCTCTAGACACTGCAACCACTTTACTGGAGCAGCTCTAGACACTGCAGCCACTTTACTGGAGCAGCTCTAGACACTGCAACCACTTTACTGGAGCAGCTCTATACACTGCAACCACTTTACTGGAGCAGCTCTAGACACTGCAACCACTTTACTGGAGCAGCTCTATACACTGCAACCACTTTACTGGAGCAGCTCTAGACACTGCAACCACTTTACTGGAGCAGCTCTAGACACTGCAACCACTTTACTGGAGCAGCTCTAGACACTGCAACCACTTTACTGGAGCAGCTCTAGACACTGCAACCACTTTACTGGATCAGCTCTAGACACTGCAACCACTTTACTGGATCAGCTCTAGGCACTGCAACCACTTTACTGGAGCAGCTCTAGACACTGCAACCACTTTACTGGAGCAGCTCTAGAAACTGCAACCACTTTACTGGAACAGCTCTAGACACTGCAACCACTTTACTGGTGCAGCTCTACACACTGCAACCACTTTACTGGAGCAGCTCTAGACACTGCAACCGCTTTACTGGAGCAGCTCTAGACACTGCAACCACTTTACTGGAGCAGCTCTAGACACTGCAACCACTTTAATGGAGCAGCTATAGACACTGCTACTGGAGCAGCTCTAGATACTGCAACCACTTTACTGGAGCAGCTCTAGACACTGCAACCACTTTACTGCAGCAGCTCTAGACATTGCAACCACTTTACTGCAGCAGCTCTAGACATTGCAACCACTTTACTGGAGCAGCTCTAGACACTGCAACCACTTTACTGGAGCAGCTCTAGACACTGCAACCACTTTACTGGAGCAGCTCTAGACACTGCAACCACTTTACTGGAGCAGCTTTAGACACTGTAACCACTTTACTGCAGCAGCTCTAGACATTGCAACCACTGTACTGGAGCAGCTCTAGACACTGCAACCACTTTACTGGAGCAGCTCTAGACACTGCAACCACTTTACTGGAGCAGCTTTAGACACTGTAACCACTTTACTGGAGCTGTTATAGAGACTGCAACCACTTTACTGGAGCAGCTCTAGACACTGTAACCACTTTACTGGAACAGCCCTAGATACTGCAACCATTTTACTGGAGCAGCTCTAGACACTGCAACCACTTTACTGGAGCAGCTCTAGACACTGCAACCACTTTACTGGAGCAGCTCTAGACACTGCAAACACTTTACTGGAGCAGCTCTAGACACTGCAACCACTTTACTAGAGTAGCTCTAGGCACTGCAACCACTTTACTGGAGCAGCTCTAGACACTGCAACCACTTTACTGGAGCAGCTCTAGACACTGCAACCACTTTACTGGAGCAGCTCTAGACACTGCAACCACTTTACTGGAGCAGCTCTAGACACTGCAACCACTTTACTGGAGCAGCTCTAGGCACTGCAACCACTTTACTGGAGCAGCTCTAGACACTGCAACCACTTTACTGGAGCAGCTCTGGACACTGCAACCACTTTACTGGAGCAGCTCTAGACACTGCAACCACTTTACTGGAGCAGCTCTAGACACCGCAACCACTTTACTGGAGCAGCTCTAGACACTGCAACCACTTTACTGGAGCAGCTCTAGACACTGCAACCACTTTACTGGAGCAGCTCTGGACACTACAACCACTTTACTGGAGCAGCTCTTGACACTGCAACCACTTTACTGGAGCAGCTCTAGACACTGCAACCACTTTACTGGAGCAGCTCTAGACACTGCAACCACTTTACTGGAGCAGCTCTAGACACTGCAACCACTTTACTGGAGCAGCTCTAGACACTGCAACCACTTTACTGGAGCAGCTCTAGACACTGCAACCACTTTACTGGAGCAGCTCTAGACACTGCAACCACTTTAGTGGAGCAACTCTAGACACTGCAACCACTTTACTGGAACACTGAAACCACTTTACTGGAGAAGCTCTAGACACTGCAACCACTTTACTGGAGCAGCTCTAGACACTGCAACCACTTTACTGGAGCAACTCTAGACACTGCAACCACTTTACTGGAGCAGCTCTAGACACTGCAACCACTTTACTGGAGCAGCTGTAGACACTGCAACCACTTTACTGGAGCAGCTCTAGACACTGCAACCACATTACTGAAACAGCTCTAGACACTGCAACCACTTTACTGGAGCATCTCTAGACACTGAAACCACTTTACTGGAGCAGCTCTAGACACTGCAGCCACTTTATTGAAGCAGCTCTAGACACTGCAAGCACTTTACTGGAGCATCTCTAGACACTGAAACCACTTTACTGGAACAGCTCTAGACACTGCAACCACTTTACTGGAGCAGCTCTAGACACTGCAACCACTTTACTGAAGCAGCTCTAGACATTGCAACCACTTTACTGGAGCAGCTCTAGACACTGCAACCACTTTACTGAAGCAGCTCTAGACATTGCATCCACTTTACTGGAGCAGCTCTAGACACTGCAACCACTTTACTGGAACAGCTCTAGACACTGCAACCACTTTACTGGAGCAGCTCTAGACACTGCAACCACTTTACTGGAGCAGCTCTAGACACTGCAACCACTTTACTGTAGCAGCTCTAGACACTGCAGCCACTTTACTGGAACAGCTCTAGACACTGCAACCACTTTACTGGAGCAGCTGTAGACACTGCAACCACTTTACTGGAGCAGCTCTAGACACTGCAACCATTTTACTGGAGCAGCTCTAGACACTACAACCACTTTACTGGAGCATCTCTAGACACTGCAACCACTTTACTGGAGCAGCTCTAGACACTGAAACCACTTTACTGGAGCAGCTCTAGACACTGCAACCACTTTACTGGAGCGGCTCTAGACACTGCAACCACTTTACTGGAGGAGCTCTAGGCACTGCAACCACTTTACTGGATCAGCGCAGCTCTAGGCACTGCAACCACTTTACTGGAGCAGCTCTAGACACTGCAACCACTTTACTGGAGCAGCTCTAGACACTGCAACCACTTTACTGGAGCAGCTCGAGACACTGCAACCACTTTACTGGAGCAGCTCTAGACACTGCAACCACTTTACTGGAGCAGCTCTAGACACTGCAGCCACTTTACTGGAGCAGCTCTAGACACTACAACCACTTTACTGGAGCAGCTCTCGACACTGCAACTACTTTACTGGAGCAGCTCTAGACACTGCAACCACTTTACTGGAGCAGCTCTCGACACTGCAACCACTTTACTGAAGCAGCTGTAGAGGCTGCACCCACTTTACTTGAGCAGCTCTAGACATTTAACCACTTTACTGGAGAAGCTATAGAGACTGCAACCACTTTACTGGAGCACACTGCAAACACTTTACTGGAGCAGCTCTAGGCACTACAACCACTTCACTGGAGCAGCTCTACACACTGCAACCACTTTACTGGAGCAGCTCTACACACTGCAACCACTTCACTGGAGCAGCTCTACACACTGCAACCACTTTACTGGAGCAGCTCTACACACTGCAACCACTTTACTGGAGCAGCTCTACACACTGCAACCACTTTACTGGAGCAGCTATAGTCACTGCATCCACTTTACTGGAGCAGCTCTAGACACTGCAACCACTTTACTGGAGCAGCTCTAGACACTGCAACCACTTTACTGGAGCAGCTCTAGACACTGCAACCACTTTACTGGAGCAGCTCTAGTCACTGCAACCAATTTCTAGACACTGCAACCACTTTACTGGAGCAGCTCTAGACACTGCAACCACTTTACTGGAGCACACTGCAACCACTTTATTGGAGCTGCTCTAGGCACTGCAACCACTTCACTGGAACAGATCTACACACTGCAACCACTTTACTGGAGCAGCTCTAGACACTGCAACCACTTTACTGGAGCAGCTCTAGACACTGGAACCACTTTACTGGAGCAGCTCTAGACACTGGAACCACTTTACTGGAGCAGCTCTAGACACTGCAACCACTTTACTGGAGCAGCTCTAGACACTGCAACCACTTTACTGGAGCAGCTCTAGTCACTGCAACCAATTTACTGGAGCAGCTCTAGACACTGCAACCACTTTACTGGAGCAGCTCTAGACACTGCAACCACTTTACTGGAGCAGCTCTAGACACTGCAACCACTTTACTGGAGCAGCTCTAGACACTGCAACCACTTTACTGGAGCACACTGCAACCACTTTACTGGAGCACACTGCAACCACTTTACTGGAGAAGCTCTAGGCACTGCAACCACTTTACTGGAGCATCTCTAGACACTGCAACCACTTTACGGGAGCTGCTCTAGATACTGCAACGAGCAGTCTAGACACTGCAACCACTTTACTGGAACAGATCTAGACACTGCAACCACTTTACTGGAGCAGCTGTAGACACTGCAACCACTTTACTGGAGCAGCTCTAGACACTGCAACCACTTTACTGGAGCGGCTCTAGACACTGCAACCACTTTACTGGAACAGCTCTAGACACTGCAACCACTTTACTGGAGCAGCTCTCGACACTGCAATTGGAGCAGCTCTAGACACTGCAACCACTTTACTGGAGCAGCTCTAGACACTGCAACCACTTTACTGGAGCAGTTCTTGACACTGCAACCACTTTACTGGAGCAGTTCTAGACACTGAAACCACTTTACTGGAGCAGCTCTAGACACTGCAACCACTTTACTGGAACAGCTCTAGACACTGCAACCACTTTACTGGAGCAGCTCTAGACACTGCAACGAGCAGTCTAGACACTGCAACCACTTTACTGGAGCAGCTCTAGCCATGCAACCACTTTACTGGAGCAGCTCTAGACACTGCAACCACTTTACTGGAGCAGCTCTAGACACTGCAACCACTTTACTGGAGCAGCTCAAGACACTGCAACCACTTTACTGGATCAGCTCTAGACACTGCAACCACTTTATTGGAGCAGCTCTAGACACTGCAACCACTTTACTGGAACAGCTCTAGACACTGCAACCACTTTAGTGGAGCAGCTCTAGACACTGCAACCACTTTACTGGAGCAGCTCTAGACACTGCAACCACTTTACTGGAGCAGCTCTAGACACTGCAACCACTTTACTGGAGCAGCTCTAGACACTGCAACCACTTTACTGGAGCAGCTCTAGACACTGCAACCACTTTACTGGAGCAGCTCTAGACACTGCAACCACTTTACTGGAGCAGCTCTAGACACTGCAACCACTTTACTGGAGCAGCTCTAGACACTGCAGCCACTTTACTGGAGTAGCTCTAGACACTGCAACCACTTTACTGGAGCAGCTCTAGACACTGCAACCACTTTACTGGAGCAGCTCTAGACACTGCAACCACTTTACTGGAGCAGCTCTAGACACTGCAACCACTTTACTGGAGCAGATCTAGACACTGCAACCACTTTACTGGAGCAGCTCTAGACACTGCAACCACTTTACTGGAACAGCTCTAGACACTGCAACCACTTTACTGGAGCAGCTCTAGACACTGCAACCACTTTACTGGAGCAGCTCTAGACACTGCAACCACTTTACTGGAGCAGCTCTAGACAGTGCAACCACTTTACTGGAGCAGCTCTAGACACTGCAACCACTTTACTGGAGCAGCTCTAGCCATGCAACCACTTTACTGGAGCAGCTCTAGACACTGCAACCACTTTACTGGAGCAGCTCTAGACACTGCAACCACTTTACTGGAGCAGCTCTAGACACTGCAACCACTTTACTGGAGCAGCTCTAGACACTGCAACCACTTTACTGGAGCAGCTCTAGACACTGCAACCACTTTACTGGAGCAGCTCTAGACACTGCAACCACTTTACTGGAACAGCCCTAGACACTGCAACCACTTTAGTGGAGCAGCTCTAGACACTGCAACCACTTTACTGGAGCATCTCTAGACACTGCAACCACTTTACTGGAACAGCCCTAGACACTGCAACCACTTTACTGGAGCAGCTCTAGACACTGCATCCACTTTACTGGAGCAGCTCTAGACACTGCAACCACTTTACTGGAGCAGCTCTAGACACTGCAACCACTTTACTGGATCAGCCCTAGACACTGCAACCACTTTACTGGAGCAGCTCTAGACACTGCAACCACTTTACTGGAGCAGCTCTAGACACTGCAACCACTTTACTGGAGCAGCCGTAGACACTGCAAACACTTTACTGGAGCAGCTCTAGACACTGCAACCACTTTACTGGAGCAACTCTAGACACTACAACCACTTTACTGGAGCAGCTCTAGACACTGCAAACACTTTACTGGAGCAGCTCTTGATACTGCAAACACTTTACTGGAGCAGCTCTAGACACTGCAACAACTTTACTGGAGCAGCTCTAGACACTGCAACCACTTTACTGGAGCAGTTCTTGACACTGCAACCACTTTACTGGAGAAGCTCTAGACACTGCAACCACTTTACTGGAGCAGCTCTAGACACTGCAACCACTTTACTGGAGCAGCTCTAGACACTGCAACCACTTTACTGGAGCAGATCTAGACACTGCAACCACTTTACTGGAGCAGTTCTAGACAATGCAACCACTTTACTGGATCAGTTCTAGACACTGCAACCACTTTACTGGAGCAGCTCTAGACACTGCAACCACTTTACTGGAGCAGCTCTAGACACTGCAACCACTTTACTGGAGCAGCTCTAGACACTGCAACCACTTTACTGGAGCAGCTCTAGACACTGCAACCACTTTACTGGAGCATCTCTACACACTGCAACCACTTTACTGGAGCAGCTCTAGACACTGCAACCACTTTACTGGAGCAGCTCTAGACACTGCAACCACTTTACTGGAGCAGCTCTAGACACTGCAACCACTTTACTGGAGCAGCTCTAGACACTGCAACCACTTTACTGGAGCAGCTCTAGACACTGCAACCACTTTACTGGAGCAGCCCTAGACACTGCAACCACTTTACTGGAGCAGATCTAGACACTGCAACCACTTTACTAGAGCAGTTCTAGACACTGCAAGCGCTTTACTGGAGCAGATCTAGACACTGCAACCACTTTACTGGAGCAGCTCTAGGCACTGCAACCACTTTACTGGAGCAGCTCTAGACACTGCAACCACTTTACTGGAACAGCTCTAGACACTGCAACCACTTTACTAGAGCAGCTCTAGACACTGCAACCACTTTACTGGAGCATCTCTAGACACTGCAACCACTTTACTGGAGCAGCTCTAGACACTGCAACCACTTTACTGGAGCAGCTGTAGACACTGCAGCCACTTTATTGTAGCAGCTCTAGACACTGCAACCACTTTACTGGAACAGCTCTAGACACTGCAACCACTTTGCTCTAGACACTGCAATCACTTTACTGGAGCAGCTCTAGACACTGCAACCACTTTACTGGAGCAGCTATAGACACTGCAACCACTTTACTGGAGCAGATCTAGACACTGCAACCACTTTACTGGAGCAGCTCTAGACACTGCAACCACTTTACTGGAGCAGCTCTAGACACTGCAACCACTTTACTGGAGCAGCTCTAGACACTGCAACCACTTTACTGGAGCAGCTCTTGACACTGCAACCACTTAACTGGAGATTTCTAGACACTGCAACCACTTTACTGGAGCAGCTCTAGACACTGCAACCACTTTACTTGAGCAGCTCTAGACACTGCAACCGCTTTACAGGAGCAGATCTAGACACTGCAACCACTTTACTGGAGCAGCTCTAGACACTGCATCCACTTTACTGGAGCAGCTCTTGACACTGTAACCACTTTACTGGAGATTTCTAGACACTGCAACCACTTTATTGGAACAGCTCTAGACACTGCAACCACTTTACTGCAGCAGCTCTAGACACTGCAACCACTTTACTGGAGCAGCTCTAGACACTGCAACCACTTTACTGGAGCAGCTCTAGACACTGCAACCACTTTACTGGAGCAGCTCTAGTCACTGCAACCACTTTACTGGAGCAGCTGTGGACACTGCAACCACTTTACTGGAGCAGCTCTAGACACTGCAACCACTTTACTGGAGCAGCTGTGGACAATGCAACCACTTTACTGGAGCAGCTGTGGACACTGCAACCACTTTACTGGAGCAGCTCTGGACACTGCAACCACTTTACTGGAGCAGTTCTAAACACTGCAGCCACTTTACTGGAGCAGCTCTAGACACTGCAACCACTTTACTGGAGCAGCTCTAGTCACTGCAACCACTTTACTGGAGCAGCTGTGGACACTGCAACCACTTTACTGGAGCAGCTCTAGTCACTGCAACCACTTTACTGGAGCAGCTCTAGACACTGCAACCACTTTACTGGAGCAGCTCTAGTCACTGCAACCACTTTACTGGAGCAGTTATAGACACTGCAACCACTTTACTGGAGCAGCTCTAGACATTGCAACCACTTTACTGGAGCAGCTCTAGACACTGCAACCACTTTACTGGAGCAGCTCTAGACACTGCAACCACTCTACTGGAGCAGCTATAGTCACTGCAACCACTTTACTGGAGCAGCTCTAGACACTGCAACCACTTTACTGGAGCAGCTCTAGACACTGCAACCACTTTACTGGAGCAGCTGTGGACACTGCAACCACTTTACTGGAGCAGCTCTAGACACTGCAACCACTTTACTGGAGCAGCTGTGGACACTGCAACCACTTTACTGGAGTAGCTCTAGACACTGCAACCACTTTACTGGAGCAGCACTGGACACTGCAACCACATTACTGAAACAGCTCTAGACACTGCAACCACTTTACTGGAGCAGCTCTAGACACTGCAACCACTTTACTGGAGATATCTAGACACTGCAACCACTTTACTGGAACAGCTCTAGACACTGCAACCACTTTACTGGAGCAGCTCTAGACACTGCAACCACTTTACTGGAGCAGCTCTAGATACTGCAACCACTTTACTGGGGCAGCTCTAGACACTGCAACCACTTTACTGGAGCAGCTCTAGACACTGCAACCACTTTACTGGAGCAGCTCTAGACACTGCAACCACTTTACTGGAAAAGCTCTAGACACTGCAACAACTTTACTGCAGCAGCTCTAGACACTGCAACCACTTTACTGGAGCAGCTCTAGACACTGCAACCACTTTACTGGAGCAGCTCTAGACACTGCAGCCACTTTACTGGAGCAGCTCTAGACACTGCAAACACTTTACTGGAACAGCTCTAGACACTGCAACCACTTTACTGGAGCAGCTCTAGACACTGCAACCACTTTATTGGAGCAGCTCTAGACACTGCAACCACTTTACTGGAGCAGCTCTAGACACTGCAACCACTTTACTGGAGCAGCTCTAGACATTGCAACCACTTTACTGGAGCAGCTCTAGACACTGCAACCACTTTACTGGAGCAGCTGTAGACACTGCAACCACTTTACTGGAGCAGCTCTAGAGACTGCAACCACTTTACTGGAGCAGCTCTAGACACTGCAACCACTTTACTGGAGCAGCTCTAGACACTGCAACCACTTTACTGGAGCAGCTCTAGACACTGCAACCACTTTACTGGAGCAGCTCTAGACACTGCAACCACTTTACTGGAGCAGCTCTAGACACTGCAACCACTTTACTGGAGCAGCTCTAGACACTGCAACCACTTTACTGGAGCAGCTCTAGACACTGAAACCACTTTACTGGAGCAGCTCTAGACATTGCAACCACTTTACTGGAGCAGCTCTAGACACTGCAAACACTTTACTGGAGCAGCTCTAGACACTGCAACCACTTTACTGGAGCAGCTCTAGACACTGCAATCACTTTACTGGAGCAGCTCTAGTTACTGAAACCACTTTACTGGAGCAGCTCTAGACACTGCAACCACTTTACTGGAGCAGCTCTGGACACTGCAACCACTTTACTGGAGTAGCTCTAGACACTGCAACCACTTTACTGGAGCAGCTCTAGACACTGCAACCACTTTACTGGAGCAGCTCTAGACACTGCAACCACTTTACTGGAGCAGCTCTAGACACTGCAACCACTTTACTGGAGCAGCTCTAGACACTGCAACCACTTTACTGGAGCAGCTCTAGACACTGCAACCACTTTACTGGAGCAGCTCTAGACACTGCAACCACTTTATTGGAGCAGCTCTAGACACTGCAATCACTTTACTGGAGCAGCTCTAGACACTGCAACCACTTTACTGGAGCAGCTCTAGACACTGCAACCACTTTACTGGAGAAGCTCTAGACACTGCAACCACTTTACTTGAGCAGCTCTAGACACTGCAACCACTTTACTGGAGCAGCTCTAGACACTGCAACCACTTTACTGGAGCAGCTCTAGACACTGCAACCACTTTAGTGGAGCAGCTCTAGACACTGCAACCACTTTACTTGAGCAGCTCTAGACACTGCAACCTATTTACTGGAACAGCTCTAGATACTGCAACCACTTTACTGCAGCAGCTCTAGACACTGCAACCACTTTACTGGAGCAGCTCTAGACACTGCAAAAGCTTTAATGGAGCAGCTCTAGACACTGCAAAAGCTTTACTGGAACAGCTCTATACACTGCATCCACTTTACTGGAGCAGCTCTAGACACTGCAACCACTTTACTGGAACAGCTCTAGACACTGCAACCACTTTACTGGAGCTGATCTAGACACTGCAATCACTTTACTGGAGCAGCTCTAGACACTGCAACAAGTTTACTGGAGCAGCTCTAGACACTGCAACCACTTTACTGGAGCAGCTGTAGACACTACAACCACTTTACTGGAACAGCTCTATACACTGCAACCACTTTACTGGAGCAGGTCTAGACACTGTGACACTCTACTGGAGCAGTTCTAGACACTGCAACCACTTTACTGGAGCAGCTCTAGACACTGCAACCACTTTACTGGAGCAGCTCTAGACACTGCAACCACTTTACTGGAGCAGCTCTAGACACTGCAACCACTTTACTGGAGCAGCTCTAGACACGGCAACCACTTTACTGGAACAGCTCTAGAAACTGCTACCACTTTACTGGAGCAGCTCTAGACACTGCAACCACTTTACTGGAGCAGCTCTAGACACTGCAACCACTTTACTGGTGCAGCTCTAGACACTGCAACCACTTTACTGGAGCAACTCTAGACACTGCAACCACTTTACTGGAGCAGCTCTAGACATTGCAACCACTTTACTGGAGCAGCTCAAGACACTGCAACCACTTTACTGGAGCAGCTCTAGAGACTGCAACCACTTTACTGGAGAAGCTCTAGACACTGCAACCACTTTACTGGAGCAGCTCTAGACACTCCAACCACTTTACTGGAGCAGCTCTAGACACTGCAACCACTTTACTGGAGCAGCTCTAGACACTGCAACCACTTTACTGGAACAGCTCTAGACACTGCAACCACTTTACTGGAACAGCTCTAGACACTGCAACCACTTTACTGGAGCAGCTCTAGACACTGCAACCACTTTACTGGAGCAGCTCTAGACACTGCAACCACTTTACTGGAGCAGCTCTAGACACTGCAACCACTTTACTGGAGCAGCTCTAGTCACTGCAACCAGTTTACTGGAGCAGCTTTAGACACTGGAACCACTTTACTGGAGCAGCTATAGACACTGCAACCACTTTACTGGAGCAGCTCTAGACACTGCAACCACTTTACTGGAGCAGCTATAGACACTGCAACCACTTTACTGGAGCAGCTCTAGACACTGCAACCACTTTACTGGAGCAGCTCTAGACACTGCAACCACTTTACTGGAGCAGCTCTAGACACTGCAACCACTTTACTGGAGCAGCTCTAGACACTGCAACCACTTTACTGGAGCAGCTCTACACACTGCAACCACTTTACTGGAGTAGCTCTAGACACTGCAACCACCTTACTGGAGCAGCTCTAGACACTGCAACCACTTTACTGGAGCAGCTCTAGACACTGCAACCACTTTACTGGAGCAGCTCTAGACACTGCAACCACTTTACTGGAGCAGCTCTAGACACTGCAACCACTTTACTGGAGCAGCTCTAGACACTGCAACCACTTTACTGGAGCAGCTCTAGACACTGCAACCACTTTACTGGAGCAGCTCTAGACACTGCAACCACTTTACTGGAGCAACTCTAGACACTGCAACCACTTTACTAAAGCAGCTCTAGACACTGCAACGACTTCACTGGAGCAGCTCTAGACACTGCAACCACTTAACTGGAACAGCTCTAGACACTGCAACCACTTTACTGGAGCAGCTATAGACACTGCAACCACTTTACTGGAGCAGCTCTAGGCACTGCAACCACTTTACTGGAGCAGCTCTAGACACTGCAACCACTTTACTGGAGCAGCTCTAGACACTGCAACCACTTTACTGGAGCAGCTCTAGACACTGCAACCACTTTACTGGAGCAGCTCTAGACAATGCAACCACTTTACTGGAGCAGCTCTAGACACTGCAACCACTTTACTGGAGCAGCTCTAGACACTGCAACCACTTTACTGGAGCAGCTCTAGACACTGCAACCACTTTACTGGAGCAGCTCTGGACACTGCAACCACTTTACTGGAGCAGCTCTAGACACTGCAACCACTTAACTGGAGCAGCTCTAGACACTGCAACCACTTTACTGGAGCAGCTCTAGACACTGCAACAACTTTACTGGAACAGCTCTAGACACTGCAACCACTTTACTGGAGCAGCTCTAGACACTGCAACCACTTTACTGGAGCATCTCTAGATACTGCAAACAGTTTACTGTAACAGCTCTAGACACTGCAACAAATTTACTAGAGCAGCTCCACTTTACTGGAGCAGCTCTAAACACTGCAACCACTTTACTGGAGCAGATCTAGACACTGCAACCACTTTACTGGAACAACTCTAGACACTGCAAGCACTTTACTGGAGCAGCACTAGACACTGCAACCACTTTACTGGAGCAGCTCTAGACACTGCAACCACTTTACTGGAGCAGCTCTAGACACTGCAACCACTTTACTGGAGCAGCTCTAGACACTGCAACCACTTTACTGGAGCAGCTCTAGACACTGCAACCAATTCACTGGAGCAGCTCTAGACACTGCAACCACTTCACTGGAGCAGCTCTAGACACTGCAACCACTTTACTGGAGCAGATATAGACACTGCAACCACTTTACTGGAGCAGCTCTAGACACTGCAACCACTTTACTGGAGCAGATCTAGACACTGCAACCACTTTACTGGAACAACTCTAGACACTGCAAGCACTTTACTGGAGCAGCACTAGACACTGCAACCACTTTACTGGAGCAGCTCTAGACACTGCAACCACTTTACTGGAGCAGCTCTAGACACTGCAACCACTTTACTGGAGCAGCTCTAGACACTGCAACCACTTTACTGGAGCAGCTCTAGACACTGCAACCACTTTACTGGATCAGCTCTAGACACTGCAACCACTTTATTGGAGCAGCTCTAGACACTGCTACCACTTTATTGGAGCAGCTCTAGACACTGCAACCACTTTACTGGAACAGCTCTAGACACTGCAACCACTTTACTGGAGCAGCTCTAGACACTGCAACCACTTTACTGGAACAGCTCTAGACACTGCAACTACTTTACTGTAACAGCTCTAGACACTGCAACCACTTTACTGGAGCAGCTCTAGACACTGCAACCACTTTACTGGAGCAGCTCTAGGCACTGCAACCACTTTACTGGAGCAGCTCTAGACACTGCAACCACTTTACTGGAGTAGCTCTAGGCACTGCAACCACTTTACTGGAGCAGCTCTAGACACTGCAACCACTTTACTGGAGAAGCTCTAGACACTGCAACTACTTTACTGGAGCAGCTCTAGACACAGCAACCACTTTACTGGAGCAGCTCTAGACACTGCAACTACTTTACTGGAGCAGCTCTATACACTGCAACCACTTTACTGGAGCAGCTCCAGACACTGAAACCACTTTACTGGAGCAGCTATAGACACTGCAACCACTTTACTGGAGCAGCTCTAGACACTGCAACCACTTTACTGGAGAAGCTCTAGACACTGCAACCACTTTACTGGAGCAACTCTAGACACTGCAACTACTTTACTGGAGCAGCTCTAGACACTGCAACCACTTTACTGGAGCATCTCTAGACACTGCAACCACTTTACTGGAGCAGCTCTACACACTGCAACCACTTTACTGGAGCAGCTCTTGACACTGCAACCACTTTACTGGGGCAGCTCTAGACACTGCAACCACTTTACTGGAGCAGCTCTAGACACTGCAACCACTTTACTGGAGCAGCTCTAGACACTGCAACCACTTTACTGGAGCAGCTCTAGACACTGCAACCACTTTACTGGAGCAGCTCTAGACACTGCAACCACTTTACTGGAGCAGCTCTAGACACTGCAACCACTTTACTGGAGCAGCTCTAGACACTGCAACCACTTTACTGAAGCAGCTCTAGACATTGCATCCACTTTACTGGAGCAGCTCTAGACACTGCAACCACTTTACTGGAGCAGCTCTAGACTGCAACCACTTTACTGGAGCAGTTCTATACACTGCAACCACTTTACTGGAGCAGCTCTATACACTGCAACCACTTTACTGGAGCAGTTCTATACACTGCAACCACTTTACTGGAGCAGCTCTATACACTGCAACCACTTTACTGGAGGAGCTCTAGACACTGCAACCACTTTACTGGAGCAACTCTAGACACTGCAACCACTTTACTGGAGCAGCTCTAGACACTGCAACCACTTTACTGGAACAGCTCTAGACACTGCAACCACTTTACTGGAGCAGCTCTACACACTGCAACCACTTTACTGGAGCATCTCTAGACACTGCAACCACTTTACTGGAGCAGCTCTAGACAACTGCAACCACTTTACTGGAGCAGCTCTAGACACTGCAACCACTTTACTGGAGCAGCTCTGGACACTGCAACCACTTTACTGGAGCAGCTCTAGACACTGCAACCACTTTACTGGAGCAGCTCTAGACACTGCAACCACTTTACTGGAGCAGCTCTAGACACTGCAACCACTTTACTGGAGCAGCTCTAGACACTGCAACCACTTTACTGGAACAGCTCTAGACACTGCAACCGCTTTACTGGAGCAGCTCTAGACACTGCAACCACTTTACTGGAGCATCTCTAGACACTGCAACCACTTTACTGGAGCAGCTCTAGACACTGCAACCACTTTACTGGAGCAGCTCTAGACACTGCAACCACTTTACTGGAGCAGCTCTAGACACTGCAACCACTTTACTGGAGCAGCTCTGGACACTGCAACCACTTTACTGGAGCAGCTCTAGACACTGCAACCACTTTACTGGAGCAGCTCTAGACACTGCAACCACTTTACTGGAGCAGCTCTGGACACTGCAACCACTTTACTGGAGCAGCTCTAGACACTGCAACCACTTTACTGTAGCAGCTCTAGACACTGCAACCACTTTACTGGAGCAGCTCTAGACACTGCAACCACTTTACTTGAGCAGCTCTAGACACTGCAACCACTTTACTGGAGCAACTATAGACACTGCAACCTCTTTACTGGAGCAGCTCTAGACACTGCAACCACTTTACTGGAGCAGTTCTAGACACTGCAACCACTTTCTTTACTGGAACAGCTCTAGACACTGCAACCACTTTACTAGAGCAGCTCTAGACACTGCAACCACTTTACTGGAGCAGCTCTAGACACTGCAACCACTTTACTGGAGCAGTTCTAGACATTGCAACCACTTTACTGGAGCAGCTCTAGACACTGCAACCACTTTACTGGAGCAGCTCTAGACACTGCAACCACTTTACTGGAGCAGCTCTAGACACTGCAACCACTTTACTGGAACAGCTCTAGACACTGCAACCACTTTACTGGAGCAGCTCTAGACACTGCAACCACTTTACTGGAGCAGCTCTAGACAGTGCAACCACTTTACTGGAGCAGCTCTAGACACTGCAGCCACTTTACTGGAGCAGCTCTAGACACTGCAGCCACTTTACTGGAGCAGCTCTAGACACTGCAACCACTTTACTGGAGCAGATCTAGACACTGCAACCACTTTACTGGAGCAGCTGTAGACACTGCATCCGATTTACTGGAACAGCTCTAGATACTGCAACCACTTTACTGCAGCAGCTCTAGACACTGCAACTACTTTACTGGAGCAGCTCTCGACACTGCAACCACTTTACTGGAGTAGCTCTAGGCACTGCAACCACTTTACTGGAGCTACTCTCAACACTGTAACTACTTTACTGGAGCAGCTCTAGACACTGCAACCACTTTACTGGAGCAGCTCGAGACACTGCAACCACTTTACTGGAGCAGCTCTAGACACTGCAACCACTTTACTGAAGCAGCTCTAGACACTGCAACCACTTTACTGGAGCAGCTCTCGACACTGCAACTACTTTACTGGAGCAGCTCTAGACACTGCAACCACTTTACTGGTGCAGCTCTAGACACTACAACCACTTTACTGGAGCAGCTCTAGACACTGCAACCACTTTACTGGAGCAGCTCTAGAGTCTGCAACCACTTTACTGGAGAAGCACTAGACATTGCAACCACTTTACTGGAGCAGCTCTAGACACTGCAACCACTTTACTGGAGCAGCTATAGACACTGCAACCACTTTACTGGAGAAGCACTAGACATTGCAACCACTTTACTGGAGCAGCTCTAGACACTGCAACCACTTTACTGGAGCAGCTCTAGACACTGCAACCACTTTACTGGAGCAGCTATAGACACTGCAACCACTTTACTGGAGAAGCACTAGGCACTGCAACCACTTTACTGGAGCTACTCTCAACACTGTAACTACTTTACTGGAGCAGCTCTAGACACTGCAACCACTTTACTGGAGCAGCTCGAGACACTGCAACCACTTTACTGGAGCAGCTCTAGACACTGCAACCACTTTACTGGAGCAGCTCTAGACACTGCAACCACTTTACTGGAGCAGCTCTCGACACTGCAACTACTTTACTGGAGCAGCTCTAGACACTGCAACCACTTTACTGGTGCAGCTCTAGACACTACAACCACTTTACTGGAGCAGCTCTAGACACTGCAACCACTTTACTGGAGCAGCTCTAGAGTCTGCAACCACTTTACTGGAGAAGCACTTGACATTGCAACCACTTTACTGGAGCAGCTCTAGACACTGCAACCACTTTACTGGAGCAGCTATAGACACTGCAACCACTTTACTGGAGAAGCACTAGACATTGCAACCACTTTACTGGAGCAGCTCTAGACACTGCAACCACTTTACTGGAGCAGCTCTAGACACTGCAACCACTTTACTGGAGCAGCTATAGACACTGCAACCACTTTACTGGAGAAGCACTAGACATTGCAACCACTTTACTGGAGCAGCTCTAGACACTGCAACCACTTTACTGGAGCAGCTCTAGACACTGCAACCACTTTACTGGAGCAGCTCTAGACACTGCAACCACTTTACTGGAAAAGCTCTAGACACTGCAACCACTTTACTGGAGCAGCTCTAGACACTGCAACCACTTTACTGGAGCAGTTCTAGACACTGCAACCACTTTCTTTACTGGAACAGCTCTAGACACTGCAACCACTTTACTAGAGCAGCTCTAGACACTGCAACCACTTTACTGGAGCAGCTCTAGACACTGCAACCACTTTACTGGAGCAGTTCTAGACATTGCAACCACTTTACTGGAGCAGCTCTAGACACTGCAACCACTTTACTGGAGCAGCTCTAGACACTGCAACCACTTTACTGGAGCAGCTCTAGACACTGCAACCACTTTACTGGAACAGCTCTAGACACTGCAACCACTTTACTGGAGCAGCTCTAGACACTGCAACCACTTTACTGGAGCAGCTCTAGACAGTGCAACCACTTTACTGGAGCAGCTCTAGACACTGCAGCCACTTTACTGGAGCAGCTGTAGACACTGCATCCGATTTACTGGAACAGCTCTAGATACTGCAACCACTTTACTGCAGCAGCTCTAGACACTGCAACTACTTTACTGGAGCAGCTCTCGACACTGCAACCACTTTACTGGAGTAGCTCTAGGCACTGCAACCACTTTACTGGAGCTACTCTCAACACTGTAACTACTTTACTGGAGCAGCTCTAGACACTGCAACCACTTTACTGGAGCAGCTCGAGACACTGCAACCACTTTACTGGAGCAGCTCTAGACACTGCAACCACTTTACTGGAGCAGCTCTAGACACTGCAACCACTTTACTGGAGCAGCTCTCGACACTGCAACTACTTTACTGGAGCAGCTCTAGACACTGCAACCACTTTACTGGTGCAGCTCTAGACACTACAACCACTTTACTGGAGCAGCTCTAGACACTGCAACCACTTTACTGGAGCAGCTCTAGAGTCTGCAACCACTTTACTGGAGCAGCTCTAGACACTGCAACCACTTTACTGGAGCAGCTATAGACACTGCAACCACTTTACTGGAGAAGCACTAGACATTGCAACCACTTTACTGGAGCAGCTCTAGACACTGCAACCACTTTACTGGAGCAGCTCTAGACACTGCAACCACTTTACTGGAGCAGCTCCAGACACTGAAACCACTTTACTGGAGCAGCTATAGACAATGCAACGACTTCACTGGAACAGCTCTAGACACTGCAACCACTTTACTGGAGCAGCTCTAGACACTGCAACCACTTTACTGGAGCAGCTCTAGACACTGCAACTACTTTACTGGAGCAGCTCTAGACACAGCAACCACTTTACTAGAGCAGCTCTAGACACTGCAACCACTTTACTGGAGCAGCTCTAGACACTGCAACTACTTTACTGGAGCAGCTCTATACACTGCAACCACTTTACTGGAGCAGCTCCAGACACTGAAACCACTTTACTGGAGCAGCTCTAGACACTGCAACCACTTTACTGGAGCAGCTCTAGACACTGCAACCATTTTACTGGAGAAGCTCTAGACACTGCAACCACTTTACTGGAGCAACTCTAGACACTGCAACTACTTTACTGGAGCAGCTCTAGACACTGCAACCACTTTACTGGGGCAGCTCTAGACACTGCAACCACTTTACTGGAGTAGCTCTAGACACTGCAACCACTTTACTGGAGCAGCTCTAGACACTGCAACCACTTTACTGGAGCATCTCTACACACTGCAACCACTTTACTGGAGCAGCTCTACACACTGCAACCACTTTACTGGAACAGCTCTAGACACTGCAACCACTTTACTGGAGCAGCTCTAGACACTGCAACCACTTTACTGGAGCAGATCTAGACACTGCAACCACTTTACTGGAACAACTCAAGACACTTCAACCACTTTACTGGAGCAGCTCTAGACACTGCAACCACTTTACTGGAGCAGCTCTAGACACTGCAACCACTTTACTGGAGCAGCTCTAGACACTTCAACCACTTTACTGGAGCAGCTCTAGACACTGCAACCACTTTACTGGAGCAGCTCTAGACACTGCAACCACTTTACTGGAGCAGCTCTAGACACTGCAACCACTTTACTGGAGAAGCTCTAGATACTGCAACCACTTTACTGGAGCAACTCTAGACATTTAACCACTCTACTGGAGCAGCTCTGCCCTAGACTCTGCAACCACTTTACTGGAGCAGCTCTAGACACTGCAACCACTTTACTGGAGCAACTCTGCTCTAGACACTGCAACCACTTTACTGGAGCAACTCTAGACACTGCAACCACTTTACTAAAGCAGCTCTAGACACTGCAACGACTTCACTGGAGCAGCTCTAGACACTGCAACCACTTAACTGGAACAGCTCTAGACACTGCAACCACTTTACTGGAGCAGCTCTAGGTACTGCAACCACTTTACTGGAGCAGCTCTAGACACTGCAACCACTTTACTGGAGCAGCTCTAGACACTGCAACCACTTTACTGGAGCAGCTCTAGACACTGCAACCACTTTACTGGAGAAGCTCTAGACACTGCAACCACTTTACTGTAGCAGCTCTAAACACTGCAACCACTTTACTGGAGCAGCTCTAGACACTGCAACCACTTTACTGGAGAAGCTCTAGACACTGCAACCACTTTACTGTAGCAGCTCTAAACACTGCAACCACTTTACTGGAGCAGCTCTAGACACTGCAACCACTTTACTGGAGAAGCTCTAGACACTGCAACCACTTTACTGGAGCAGCTCTAGACACTGCAACCACTTTATTGGAGCAGCTCTAGACACTGCTACCACTTTACTGGAGCAGCTCTAGACACTCCAACCACTTTACTGGAGCAGCACTAGACACTGCAACCACTTTACTGGAGCAGCTCTAGACACTGCAACTACTTTACTGGAGCAGCTCTAGACACTGCAACCACTTTACTGGAGCAGCTCTAGACACTGCAACCACTTTACTGGAGCAGCTCTAGACACTGCAACCACTTTACTGGACCAGCTCTATACACTGCAACCACTTTACTGGAGCAGCTCTGGACACTGCAACCACTTTACTGGAGCAGCTCTAGACACTGCAACCACTTAACTGGAGCAGCTCTAGACACTGCAACCACTTTACTGGAGCAGCTCTAGACACTGCAACAACTTTACTGGAACAGCTCTAGACACTGCAACCACTTTACTGGAGTAGCTCTAGACACTGCAACCACTTTACTGGAGCATCTCTAGATACTGCAACCAGTTTACTGTAACAGCTCTAGACACTGCAACAAATTTACTAGAGCAGCTCCACTTTACTGGAGCAGCTCTAAACACTGCAACCACTTTACTGGAGCAGATCTAGACACTGCAACCACTTTACTGGAACAACTCTAGACACTGCAAGCACTTTACTGGAGCAGCACTAGACACTGCAACCACTTTACTGGAGCAGCTCTAGACACTGCAACCACTTTACTGGAGCAGCTCTAGACACTGCAACCACTTTACTGGAGCAGCTCTAGACACTGCAACCACTTTACTGGAGCAGCTCTAGACACTGCAACCAATTTACTGGAGCAGCTCTAGACACTGCAACCACTTCACTGGAACAGCTCTAGACATTGCAACCACTTTACTGGAGCAGCTCTAGACACTGCAACCACTTTACTGGAGCAGCTCTAGACACTGCAACCACTTTACTGGAGCAGCTCTAGACACTGCAACCACTTTACTGGATCAGCTCTAGACACTGCAACCACTTTACTGGAGCAGCTCTAGACACTGCAACCACTTTACTGGAGCAGCTGTAGACACTGCAACCACTTTACTGGAGCAGCTCTAGACACTGGAACCACTTTACTGGAGCAGCTCTAGACACCGCAACCACTTTAATCAGCTCTAGACACTGCAACCACTTTACTGGAGCAGCTCTAGATACTGCAACCACTTTACTGGAACAGCTCTAGACATTGCAACCACTTTACTGGAGCAGCTCTAGACACTGCAACCACTTTACTGGAGCAGCTGTAGACACTGCAACCACTTTACTGGAGCAGCTCTGGACACTGCAACCAGCAGCTCTAGACACCGCAACCACTTTAATCAGCTCTAGACACTGCAACCACTTTACTGGAGCAGCTCTAGATACTGCAACCACTTTACTGGAACAGCTCTAGACACTGCAACAAATTTACTAGAGCAGCTCTAGAACCTACAACCACTTTACTGGAGCAGCTCTAGACACTGCAACCACTTTACTGGAGCAGCTCTAGACACTGCAACCACTTTACTGAGCAGCTCTAGACACTGCAACCACTTTACTGGAGCAGCTCTAGACACTGCAACCACTTTACTGGAGCAGCTCTAGACACTGCAACCACTTTACTGGAGTAGCTCTAGGTACTGCAACCACTTTACTGGAGCAGCTCTACACACTGCAACCACTTTACTGGAGCAGCTCTAGACACTGCAACCACTTTACTGGAAAAGCTCTAGACACTGCAACCACTTTACTGGAGCAGCTCTAGACACTGCAACCACTTTACTGGAGCAGCTCTAGACACTGCAAAACCACTTTACTGGAGCAGCTCTGGACACTGCAACCACTTTACTGGAGCAGCTCTGGACACTGCAACCACTTTACTGGAGCAGCTCTAGACACTGCAACCACTTAACTGGAGCAGCTCTGGACACTGCAACCACTTTACTGGAGCAGCTCTAGACACTGCAACCACTTTACTGGAGCAGCTAGACACTGCAACCACTTTACTGGAGCAGCTCTGGACACTGCAACCACTTTACTGGAGCATCTCTAGATACTGCAACCAGTTTACTGTAACAGCTCTAGACACTGCAACAAATTTACTAGAGCAGCTCCACTTTACTGGAGTAGCTCTAAACACTGCAACCACTTTACTGGAGCAGATCTAGACACTGCAACCACTTTACTGGAAAAGCTCTAGACACTGCAACCACTTTACTGGAGCAGCTCTAGACACTGCAACCACTTTACTGGAGCAGCTCTAGACACTGCAAAACCACTTTACTGGAGCAGCTCTGGACACTGCAACCACTTTACTGGAGCAGCTCTGGACACTGCAACCACTTTACTGGAGCAGCTCTAGACACTGCAACCACTTAACTGGAGCAGCTCTGGACACTGCAACCACTTTACTGGAGCAGCTCTAGACACTGCAACCACTTTACTGGAGCAGCTAGACACTGCAACCACTTTACTGGAGCAGCTCTGGACACTGCAACCACTTTACTGGAGCATCTCTAGATACTGCAACCAGTTTACTGTAACAGCTCTAGACACTGCAACAAATTTACTAGAGCAGCTCCACTTTACTGGAGTAGCTCTAAACACTGCAACCACTTTACTGGAGCAGATCTAGACACTGCAACCACTTTACTGGAACAACTCTAGACACTGCAAGCACTTTACTGGAGCAGCACTAGACACTGCAACCACTTTACTGGAGCAGCTCTAGACACTGCAACCACTTTACTGGAGCAGCTCTAGACACTGCAACCACTTTACTGGAGCAGCTCTAGACACTGCAACCACTTTACTGGAGCAGCTCTAGACACTGCAACCAATTTACTGGTGCAGCTCTAGACACTGTAACCACTTTACTGGAGCAGCTCTAGACAATGCAACCACTTTACTGGAGCAGCTCTAGACACTGCAACCACTTTACTGGAGCAGCTCTAGACACAGCAACCACTTTACTGGAGCAGCTCTGGACACTGCAACCACTTTACTGGAGCAGCTCTAGACACTGCAACCACTTTACTGGAGCATCTCTAGACACCGCAACCACTTTAATCAGCTCTAGACACTGCAACCACTTTACTGGAGCAGCTCTAGATACTGCAACCACTTTACTGGAACAGCTCTAGACACTGCAACCACTTTACTGGAGCAGCTCTAGACACTGAAACCACTTTACTGGAGCAGCTCTAGACACTGCAACCACTTTACTGAGCAGCTCTAGACACTGCAACCACTTTACTGGAGCAGCTCTAGACACTGAAACCACTTTACTGGAGCAACTCTAGACACTGCAACCACTTTACTGGAGTAGATCTAGACACTGCAACCACTTTACTGGAGCAGCTCTAGACACTGCAACCACTTTACTGGAGCAGCTCTAGACACTGCAACCACTTTACTGGAGAAGCTCTAGACACTGCAACCACTTTACTGGAGCAGCTCTAGACACTGCAACCACTTTACTGGAGCAGCTCTAGACATTGCACCACTTTACTGGAGCAGCTCTAGACACTGCAACCACTTTACTGGAGCAGCTCTAGACACTGCAACCACTTTACTGGAACAGCTCTAGACACTGCAACCACTTTACTGGAGAAGCTCTAGACACTGCAACCACTTTACTGGAGCAGCTCTAGTCACTGCAACCACTTTACTGGAGCAGCTCTAGACACTGCAACCACTTTACTGGAGCAACTCTAGACACTGCAACCACTTTACTGGAGCAACTCTAGACACTGCAACCACTTTACTGGAGAAGCTCTAGATACTGCAACCACTTTACTGGAGCAACTCTAGACATATAACCACTCTACTGGAGCAGCTCTGCTCTAGACTCTGCAACCACTTTACTGGAGCAACTCTGCTCTAGACACTGCAACCACTTTACTGGAGCAACTCTAGACACTGCAACCACTTTACTAAAGCAGCTCTAGACACTGCAACGACTTCACTGGAGCAGCTCTAGACACTGCAACCACTTAACTGGAACAGCTCTAGACACTGCAACCACTTTACTGGAGCAGCTATAGACACTGCAACCACTTTACTGGAGCAGCTCTAGGCACTGCAACCACTTTACTGGAGCAGCTCTAGACACTGCAACCACTTTACTGGAGCAGCTCTGGACACTGCAACCACTTTACTGGAGCAGCTCTAGACACTGCAACCACTTTACTGGAGCAGCTCTGGACACTGCAACCACTTTACTGGAGCAGCTCTAGACACTGCAACCACTTTACTGGAGCAGCTCTGGACACTGCAACCACTTTACTGGAGCAGCTCTAGACACTGCAACCACTTTACTGGAGCAGCTCTAGACACTGCAACAACTTTACTGGAACAGCTCTAGACACTGCAACCACTTTACTGGAGCAGCTCTAGACACTGCAACCACTTTACTGGAGCATCTCTAGATACTGCAACCAGTTTACTGTAACAGCTCTAGACACTGCAACAAATTTACTAGAGCAGCTCCACTTTACTGGAGCAGCTCTAAACACTGCAACCACTTTACTGGAGCAGATCTAGACACTGCAACCACTTTACTGGAACAACTCTAGACACTGCAAGCACTTTACTGGAGCAGCTCTAGACACTGCACCCACTTTACTGGAGCAGCTCTAGTCACTGCAACCACTTTACTGGAGCAGCTCTAGACACTGCAACCACTTTACTGGAGCAGCTCTAGACACTGCAACCACTTTACTGGAGCAGCTCTAGACACTGCAACCACTTTACTGGAGCAGCTCTAGACACTGCAACCACTTTACTGGAGCAGCTCTAGACACTGCAACCAATTTACTGGAGCAGCTCTAGACACTGCAACCACTTCACTGGAGCAGCTCTAGACACTGCAACCACTTTACTGGAACAGCTCTAGACATTGCAACCACTTTACTGGAGCAGCTCTAGACACTGGAACCACTTTACTGGAGCAGCTCTAGACACTGTAACCACTTTACTGGAGCAGCTCTAGACACTGCAACCACTTTACTGGAGCAGCTCTAGACACTGCAACCACTTTACTGGAGCAGCTCTAGACACTGCACCCACTTTACTGGAGCAGCTCTAGACACTGCAACCACTTTACTGGAGCAGCTGTAGACATTGCAACCACTTTACTGGAGCAGCTCGAGACACTGCAACCACTTTACTGGAGCAGCTCGAGACACTGCAACCACTTTACTGGAGCAGCTCTAGACACTGCAACCACTTTACTGGAGCAGCTCTAGACACTGCAACCACTTTACTGGTGCAGCTCTAGACACTGTAACCACTTTACTGGAGCAACTCTAGACACTGCAACCACTTTACTGGAGCAGCTCTAGGCACTACAACCACTTCACTGGAGCAGCTCTAGACACTGCAACCACTTTACTGGAGTAGCTCTAGACACTGCAACCACTTTACTGGAGCAGCTCGAGACACTGCAACCACTTTACTGGAGCAGCTCTAGACAATGCAACCACTTTAATCAGCTCTAGACACTGCAACCACTTTACTGGAGCAGCTCTAGATACTGCAACCACTTTACTGGAACAGCTCTAGACACTGCAACAAATTTACTAGAGCAGCTCTAGAACCTACAACCACTTTACTGGAGCAGCTCTAGACACTGAAACCACTTTATTGGAGCAGCTCTAGACACTGCAACCACTTTACTGAGCAGCTCTAGACACTGCAACCACTTTACTGGAGCAGCTCTAGACACTGCAACCACTTTACTGGAGCAACTCTAGACACTGCAACCACTTTACTGGAGCAGCTCTAGACACTGCAACCACTTTACTGGAGCAGCTCTAGACACTGCAACCACTTTACTGGAGCAGCTCTAGACACTGCAACCACTTTACTGGAGCAGCTCTAGACACTGGAACCACTTTACTGGAGCAGCTCTAGACACTGCAACCACTTTACTGGAGTAGCTCTAGACACTGCAACCACTTTACTGGAAAAGCTCTAGACACTGCAACCACTTTACTGAGCAGCTCTAGACACTGCAACCACTTTACTGGAGCAGCTCTAGACACTGCAACCACTTTACTGGAAAAGCTCTAGACACTGCAACCACTTTACTGGAGCAGCTCTAGACACTGCAACCACTTTACTGGAGCAGCTCTGGACACTGCAACCACTTTACTGGAGCAGCTCTGGACACTGCAACCACTTTACTGGAGCAGCTCTAGACACTGCAACCACTTAACTGGAGCAGCTCTGGACACTGCAACCACTTTACTGGAGCAGCTCTAGACACTGCAACCACTTAACTGGAGCAGCTCTAGACACTGCAACCACTTTACTGGAGCAGCTCTAGACACTGCAACAACTTTACTGGAACAGCTCTAGACACTGCAACCACTTTACTGGAGCAGCTCTAGACACTGCAACCACTTTACTGGAGCATCTCTAGATACTGCAACCAGTTTACTGTAACAGCTCTAGACACTGCAACAAATTTACTAGAGCAGCTCCACTTTACTGGAGCAGCTCTAAACACTGCAACCACTTTACTGGAGCAGATCTAGACACTGCAACCACTTTACTGGAACAACTCTAGACACTGCAAGCACTTTACTGGAGCTGCACTAGACACTGCAACCACTTTACTGGAGCAGCTCTAGACACTGCAACCACTTTACTGGAGCAGCTCTAGATACTGCAACCACTTTACTGGAGCAGCTCTAGACACTGCAACCACTTTACTGGAGCAGTACTAGACACTGCAACCAATTTACTGGAGCAGCTCTAGACACTGCAACCACTTCACTGGAGCAGCTCTAGACACTGCAACCACTTTACTGGAACAGCTCTAGACATTGCAACCACTTTACTGGAGCAGCTCTAGACACTGGAACCACTTTACTGGAGCAGCTCTAGACACTGTAACCACTTTACTGGAGCAGCTCTAGACACTGTAACCACTTTACTGGAGCAGCTCTAGACAATGCAACCACTTTACTGGAGCAGCTCTAGACACTGCAACCACTTTACTGGAGCAGCTCTAGACACAGCAACCACTTTACTGGAGCAGCTCTGGACACTGCAACCACTTTACTGGAGCAGCTCTAGACACTGCAACCACTTTACTGGAGCATCTCTAGACACCGCAACCACTTTAATCAGCTCTAGACACTGCAACCACTTTACTGGAGCAGCTCTAGATACTGCAACCACTTTACTGGAGCAGCTCTAGACACTGAAACCACTTTACTGGAGCAGCTGTAGACACTGCAACCACTTTACTGAGCAGCTCTAGACACTGCAACCACTTTACTGGAGCAGCTCTAGACACTGCAACCACTTTACTGGAGCAGCTCTAGACACTGCAACCACTTTACTGGAGCAGCTCTAGACACTGCAACCACTTTACTGGAGTAGCTCTAGACACTGCAACCACTTTACTGGAGCAGCTCTAGACACTGCAACCACTTTACTGGAGCAGCTCTAGACACTGCAACCACTTTACTGGAGCAGCTCTAGACACTGCAACCACTTTACTGGAGCAGCTCTAGAGAATGCAACCACTTTACTGGAGCAGCTCTACACACTGCAACCACTTTACTGGAACAGCTCTAGACACTGCAACCACTTTACTGGAGCAGCTCTAGACACTGCAACCACTTTACTGGAGCAGCTCTAGACACTGCAACCACTTTACTGGAGCAGCTCTAGACACTGCAACCACTTTACTGGAGCAACTCTAGACACTGCAACCACTTTACTGGAGCAACTCTAGACACTGCTACCACTTTACTGGAGAAGCTCTAGATACTGCAACCACTTTACTGGAGCAACTCTAGACATTTAACCACTCTACTGGAGCAGCTCTGCTCTAGACTCTGCAACCACTTTACTGGAGCAACTCTGCTCTAGACACTGCAACCACTTTACTGGAGCAACTCTAGACACTGCAACCACTTTACTAAAGCAGCTCTAGACAATGCAACGACTTCACTGGAACAGCTCTAGACACTGCAACCACTTTACTGGAGCAGCTCTAGACACTGCAACCACTTTACTGGAGCAGCTCTAGACACTGCAACCACTTTACTGGAGCAGCTCTAGACACTGCAACCACTTTACTGGAGCAGCTCTAGACACTGCAACCACTTTACTGGAGCAGCTCTAGACACTGCAACCACTTTACTGGAGCAGCTCTAGACACTGCAACCACTTTACTGGAGCAGCTCTAGCCACTGCAACCACTTTACTGGAGCAGCTCTAGACACTGCAACCACTTTACTGGAGCAGCTCTAGACACTGTAACCACTTTACTGGAGCAGCTCTAGACACTACAACCACTTTACTGGAGCAGCTCTAGACACTGCAACCACTTTACTGGAGCAGCTCTGGACACTGCAACCACTTTACTGGAGCAGCTCTAGACACTGCAACAACTTTACTGGAACAGCTCTAGACACTGCAACCACTTTACTGGAGCAGCTCTAGACACTGCAACCACTTTACTGGAGCATCTCTAGATACTGCAACCAGTTTACTGTAACAGCTCTAGACACTGCAACAAATTTACTAGAGCAGCTCCACTTTACTGGAGCAGCTCTAAACACTGCAACCACTTTACTGGAGCAGCTATAGACACTGCAACCACTTTACTGGAGCAGCTCTAGGCACTGCAACCACTTTACTGGAGCAGCTCTAGACACTGCAACCACTTTACTGGAGCAGCTCTAGACACTGCAACCACTTTACTGGAGCAGCTCTAGACACTGCAACCACTTTACTGGAGCAGGTCTAGACACTGCAACCACTTTACTGGAGCAGCTCTAGACACTGCAACCACTTTACTGGAGCAGCTCTAGACACTGCAACCACTTAACTGGAGCAGCTCTAGACACTGCAACCACTTTACTGGAGCAGCTCTAGACACTGCAACCACTTTACTGGAACAGCTCTAGACACTGCAACCACTTTACTGGAGCACCTCTAGACACTGCAACCACTTTACTGGAGCAGCTCTAGACACTGCAACCACTTTACTGGAGCAGCTCTATACACTGCAACCACTTTACTGGAGCAGCTCTAGACACTGCAACCACTTTACTGGAGCAGCTCTAGACACTGCAACCACTTTACTGGAGCAGCTCTAGACACCGCAACCACTTTACTGGAGCAGCTCTAGATACTGCAACCACTTTACTGGAGCAGCTCTAGACACTGCAACCACTTTACTGGAGCAGCTCTAGACACTGCAACCACTTTACTGGAGCAGCTCTAGACACTGCAACCACTTTACTGGAGCAGCTCTAGACACTGCAATCACTTTACTGGAGAAGCTCTAGACACTGCAACCACTTTACTGGAGCAGCTCTAGACACTGCAACCACTTTACTGGAGCAGCTCTAGACACTGCAACCACTTTACTGGAGCAGCTCTAGACACTGCAACCACTTTACTGGAGCAGCTATAGACACTGCAACCACTTTACTGGAGCAGCTCTGCTCTAGAAACTGCAACCACTTTACTGGAGCAGCTCTAGACACTGCAACCACTTTACTGGAACAGCTCTACACACTGCAACCACTTTACTGGAGCAGCTATAGACACTGCAACCACTTTACTGGAGCAGCTCTGCTCTAGAAACTGCAACCAATTTACTGGAGCAGCTCTAGTCACTGCAACCACTTTACTGGAGCAGCTCTAGACACAGCAACCACTTTACTGGAACAGCTCTAGACACTGCAACCACTTTACTGGAGCAGCTCTAGACACTGCAACCACTTTACTGGAGCAGCTCTAGACACTGCAATCACTTTACTGGAGCAGCTCTAGACACTGCAACCACTTTACTGGAGCAGCTCTAGACACTGCAATCACTTTACTGGAGCAGTTTTACACACTGCAACCACTTTACTGGAACAGCTCTAGACACTGCAACCACTTTACTGGAGCAGCTCTAGACACTGCAACCACTTTACTGGAGCAGCTCTAGACACTGCAACCACTTTACTGGAGCAGCTCTAGACCCTGCAACCACTTTACTGGAGCAGCTCTAGACTCTGCAACCACTTTACTGGAGCAGCTCTAGACTCTGCAACCACTTTACTGGAGCAGCTCTAGTCACTGCAACCACTATACTGGAACAGCTCTAGACACTGCAACCACTTTACTGGAGCAGCTCTAGACACTGCAACCACTTTACTGGAGCAGCTCTAGACACTGCAACCACTTTACTGGAGCAACTCTAGACACTGCTACCACTTTACTGGAGAAGCTCTAGATACTGCAACCACTTTACTGGAGCAACTCTAGACATTTAACCACTCTACTGGAGCAGCTCTGCTCTAGACTCTGCAACCACTTTACTGGAGCAACTCTGCTCTAGACACTGCAACCACTTTACTGGAGCAACTCTAGACACTGCAACCACTTTACTAAAGCAGCTCTAGACAATGCAACGACTTCACTGGAACAGCTCTAGACACTGCAACCACTTTACTGGAGCAGCTCTAGACACTGCAACCACTTTACTGGAGCAGCTCTAGACACTGCAACCACTTTACTGGAGCAGCTCTAGACACTGCAACCACTTTACTGGAGCAGCTCTAGACACTGCAACCACTTTACTGGAGCAGCTCTAGACACTGCAACCACTTTACTGGAGCAGCTCTAGACACTGCAACCACTTTACTGGAGCAGCTCTAGCCACTGCAACCACTTTACTGGAGCAGCTCTAGACACTGCAATCACTTTACTGGAGCAGCTCTAGACACTGTAACCACTTTACTGGAGCAGCTCTAGACACTACAACCACTTTACTGGAGCAACTCTAGACACTGCAACCACTTTACTGGAGCAGCTCTAGACACTGCAACCACTTTACTGGAGCAGCTCTAGACACTGCAACCACTTTACTGGAGCAGCTCTGGACACTGCAACCACTTTACTGGAGCAGCTCTGGACACTGCAACCACTTTACTGGAGCAGCTCTGGACACTGCAACCACTTTACTGGAGCAGCTCTAGACACTGCAACCACTTTACTGGAGCAGCTCTAGACACTGCAACAACTTTACTGGAACAGCTCTAGACACTGCAACCACTTTACTGGAGCAGCTCTAGACACTGCAACCACTTTACTGGAGCATCTCTAGATACTGCAACCAGTTTACTGTAACAGCTCTAGACACTGCAACAAATTTACTAGAGCAGCTCCACTTTACTGGAGCAGCTCTAAACACTGCAACCACTTTACTGGAGCAGCTATAGACACTGCAACCACTTTACTGGAGCAGCTCTAGGCACTGCAACCACTTTACTGGAGCAGCTCTAGACACTGCAACCACTTTACTGGAGCAACTCTGCTCTAGACACTGCAACCACTTTACTGGAGCAACTCTAGACACTGCAACCACTTTACTAAAGCAGCTCTAGACAATGCAACGACTTCACTGGAACAGCTCTAGACACTGCAACCACTTTACTGGAGCAGCTCTAGACACTGCAACCACTTTACTGGAGCAGCTCTAGACACTGCAACCACTTTACTGGAGCAGCTCTAGACACTGCAACCACTTTACTGGAGCAGCTCTAGACACTGCAACCACTTTACTGGAGCAGCTCTAGACACTGCAACCACTTTACTGGAGCAGCTCTAGACACTGCAACCACTTTACTGGAGCAGCTCTAGCCACTGCAACCACTTTACTGGAGCAGCTCTAGACACTGCAACCACTTTACTGGAGCAGCTCTAGACACTGTAACCACTTTACTGGAGCAGCTCTAGACACTACAACCACTTTACTGGAGCAACTCTAGACACTGCAACCACTTTACTGGAGCAGCTCTAGACACTGCAACCACTTTACTGGAGCAGCTCTAGACACTGCAACCACTTTACTGGAGCAGCTCTGGACACTGCAACCACTTTACTGGAGCAGCTCTGGACACTGCAACCACTTTACTGGAGCAGCTCTAGACACTGCAACAACTTTACTGGAACAGCTCTAGACACTGCAACCACTTTACTGGAGCAGCTCTAGACACTGCAACCACTTTACTGGAGCATCTCTAGATACTGCAACCAGTTTACTGTAACAGCTCTAGACACTGCAACAAATTTACTAGAGCAGCTCCACTTTACTGGAGCAGCTCTAAACACTGCAACCACTTTACTGGAGCAGCTATAGACACTGCAACCACTTTACTGGAGCAGCTCTAGGCACTGCAACCACTTTACTGGAGCAGCTCTAGACACTGCAACCACTTTACTGGAGCAGCTCTAGACACTGCAACCACTTTACTGGAGCAGCTCTAGACACTGCAACCACTTTACTGGAGCAGCTCTAGACACTGCAACCACTTTACTGGAGCAGCTCTAGACACTGCAACCACTTTACTGGAGCAGCTCTAGACACTGCAACCACTTTACTGGAGCAGCTCTAGACACTGCAACCACTTTACTGGAACAGCTCTAGACACTGCAACCACTTTACTGGAGCACCTCTAGACACTGCAACCACTTTACTGGAGCAGCTCTAGACACTGCAACCACTTTACTGGAGCAGCTCTATACACTGCAACCACTTTACTGGAGCAGCTCTAGACACTGCAACCACTTTACTGGAGCAGCTCTAGACACTGCAACCACTTTACTGGAGCAGCTCTAGACACCGCAACCACTTTACTGGAGCAGCTCTAGATACTGCAACCACTTTACTGGAGCAGCTCTAGACACTGCAACCACTTTACTGGAGCAGCTCTAGACACTGCAACCACTTTACTGGAGCAGCTCTAGACACTGCAACCACTTTACTGGAGCAGCTCTAGACACTGCAATCACTTTACTGGAGCAGCTCTAGACACTGCAACCACTTTACTGGAGCAGCTCTAGACACTGCAACCACTTTACTGGAGCAGCTCTAGACACTGCAACCACTTTACTGGAGCAGCTATAGACACTGCAACCACTTTACTGGAGCAGCTCTGCTCTAGAAACTGCAACCACTTTACTGGAGCAGCTCTAGACACTGCAACCACTTTACTGGAACAGCTCTACACACTGCAACCACTTTACTGGAGCAGCTATAGACACTGCAACCACTTTACTGGAGCAGCTCTGCTCTAGAAACTGCAACCAATTTACTGGAGCAGCTCTAGTCACTGCAACCACTTTACTGGAGCAGCTCTAGACACAGCAACCACTTTACTGGAACAGCTCTAGACACTGCAACCACTTTACTGGAGCAGCTCTAGACACTGCAACCACTTTACTGGAGCAGCTCTAGACACTGCAATCACTTTACTGGAGCAGCTCTAGACACTGCAACCACTTTACTGGAGCAGCTCTAGACACTGCAATCACTTTACTGGAGCAGTTTTACACACTGCAACCACTTTACTGGAACAGCTCTAGACACTTCAACCACTTTACTGGAGCAGCTCTAGACACTGCAACCACTTTACTGGAGCAGCTCTAGACACTGCAACCACTTTACTGGAGCAGCTCTAGACACTGCAACCACTTTACTGGAGCAGCTCTAGACTCTGCAACCACTTTACTGGAGCAGCTCTAGACTCTGCAACCACTTTACTGGAGCAGCTCTAGTCACTGCAACCACTATACTGGAACAGCTCTAGACACTGCAACCACTTTACTGGAGCAGCTCTAGACACTGCAATCACTTTACTGGAGCAGCTCTAGTCACTGCAACCACTTTACTGGAGCAGCTCTAGACACAGCAACCACTTTACTGGAGCAGCTCTAGACACTGCAACCATTTTACTGGAGCAGCTCTACACACTGCAACCATTTTATTGGAGCAGCTCTACACACTGCAACCAATTTACTGGAGCAGCTCTAGACACTGCAACCACTTTACTGGAGCAGCTCTAGACACTGCAACCACTTTACTGGAGCATATCGAGACACTGCAACCACTTTACTGGAGCAGCTCTAGACACTGCAACCACTTTACTGGAGCAGCTCTAGACTGCAACCACTTTACTGGAGCAGCTCTACACACTGCAACCAATTTACTGGAGCAGCTCTAGACACTGCAACCACTTTACTGGAGCAGCTCTAGACACTGCAACCACTTTACTGGAGCATCTCTAGACACTGCAAACACTTAACTGGAGAAGCTCTATACACTGCAACCACTTTACTGGAGCATCTCTAGACACTGCAAACACTTTACTGAAGCAGCTCTAGACACTACAGCCACTTTACTGGAGCAGCTCTAGACACTGCAACCACTTTACTGGAGCAGCTCTAGACACTGCAACCACTTTACTGGAGCAGCTGTAGACACTGCAACCACTTTACTGGAGCAGCTCTAGACACTGCAACCACTTTACTGGATCAGCTCCAGACACTGCAACCACTTTACTGGAGCAGCTCTAGACACTGCAACAACTCAGCTATAAACACTGCAACCACTTTACTGGAGTTGCTCTGGACACTGCAACCACTTTACTGGAGCAGCTCTAGACACTGCAACTACTTTACTAGAGCAGCTCTAGACACTGCAACCACTTTACTGGAACAGCTCTAGACACTGCAACCACTTTACTGGAGTAGCTCTAGACACTGCAACCACTTTACTGGAGCAGCTCTAGACACTGCAACCACTTTACTGGAGCAGCTCTAGACACTGAAACCACTTTACTGCAGTAGCTCTAGACACTGCAACCAGTTTACTGGAGCAGCTCTAGACACTGCAACTACTTTACTAGAGCAGCTCTAGACACTGCAACCACTTTACTGGAGCAGCTCTAGACACTGCAACCACTTTACTGGAGCAGCTCTTGACATTCCAACCACTTTACTGGAGCAGCTATAGACACTACAACCACTTTACTGGAGCAGCTATAGACACTGCAACCACTTTACTGGAGACACTGAAACTACTTTACTGGAGCAGCTCTACACACTGCAACCACTTTACTGGAGCAGCTCTAGACACTGCAACCACTTTACTGGAGCAGCTCTAGACACTGCAACCACTTTACTGGAGTAGCTCTAGACACTGCAACCACTTTACTGGAGCAGCTCTAGACACTGCAACCACTTTACTGGAGCAGCTCTAGTCACTGCAACCACTTTACTGGAGCAGCTCTAGACACTGCAACCACTTTACTGGAGCAGCTCTAGACACTGCAACCACTTTACTGGAGCAGCTCTAGACACTGCAACCACTTTACTGGAGCAGCTCTAGACACTGCAACCACTTTACTGGAGCAGCTCTGGACACTGCAACCACTTTACTGGAGCAGCTCTAAACACTGCAACCACTTACTGGAGCAGCTCTAGACACTTAAACCACTTTACTGGATCAGCTCTAGACACTGCAACCACATTACTGGAACAGCTCTAGACACTGCAACCACTTTACTGGAGCAGCTCTAGACACTGCAACCACTTTACTGGTGCAGCTCTAGACACTGCAACCACTTTACTGGAGCAGCTCTAGACATTGCAACCACTTTACTGGAGCAGCTCTAGACACTGCAACCACTTTACTGGAGCAGCTCTAGACACTGCAACCACTTTACTGGAGCAGCTCTAGACACTGCAACCACTTTACTGGAGCAGCTCTAGACACTGCAACCACTTTACTGGAGCAGCTCTAGACACTGCAACCACTTTACTGGAGCAGCTCTAGACACTGCAAACACTTTATTGGAGCAGCTCTAGACACTGTAACCACTTTACTGGAGCAGCTCTAGACACTGCAACCACTTTACTGGAGCAGCTCTAGAGACTGCAACCACTTTACTGGAGCAGCTCTAGACACTGCAACAACTTTACTGGAGCATCTCTAGACACTGCAACCACTTTACTGCAGCAGCTCTAGACACTGCAACCACTTTACTGGAGCAGCTCTAGAGACTGCAACCACTTTACTGGAGCAGCTCTAGACACTGCAACCACTTTACTGGAGCAGCTCTAGACTGCAACCACTTTACTACAGCAGCTCTACACACTGCAACCACTTTACTGGACCTGCTCTAGACACTGCAACCACTTTACTGGTGCAGCTCTAGACAGTGCAACCACTTTACTGGAGCACACTGCAACCACTTTACTGGAGCAGCTCTAGGCACTGCAACCACTTCACTGGAGCAGCTCTACACACCGCAACCACTTTACTGGAGCAGCTCTAGACACTGCAACCACTTTACTGGAACAGCTCTATACACTGCAACCACTTTACTGGAGCAGCTCTAGACACTGCAACCACTTTACTGGAGCAGCTCTAGACACTGCAACCACTTTACTGGAGCAGCTCTAGACACTGCAACCACTTTACTGGAACAGCTCTAGACACTGCAACCACTTTACTGGAGCAGCTCTAGACAATGCAACCACTTTACTGGAGCAGCTCTAGACACTGCAACCACTTTACTGGAGCAGCTCTAGATACTGCAACCACTTTACTGGAGCAGCTCTAGACACTGCAACCACTTTACTGGAGCAGCTCTAGACACTGCAACCACTTTACTGGAGCAGCTCTAGACACTGCAACCACTTTACTGGAGCAGCTCTAGACACTGCAACCACTTTACTGGAGCAGCTCTAGACACTGCAACCACTTTACTGGAGCAGCTCTAGACACTGCAACCACTTTACTGGAGCAGCTCTAGGCACTGCAAAAACTTTACTGGAGCAGCTCTAGACACTGCAACCACTTTACTGGAGCAGCTCTAGGCACTGCAAAAACTTTACTGGAGCAGCTCTAGATACTGCAACCACTTTACTGGAGCAGCTCTAGACACTGCAACCACCTTACTGGAGCAGCTCTAGACACTGCAACCACTTTACTGGAGCAGCTCTAGACACTGCAACCACTTTACTGGAGCAGCTCTACACACTGCAACCACTTTACTGGAGCATCTCTAGACACCGCAACCACTTTAATCAGCTCTAGACACTGCAACCACTTTACTGGAGCAGCTCTAGATACTGCAACCACTTTACTGGAGCAGCTCTAGACACTGAAACCACTTTACTGGAGCAGCTGTAGACACTGCAACCACTTTACTGAGCAGCTCTAGACACTGCAACCACTTTACTGGAGCAGCTCTAGACACTGCAACCACTTTACTGGAGCAGCTCTAGACACTGCAACCACTTTACTGGAGCAGCTCTAGACACTGCAACCACTTTACTGGAGCAGCTCTAGACACTGCAACCACTTTACTGGAGCAGCTCTAGACACTGCAACCACTTTACTGGAGCAGCTCTAGACACTGCAACCACTTTACTGGAGCAGCTCTAGACACTGCAACCACTTTACTGGAGCAGCTCTAGAGAATGCAACCACTTTACTGGAGCAGCTCTACACACTGCAACCACTTTACTGGAACAGCTCTAGACACTGCAACCACTTTACTGGAGCAGCTCTAGACACTGCAACCACTTTACTGGAGCAGCTCTAGACACTGCAACCACTTTACTGGAGCAGCTCTAGACACTGCAACCACTTTACTGGAGCAACTCTAGACACTGCAACCACTTTACTGGAGCAACTCTAGACACTGCTACCACTTTACTGGAGAAGCTCTAGATACTGCAACCACTTTACTGGAGCAACTCTAGACATTTAACCACTCTACTGGAGCAGCTCTGCTCTAGACTCTGCAACCACTTTACTGGAGCAACTCTGCTCTAGACACTGCAACCACTTTACTGGAGCAACTCTAGACACTGCAACCACTTTACTAAAGCAGCTCTAGACAATGCAACGACTTCACTGGAACAGCTCTAGACACTGCAACCACTTTACTGGAGCAGCTCTAGACACTGCAACCACTTTACTGGAGCAGCTCTAGACACTGCAACCACTTTACTGGAGCAGCTCTAGACACTGCAACCACTTTACTGGAGCAGCTCTAGACACTGCAACCACTTTACTGGAGCAGCTCTAGACACTGCAACCACTTTACTGGAGCAGCTCTAGACACTGCAACCACTTTACTGGAGCAGCTCTAGCCACTGCAACCACTTTACTGGAGCAGCTCTAGACACTGTAACCACTTTACTGGAGCAGCTCTAGACACTACAACCACTTTACTGGAGCAGCTCTAGACACTGCAACCACTTTACTGGAGCAGCTCTGGACACTGCAACCACTTTACTGGAGCAGCTCTAGACACTGCAACAACTTTACTGGAACAGCTCTAGACACTGCAACCACTTTACTGGAGCAGCTCTAGACACTGCAACCACTTTACTGGAGCATCTCTAGATACTGCAACCAGTTTACTGTAACAGCTCTAGACACTGCAACAAATTTACTAGAGCAGCTCTAGACACTGCAACCACTTTACTGGAGCAGCTCTAGACACTGCAACCACTTTACTGGAGCAGCTCTAGACACTGCAACCACTTTACTGGAGCAGCTCTAGACACTGCAACCACTTTACTGGAGCAGCTCTAGACACTGCAACCACTTTACTGGAGCAGCTCTAGACACTGCAACCACTTTACTGGAGCAGCTCTAGACACTGCAACCACTTAACTGGAGCAGCTCTAGACACTGCAACCACTTTACTGGAGCAGCTCTAGACACTGCAACCACTTTACTGGAACAGCTCTAGACACTGCAACCACTTTACTGGAGCACCTCTAGACACTGCAACCACTTTACTGGAGCAGCTCTAGACACTGCAACCACTTTACTGGAGCAGCTCTATACACTGCAACCACTTTACTGGAGCAGCTCTAGACACTGCAACCACTTTACTGGAGCAGCTCTAGACACTGCAACCACTTTACTGGAGCAGCTCTAGACACTGCAACCACTTTACTGGAGCAGCTCTAGATACTGCAACCACTTTACTGGAGCAGCTCTAGACACTGCAACCACTTTACTGGAGCAGCTCTAGACACTGCAACCACTTTACTGGAGCAGCTCTAGACACTGCAACCACTTTACTGGAGCAGCTCTAGACACTGCAATCACTTTACTGGAGCAGCTCTAGACACTGCAACCACTTTACTGGAGCAGCTCTAGACACTGCAACCACTTTACTGGAGCAGCTCTAGACACTGCAACCACTTTACTGGAGCAGCTCTAGACACTGCAACCACTTTACTGGAGCAGCTATAGACACTGCAACCACTTTACTGGAGCAGCTCTGCTCTAGAAACTGCAACCACTTTACTGGAGCAGCTCTAGACACTGCAACCACTTTACTGGAACAGCTCTACACACTGCAACCACTTTACTGGAGCAGCTATAGACACTGCAACCACTTTACTGGAGCAGCTCTGCTCTAGAAACTGCAACCAATTTACTGGAGCAGCTCTAGTCACAGCAACCACTTTACTGGAACAGCTCTAGACACTGCAACCACTTTACTGGAGCAGCTCTAGACACTGCAACCACTTTACTGGAGCAGCTCTAGACACTGCAATCACTTTACTGGAGCAGTTTTACACACTGCAACCACTTTACTGGAAAAGCTCTAGACACTGCAACCACTTTACTGGAGCAGCTCTAGACACTGCAACCACTTTACTGGAGCAGCTCTAGACACTGCAACCACTTTACTGGAGCAGCTCTAGACCCTGCAACCACTTTACTGGAGCAGCTCTAGACTCTGCAACCACTTTACTGGAGCAGCTCTAGACTCTGCAACCACTTTACTGGAGCAGATCTAGTCACTGCAACCACTATACTGGAACAGCTCTAGACACTGCAACCACTTTACTGGAGCAGCTCTAGACACTGCAACCACTTTACTGGAGCAGCTCTAGACACTGCAACCACTTTACTGGAGCAACTCTAGACACTGCTACCACTTTACTGGAGAAGCTCTAGATACTGCAACCACTTTACTGGAGCAACTCTAGACATTTAACCACTCTACTGGAGCAGCTCTGCTCTAGACTCTGCAACCACTTTACTGGAGCAACTCTGCTCTAGACACTGCAACCACTTTACTGGAGCAACTCTAGACACTGCAACCACTTTACTAAAGCAGCTCTAGACAATGCAACGACTTCACTGGAACAGCTCTAGACACTGCAACCACTTTACTGGAGCAGCTCTAGACACTGCAACCACTTTACTGGAGCAGCTCTAGACACTGCAACCACTTTACTGGAGCAGCTCTAGACACTGCAACCACTTTACTGGAGCAGCTCTAGACACTGCAACCACTTTACTGGAGCAGCTCTAGACACTGCAACCACTTTACTGGAGCAGCTCTAGACACTGCAACCACTTTACTGGAGCAGCTCTAGCCACTGCAACCACTTTACTGGAGCAGCTCTAGACACTGCAACCACTTTACTGGAGCAGCTCTAGACACTGTAACCACTTTACTGGAGCAGCTCTAGACACTACAACCACTTTACTGGAGCAACTCTAGACACTGCAACCACTTTACTGGAGCAGCTCTAGACACTGCAACCACTTTACTGGAGCAGCTCTAGACACTGCAACCACTTTACTGGAGCAGCTCTGGACACTGCAACCACTTTACTGGAGCAGCTCTGGACACTGCAACCACTTTACTGGAGCAGCTCTGGACACTGCAACCACTTTACTGGAGCAGCTCTAGACACTGCAACCACTTTACTGGAGCAGCTCTAGACACTGCAACAACTTTACTGGAACAGCTCTAGACACTGCAACCACTTTACTGGAGCAGCTCTAGACACTGCAACCACTTTACTGGAGCATCTCTAGATACTGCAACCAGTTTACTGTAACAGCTCTAGACACTGCAACAAATTTACTAGAGCAGCTCCACTTTACTGAAGCAGCTCTAAACACTGCAACCACTTTACTGGAGCAGCTATAGACACTGCAACCACTTTACTGGAGCAGCTCTAGGCACTGCAACCACTTTACTGGAGCAGCTCTAGACACTGCAACCACTTTACTGGAGCAGCTCTAGACACTGCAACCACTTTACTGGAGCAGCTCTAGACACTGCAACCACTTTACTGGAGCAGCTCTAGACACTGCAACCACTTTACTGGAGCAGCTCTAGACACTGCAACCACTTTACTGGAGCAGCTCTAGACACTGCAACCACTTTACTGGAGCAGCTCTAGACACTGCAACCACTTTACTGGAACAGCTCTAGACACTGCAACCACTTTACTGGAGCACCTCTAGACACTGCAACCACTTTACTGGAGCAGCTCTAGACACTGCAACCACTTTACTGGAGCAGCTCTATACACTGCAACCACTTTACTGGAGCAGCTCTAGACACTGCAACCACTTTACTGGAGCAGCTCTAGACACTGCAACCACTTTACTGGAGCAGCTCTAGACACCGCAACCACTTTACTGGAGCAGCTCTAGATACTGCAACCACTTTACTGGAGCAGCTCTAGACACTGCAACCACTTTACTGGAGCAGCTCTAGACACTGCAACCACTTTACTGGAGCAGCTCTAGACACTGCAACCACTTTACTGGAGCAGCTCTAGACACTGCAATCACTTTACTGGAGCAGCTCTAGACACTGCAACCACTTTACTGGAGCAGCTCTAGACACTGCAACCACTTTACTGGAGCAGCTCTAGACACTGCAACCACTTTACTGGAGCAGCTATAGACACTGCAACCACTTTACTGGAGCAGCTCTGCTCTAGAAACTGCAACCACTTTACTGGAGCAGCTCTAGACACTGCAACCACTTTACTGGAACAGCTCTACACACTGCAACCACTTTACTGGAGCAGCTATAGACACTGCAACCACTTTACTGGAGCAGCTCTGCTCTAGAAACTGCAACCAATTTACTGGAGCAGCTCTAGTCACTGCAACCACTTTACTGGAGCAGCTCTAGACACAGCAACCACTTTACTGGAACAGCTCTAGACACTGCAACCACTTTACTGGAGCAGCTCTAGACACTGCAACCACTTTACTGGAGCAGCTCTAGACACTGCAATCACTTTACTGGAGCAGCTCTAGACACTGCAACCACTTTACTGGAGCAGCTCTAGACACTGCAATCACTTTACTGGAGCAGTTTTACACACTGCAACCACTTTACTGGAACAGCTCTAGACACTGCAACCACTTTACTGGAGCAGCTCTAGACACTGCAACCACTTTACTGGAGCAGCTCTAGACACTGCAACCACTTTACTGGAGCAGCTCTAGACACTGCAACCACTTTACTGGAGCAGCTCTAGACTCTGCAACCACTTTACTGGAGCAGCTCTAGACTCTGCAACCACTTTACTGGAGCAGCTCTAGTCACTGCAACCACTATACTGGAACAGCTCTAGACACTGCAACCACTTTACTGGAGCAGCTCTAGACACTGCAATCACTTTACTGGAGCAGCTCTAGTCACTGCAACCACTTTACTGGAGCAGCTCTAGACACAGCAACCACTTTACTGGAGCAGCTCTAGACACTGCAACCATTTTACTGGAGCAGCTCTACACACTGCAACCATTTTATTGGAGCAGCTCTACACACTGCAACCAATTTACTGGAGCAGCTCTAGACACTGCAACCACTTTACTGGAGCAGCTCTAGACACGGCAACCACTTTACTGGAGCATATCGAGACACTGCAACCACTTTACTGGAGCAGCTCTAGACACTGCAACCACTTTACTGGAGCAGCTCTAGACTGCAACCACTTTACTGGAGCAGCTCTACACACTGCAACCAATTTACTGGAGCAGCTCTAGACACTGCAACCACTTTACTGGAGCAGCTCTAGACACTGCAACCACTTTACTGGAGCATCTCTAGACACTGCAAACACTTAACTGGAGAAGCTCTATACACTGCAACCACTTTACTGGAGCATCTCTAGACACTGCAAACACTTTACTGAAGCAGCTCTAGACACTACAGCCACTTTACTGGAGCAGCTCTAGACACTGCAACCACTTTACTGGAGCAGCTCTAGACACTGCAACCACTTTACTGGAGCAGCTGTAGACACTGCATCCACTTTACTGGAGCAGCTCTAGACACTGCAACCACTTTACTGGATCAGCTCCAGACACTGCAACCACTTTACTGGAGCAGCTCTAGACACTGCAACAACTCAGCTATAAACACTGCAACCACTTTACTGGAGTTGCTCTGGACACTGCAACCACTTTACTGGAGCAGCTCTAGACACTGCAACTACTTTACTAGAGCAGCTCTAGACACTGCAACCACTTTACTGGAACAGCTCTAGACACTGCAACCACTTTACTGGAGTAGCTCTAGACACTGCAACCACTTTACTGGAGCAGCTCTAGACACTGCAACCACTTTACTGGAGCAGCTCTAGACACTGAAACCACTTTACTGCAGTAGCTCTAGACACTGCAACCAGTTTACTGGAGCAGCTCTAGACACTGCAACTACTTTACTAGAGCAGCTCTAGACACTGCAACCACTTTACTGGAGCAGCTCTAGACACTGCAACCACTTTACTGGAGCAGCTCTTGACATTCCAACCACTTTACTGGAGCAGCTATAGACACTACAACCACTTTACTGGAGCAGCTATAGACACTGCAACCACTTTACTGGAGACACTGAAACTACTTTACTGGAGCAGCTCTACACACTGCAACCACTTTACTGGAGCAGCTCTAGACACTGCAACCACTTTACTGGAGCAGCTCTAGACACTGCAACCACTTTACTGGAGTAGCTCTAGACACTGCAACCACTTTACTGGAGCAGCTCTAGACACTGCAACCACTTTACTGGAGCAGCTCTAGTCACTGCAACCACTTTACTGGAGCAGCTCTAGACACTGCAACCACTTTACTGGAGCAGCTCTAGACACTGCAACCACTTTACTGGAGCAGCTCTAGACACTGCAACCACTTTACTGGAGCAGCTCTAGACACTGCAACCACTTTACTGGAGCAGCTCTGGACACTGCAACCACTTTACTGGAGCAGCTCTAAACACTGCAACCACTTACTGGAGCAGCTCTAGACACTTAAACCACTTTACTGGATCAGCTCTAGACACTGCAACCACATTACTGGAACAGCTCTAGACACTGCAACCACTTTACTGGAGCAGCTCTAGACACTGCAACCACTTTACTGGTGCAGCTCTAGACACTGCAACCACTTTACTGGAGCAGCTCTAGACATTGCAACCACTTTACTGGAGCAGCTCTAGACACTGCAACCACTTTACTGGAGCAGCTCTAGACACTGCAACCACTTTACTGGAGCAGCTCTAGACACTGCAACCACTTTACTGGAGCAGCTCTAGACACTGCAACCACTTTACTGGAGCAGCTCTAGACACTGCAACCACTTTACTGGAGCAGCTCTAGACACTGCAAACACTTTATTGGAGCAGCTCTAGACACTGTAACCACTTTACTGGAGCAGCTCTAGACACTGCAACCACTTTACTGGAGCAGCTCTAGAGACTGCAACCACTTTACTGGAGCAGCTCTAGACACTGCAACAACTTTACTGGAGCATCTCTAGACACTGCAACCACTTTACTGCAGCAGCTCTAGACACTGCAACCACTTTACTGGAGCAGCTCTAGAGACTGCAACCACTTTACTGGAGCAGCTCTAGACACTGCAACCACTTTACTGGAGCAGCTCTAGACTGCAACCACTTTACTACAGCAGCTCTACACACTGCAACCACTTTACTGGACCTGCTCTAGACACTGCAACCACTTTACTGGTGCAGCTCTAGACAGTGCAACCACTTTACTGGAGCACACTGCAACCACTTTACTGGAGCAGCTCTAGGCACTGCAACCACTTCACTGGAGCAGCTCTACACACCGCAACCACTTTACTGGAGCAGCTCTAGACACTGCAACCACTTTACTGGAACAGCTCTATACACTGCAACCACTTTACTGGAGCAGCTCTAGACACTGCAACCACTTTACTGGAGCAGCTCTAGACACTGCAACCACTTTACTGGAGCAGCTCTAGACACTGCAACCACTTTACTGGAACAGCTCTAGACACTGCAACCACTTTACTGGAGCAGCTCTAGACAATGCAACCACTTTACTGGAGCAGCTCTAGACACTGCAACCACTTTACTGGAGCAGCTCTAGACACTGCAACCACTTTACTGGAGCAGCTCTAGACACTGCAACCACTTTACTGGAGCAGCTCTAGACACTGCAACCACTTTACTGGAGCAGCTCTAGACACTGCAACCACTTTACTGGAGCAGCTCTAGACACTGCAACCACTTTACTGGAGCAGCTCTAGACACTGCAACCACTTTACTGGAGCAGCTCTAGACACTGCAACCACTTTACTGGAGCAGCTCTAGACACTGCAACCACTTTACTGGAGCAGCTCTAGACACTGCAACCACTTTACTGGAGCAGCTCTAGGCACTGCAAAAACTTTACTGGAGCAGCTCTAGACACTGCAACCACTTTACTGGAGCAGCTCTAGGCACTGCAAAAACTTTACTGGAGCAGCTCTAGATACTGCAACCACTTTACTGGAGCAGCTCTAGACACTGCAACCACCTTACTGGAGCAGCTCTAGACACTGCAACCACTTTACTGGAGCAGCTCTAGACACTGCAACCACTTTACTGGAGCAGCTCTACACACTGCAACCACTTTACTGGAGCAGCTCTAGACACTGCAACCACTTTACTGGAACAGCTCGAGAAACTGCTACCACTTTACTGGAGCAGCTCTAGACACTGCAACCACTTTACTGGAGCAGCACTAGACACTGCAACCACTTTACTGGTGCAGCTCTAGACACTGCAACTACTTTACTGGAGCAGCTCTATACACTGCAACCACTTTACTGGAGCAGCTCTAGACACTGCAACCACTTTACTGGTGCAGCTCTAGACACTGCAACCATTTTACTGGAGCAGCTCTACACACTGCAACCACTTTACTGGAGCAGCTCTAGAAACTGCAACCACTTTACTGGAGCAGCTCTAGACTCTGCAACTACTTTACTGGAGCAGCTCTATATACTGCAACTACTTTACTGGAGAAGCTCTAGACACTGCAACCACTTTACTGGAACAGCTCTAGACACTGCAACCACTTTACTGGAGCAGCTCTAGACTCTGCAACCACTTTACTGGAGCAGCTCTATACACTGCAACCACTTTACTGGAGAAGCTCTAGACATTGCAACCACTTTACTGGAGCAGCTCTAGACACTGCAACCACTATACTGGAGCAGCTGTATACACTGCAACCACTTTACTGGAGCAGCTCTAGACACTGCAACCACTTTACTGGAGCAGCTCTATACACTGCAACCACTTTACTGGAGCAGCTGTATACACTGCAACCACTTTACTGGAGCAGTTCTAGACACTGCAACCACTTTACTGGAGCAGCTCTATACACTGCAACCACTTTACTGGAGCAGCTCTAGACACTGCAACCACTTTACTGGAGCAGCTGTATACACTGCAACCACTTTACTGGAGCAGTTCTAGACACTGCAACCACTTTACTGGAGCAGCTCTATACACTGCAACCACTTTACTGGAGCAGCTCTAGACACTGCAACCACTTTACTGGAACAGCTCTAGACACTGCAACCACTTTACTGGAACAGCTCTAGACACTTCAAACACTTTACTGGAGCAGCTCTAGACACTGCAACAGCTTTACTGGAACAGCTCTATACACTGCAACCACTTTACTGGAGCAGCTCTAGACACTGCAACCACTTTATTGGAGCAGCTCTAGACACTGCAATCACTTTACTGGATCAGCTCTAGACACTGCAACCACTTTACTGGAACAGCTCAAGACACTGCAACCACTTTACTGGAGCAGCTTTAGACACTACAACCACTTTACTGGAGCAGTTCTAGACACTACAACCACTTTACTGGAACAGCTCTATGCAACCACTTTACTGGAGCACCTCTAGACACTCCAACCGCTTTACTGGAGCAGCTCTAGACAGGGCAACCACTTTACTGGAGCATCTCTGCTCTAGAAACTGTAACCACTTTACTGGAGCAGCTCTGCTCTCGACACTGCAACCACTTTACTGGAGCAGCTCTGCTCTAGCCACTGCAACCAATTTACTGGAGCACCTCTAGACACTGTAACCACTTTACTGGAACAGCTCTTGACACTGCAATCACTTTAATGGTGCAGCTCTAGACACTGCAACCACTTTACTGGAGCAGCTCTAGATACTGCAACCACTTTACTGGAGCAGCTCTAGACACTGCAACCACTTTACTGGAGCAGCTCTAGACACTCCAACCGCTTTACTGGAGCAGCTCTAGACATGGCAACCACTTTACTGGAGCATCTCTGCTCTAGAAACTGCAACCACTTTACTGGAGCAGCTCTGCTCTCGACACTGCAACCACTTTACTGGAGCAGCTCTGCTCTAGCCACTGCAACCAATTTACTGGAGCACCTCTAGACACTGTAACCACTTTACTGGAACAGCTCTAGACACTGCAACCACTTTACTGGTGCAGCTCTAGACACTGCAAACACTATACTGGAGCAGCTCTAGACACTGCAACCACTTTACTGGAGCAGCTCTAGACACTGCAACCACTTTACTGGAGCAGCTCTAGACACTGCAACCACTTTACTGGAGCAGCTCTAGACACTGCAACCACTTTACTGGAGCAGCTCTAGACACTGCAACCACTTTACTGGAGCAGCTCTAGACACTGCAACCACTTTACTGGAGCAGCTCTAGACACTGTAACCACTTTACTGGCTCTAGACACTGCAACCACTTTACTGGAACAGCTCTAGACACTGCAACCACTTTACTGGAGCAGCTCTAGACACTGCAACCACTTTACTGGAGCAGCTCTAGACACTGCAACCACTTTACTGGAACAGCTCTAGACATGCATTCTCTCTGTGTGATTCGTCCATGTTAAGGCAGTTAATACCTTTCATTCTGGACAAAGAAGTATAGGATATCAAACGAGCAACCGAAGGAAAGTCGGTGGCTGTGATTTTCGATGTTACTGACTCTACGTACGTCTGTGAAGCAAAGGTGGTTTTGCTGAGGTATGTGGATGATGACTGGCAAATTAAACAACAGGTTTGCCGCCTAATGTTGGTTGCAAAATCGATGACATGCGAGGAGGTTGCATGCCAACTCATAGCTACTCTTTCTACTGAACTTTCTATTCCAGCAAACCATGTGGTAGCATTCATGCGAGATCGGGCTTCGGTCAACAATGTGGCTATGAGGACTGTCCGTTCTCTACAACTCCATGATCGATATTGGATGTTACTCTCAACACTTGATCGTGTTGGGGAAAACATGAACACACCCATCTTGGATGAGTTCACGAACGGGATAAGCTTGTTTTCCCACAGTCCGAAGGTTAGATTGGCTTGGAGGAGTCGCTTCGAAGTGATACATCAGATGCACAACATATTTGGTGATGTGTCTGAATTTTTGAGAGTGAATTACCTGCTGCTACGACCAAGAAGATTGTTGATGTACTCAACAATCCTTCCCAGTGCCGAAAGCTGAAAATGGAGTTAGCAATGACAGTCGATGGCATGGAGCCATTTGTCAAGGCCACATATGCTCTTGAAGGTGATGGAGTGCTCTCCTTGATGGCTTGAGAGAGATCAGTGCATTACAAAGCTACATAGTTGCAAGTCATCATCCAAATGTAACAGCAGTCGTTAAGCATCTAGCGAATGGGAACACTACCAATGAGCAAATGCTTCTAAATTACGCAAAAAAATTGCGTGAAACCAGCCTACGATTACTTCAAAGAGAAGTTCGACAATGATCTGCGAAGCACTGTGGAACTATTCAAAGATACTTTTCCCCATCCAAAGTGTCAGAACTTAAGCCTACAAGCAGTGACCTAAGTTTGCTATCTGCCTTCCCATGTTTTGATTCTTAGGCTATCGAAAGAATGAAGTCTGAGTTGCCTACATACTTGGCTGCTGCAGGTGTAGCACCACATTTTGACCTCTGTGAATGGTGGAAATAACACAGTGCAGACATACCAATGTGGGCAAGATCGTTCCGAAAAATAGCCCTTATTCAACCATCCTCTGCAGCAGCAGAGAGGGTATTTTCACTTCTCCAAAGTTCATTCGGAAAACAGCAAGAACAGTCATTTATAGAAGACTACATTCAACTATCTGTAATGATGCAGTACAATTATAGAAATGATCATTCGTGTTTATAATTATTACAACAAAGTTGAGAATAATTTAGGAATAATGGGCTACCTTTAAAAGAATAATAGGCTCAATACCCGAGAATAAAATAATAGAATAATAGGTGAGCCAGAGCCTACTCTAGACACTGAAACCACTTTACTGGAGCAGCTCTAGACACTGCAACTACTTTACTGGAGCAGCTCTAGACACTGCAACCACTTTACTGGAACAGCTCTAGACACTGCAGCCACTTTACTGGAGCAGCTCTAGACACCGCAACGAGAAGTCTAGACATTGCAACCACTAAACTGGAACAGATCTAGACACTGCAACCACTTTACTGGAGTAGCACTAGACACTGCAACCACTTTACTGGAGCAGCTCTAGACACTGCAACCACTTTACTGGATCAGCTCTAGACACTGCAACCACTTTACTGGAGCAGCTCTAGACACTGCAACCATTTTACTGGAGCAGCTCTACACACTGCAACCATTTTACTGGAGCAGCTCTACACACTGCAACCAATTTACTGGACCAGCTCTAGACACTGCAACCACTTTACTAGAGCAGCTCTAGACACAGCAACCACTTTACTGGAGCAGCTCTAGACACTGCAACCACTTTACTGGAGCAGCTCTAGACACTCCAACCACTTTACTGGAGCAGCTCTAGACACTGCAACCACTTTACTGGAGCAGCTCTAGACACTGCAACCACTTTACTGGAGCAGCTCTAGACACTGAAACCACTTTACTGGAGCAGCTCTAGACCCTGCAACCACTTTACTGGAGCAGCTCTAGACACTGCAACTACTTAACTGGAACAGCTCTAGACACTGCAACCACTTTACTGGAGCAGCTCTAGACACTGCAACCACTTTACTGGAGCAGCTCTAGACACTGCAACCACTTTACTGGAGCATATCGAGACACTGCAACCACTTTACTGGAGCAGCTCTAGACACTGCAACCACTTTACTGGAGAAGCTCTAGACACTGCAACCACTTTACTGGAGCAGCTCTAGACACTGCAACCACTTTACTGGAGTAGCACTAGACACTGCAACCACTTTACTGGAGCAGCTCTAGACACTGCAACCACTTTACTGGAGCAGCTCTAGACTGCAACCACTTTACTGGAACAGCTCTAGACACTGCAACCACTTTACTGGAGCAGCTCTAGACACTGCAACCACTTTACTGGAGCAGCTCTAGACACTGCAACCACTTTACTGGAGCATCTCTAGACACTGCAAACACTTAACTGGAGAAGCTCTATACACTGCAACCACTTTACTGGAGCATCTCTAGACACTGCAAACACTTTACTGAAGCAGCTCTAGACACTACAGCCACTTTACTGGAGCAGCTCTAGACACTGCAACCACTTTACTGGAGCAGCTATAAACACTGCAACCACTTTACTGGAGCAGCTCTATACACTGCAACCACTTTACTGGAGCAGCTCTAGACACTGCAACCACTTTACTGGAGCAGCTCTAGACACTGCAACCACTTTACTGGAGCAGCTCTAGACACTGCAACCACTTTACTGGAGCAGCTCTAGACACTGCAACCACTTTACTGGAGTTGCTCTAGACACTGCAACCACTTTACTGGAGCAGCTCTAGACACTGCAACAACTCAGCTATAAACACTGCAACCACTTTACTGGAGTTGCTCTGGACACTGCAACCACTTTACTGGAACAGCTCTAGACACTGCAACCACTTTGCTCTAGACACTGCAACCACTTTACTGGAGCAGCTCTAGACACTGCAACCACTTTACTGGAGCAGCTCTAGATACTGCAACCCCTTTACTGGAGAAGCTCTAGACACTGCAACCACTTTACTGGAGCAGCTCTAGACACTGCAACCACTTTACTGGAGCAGCTCTAGACACTGCAACCACTTTACTGGAGCAGCTCTGCTCTAGCCACTGCAACCAATTTACTGGAGCAGCTCTAGACACTGCAACCACTTTACTGGAGCATCTCTAGACACTGCAACCACTTTACTGGAGCAGCTCTAGAGACTGCAACCACTTTACTGGAGCAGCTCTAGACACTGCAACCACTTTACTGGAGCAGCTCTAGACTGCAACCACTTTACTGGAGCAGCTCTAGACTGCAACCACTTTACTGGAGCAGCTCTAGAGATTGCAACCACTTTACTGGAGCAGCTCTAGACTGCAACCACTTTACTGGAGCAGCTCTAGACACTGCAACCACTTTACTGGAGCAGCTGTAGACACTGCAACAGCTTTACTGGAGCAGCTCTAGACACTGCAACCACTTTACTGGAGCAGCTCTGCTCTAGACACTGCAACTACTTTACTGGAGCAGCTCTAGAGAATGCAACCACTTCATTGGAGCAGCTCTAGACACTGCAACCACTTTACTGGAGCAGCTCTAGACACTGCAACCACTTTACTGGAGCAGCTCTAGACACTGCAACCACTTTACTGGAGCATCTCTAGACACTGCAAACACTTAACTGGAGAAGCTCTATACACTGCAACCACTTTACTGGAGCATCTCTAGACACTGCAAACACTTTACTGAAGCAGCTCTAGACACTGCAACCACTTTACTGTAGCAGCTATAAACACTGCAACCACTTTACTGTAGCAGCTATAAACACTGCAACCACTTTACTGTAGCAGCTATAAACACTGCAACCACTTTACTGTAGCAGCTCTAGACACTGCAACCACTTTACTGGAGCAGCTCTAGACACTGCAACTACTTTACTGGAGCAGCTCTAGACACAGCAACCACTTTACTGTAGCAGCTATAAACACTGCAACCACTTTACTGTAGCAGCTATAAACACTGCAACCACTTTACTGGAGTTGCTCTGGACACTGCAACCACTTTACTGGAGCAGCTCTAGACACTGCAACAACTCAGCTATAAACACTGCAACCACTTTACTGGAGTTGCTCTGGACACTGCAACCACTTTACTGGAGCAGCTCTAGACACTGCAACCACTTTACTGGAACAGCTCTAGAAACTGCAACCACTTTACTGGAGCAGCTCTAGACACTGCAACAACTTTACTGGAACAGCTCTAGACACTGCAACCACTTTACTGGAGCATCTCTAGATACTGCAACCAGTTTACTGTAACAGCTCTAGACACTGCAACAAATTTACTAGAGCAGCTCCACTTTACTGGAGCAGCTCTAAACACTGCAACCACTTTACTGGAGCAGCTATAGACACTGCAACCACTTTACTGGAGCAGCTCTAGGCACTGCAACCACTTTACTGGAGCAGCTCTAGACACTGCAACCACTTTACTGGAGCAGCTCTAGACACTGCAACCACTTTACTGGAGCAGCTCTAGACACTGCAACCACTTTACTGGAGCAGCTCTAGACACTGCAACCACTTTACTGGAGCAGCTCTAGATACTGCAACCACTTTACTGGAGCAGCTCTAGACACTGCAACCACTTAACTGGAGCAGCTCTAGACACTGCAACCACTTTACTGGAGCAGCTCTAGACACTGCAACCACTTTACTGGAACAGCTCTAGACACTGCAACCACTTTACTGGAGCACCTCTAGACACTGCAACCACTTTACTGGAGCAGCTCTAGACACTGCAACCACTTTACTGGAGCAGCTCTATACACTGCAACCACTTTACTGGAGCAGCTCTAGACACTGCAACCACTTTACTGGAGCAGCTCTAGACACTGCAACCACTTTACTGGAGCAGCTCTAGACACCGCAACCACTTTACTGGAGCAGCTCTAGATACTGCAACCACTTTACTGGAGCAGCTCTAGACACTGCAACCACTTTACTGGAGCAGCTCTAGACACTGCAACCACTTTACTGGAGCAGCTCTAGACACTGCAACCACTTTACTGGAGCAGCTCTAGACACTGCAATCACTTTACTGGAGCAGCTCTAGACACTGCAACCACTTTACTGGAGCAGCTCTAGACACTGCAACCACTTTACTGGAGCAGCTCTAGACACTGCAACCACTTTACTGGAGCAGCTATAGACACTGCAACCACTTTACTGGAGCAGCTCTGCTCTAGAAACTGCAACCACTTTACTGGAGCAGCTCTAGACACTGCAACCACTTTACTGGAACAGCTCTACACACTGCAACCACTTTACTGGAGCAGCTATAGACACTGCAACCACTTTACTGGAGCAGCTCTGCTCTAGAAACTGCAACCAATTTACTGGAGCAGCTCTAGTCACTGCAACCACTTTACTGGAGCAGCTCTAGACACAGCAACCACTTTACTGGAACAGCTCTAGACACTGCAACCACTTTACTGGAGCAGCTCTAGACACTGCAACCACTTTACTGGAACAGCTCTAGACACTGCAATCACTTTACTGGAGCAGCTCTAGACACTGCAACCACTTTACTGGAGCAGCTCTAGACACTGCAATCACTTTACTGGAGCAGTTTTACACACTGCAACCACTTTACTGGAACAGCTCTAGACACTGCAACCACTTTACTGGAGCAGCTCTAGACACTGCAACCACTTTACTGGAGCAGCTCTAGACACTGCAACCACTTTACTGGAGCAGCTCTAGACACTGCAACCACTTTACTGGAGCAGCTCTAGACTCTGCAACCACTTTACTGGAGCAGCTCTAGACTCTGCAACCACTTTACTGGAGCAGCTCTAGTCACTGCAACCACTATACTGGAACAGCTCTAGACACTGCAACCACTTTACTGGAGCAGCTCTAGACACTGCAACCACTTTACTGGAGCAGCTCTAGTCACTGCAACCACTTTACTGGAGCAGCTCTAGACACAGCAACCACTTTACTGGAGCAGCTCTAGACACTGCAACCATTTTACTGGAGCAGCTCTACACACTGCAACCATTTTATTGGAGCAGCTCTACACACTGCAACCAATTTACTGGAGCAGCTCTAGACACTGCAACCACTTTACTGGAGCAGCTCTAGACACTGCAACCACTTTACTGGAGCATATCGAGACACTGCAACCACTTTACTGGAGAAGCTCTAGACACTGCAACCACTTTACTGGAGCAGCTCTAGACTGCAACCACTTTACTGGAACAGCTCTAGACACTGCAACCACTTTACTGGAGCAGCTCTAGACACTGCAACCACTTTACTGGAGCAGCTCTAGACACTGCAACCACTTTACTGGAGCAGCTCTAGACACTGCAACCACTTTACTGGAGCATCTCTAGACACTGCAAACACTTAACTGGAGAAGCTCTATACACTGCAACCACTTTACTGGAGCATCTCTAGACACTGCAAACACTTTACTGAAGCAGCTCTAGACACTACAGCCACTTTACTGGAGCAGCTCTAGACACTGCAACCACTTTACTGGAGCAGCTCTAGACACTGCAACCACTTTACTGGAGCAGCTGTAGACACTGCAACCACTTTACTGGAGCAGCTCTAGACACTGCAACCACTTTACTGGATCAGCTCCAGACACTGCAACCACTTTACTGGAGCAGCTCTAGACACTGCAACAACTCAGCTATAAACACTGCAACCACTTTACTGGAGTTGCTCTGGACACTGCAACCACTTTACTGGAGCAGCTCTAGACACTGCAACTACTTTACTAGAGCAGCTCTAGACACTGCAACCACTTTACTGGAACAGCTCTAGACACTGCAACCACTTTACTGGAGTAGCTCTAGACACTGCAACCACTTTACTGGAGCAGCTCTAGACACTGCAACCACTTTACTGGAGCAGCTCTAGACACTGAAACCACTTTACTGCAGTAGCTCTAGACACTGCAACCAGTTTACTGGAGCAGCTCTAGACACTGCAACTACTTTACTAGAGCAGCTCTAGACACTGCAACCACTTTACTGGAGCAGCTCTAGACACTGCAACCACTTTACTGGAGCAGCTATAGACACTACAACCACTTTACTGGAGCAGCTATAGACACTGCAACCACTTTACTGGAGACACTGAAACTACTTTACTGGAGCAGCTCTACACACTGCAACCACTTTACTGGAGCAGCTCTAGACACTGCAACCACTTTACTGGAGCAGCTCTAGACACTGCAACCACTTTACTGGAGTAGCTCTAGACACTGCAACCACTTTACTGGAGCAGCTCTAGACACTGCAACCACTTTACTGGAGCAGCTCTAGTCACTGCAACCACTTTACTGGAGCAGCTCTAGACACTGCAACCACTTTACTGGAGCAGCTCTAGACACTGCAACCACTTTACTGGAGCAGCTCTAGACACTGCAACCACTTTACTGGAGCAGCTCTAGACACTGCAACCACTTTACTGGAGCAGCTCTGGACACTGCAACCACTTTACTGGAGCAGCTCTAAACACTGCAACCACTTACTGGAGCAGCTCTAGACACTTAAACCACTTTACTGGATCAGCTCTAGACACTGCAACCACATTACTGGAACAGCTCTAGACACTGCAACCACTTTACTGGAGCAGCTCTAGACACTGCAACCACTTTACTGGTGCAGCTCTAGACACTGCAACCACTTTACTGGAGCAGCTCTAGACACTGCAACCACTTTACTGGAGCAGCTCTAGACACTGCAACCACTTTACTGGAGCAGCTCTAGACACTGCAACCACTTTACTGGAGCAGCTCTAGACACTGCAACCACTTTACTGGAGCAGCTCTAGACACTGCAACCACTTTACTGGAGCAGCTCTAGACACTGCAACCACTTTACTGGAGCAGCTCTAGACACTGCAAACACTTTATTGGAGCAGCTCTAGACACTGTAACCACTTTACTGGAGCAGCTCTAGACACTGCAACCACTTTACTGGAGCAGCTCTAGAGACTGCAACCACTTTACTGGAGCAGCTCTAGACACTGCAACAACTTTACTGGAGCATCTCTAGACACTGCAACCACTTTACTGCAGCAGCTCTAGACACTGCAACCACTTTACTGGAGCAGCTCTAGAGACTGCAACCACTTTACTGGAGCAGCTCTAGAGACTGCAACCACTTTACTGGAGCAGCTCTAGACACTGCAACCACTTTACTGGAGCAGCTCTAGACTGCAATCACTTTACTACAGCAGCTCTACACACTGCAACCACTTTACTGGACCTGCTCTAGACACTGCAACCACTTTACTGGTGCAGCTGTAGACAGTGCAACCACTTTACTGGAGCACACTGCAACCACTTTACTGGAGCAGCTCTAGGCACTGCAACCACTTCACTGGAGCAGCTCTACACACCGCAACCACTTTACTGGAGCAGCTCTAGACACTGCAACCACTTTACTGGAACAGCTCTATACACTGCAACCACTTTACTGGAGCAGCTCTAGACACTGCAACCACTTTACTGGAGCAGCTCTAGACACTGCAACCACTTTACTGGAGCAGCTCTAGACACTGCAACCACTTTACTGGAACAGCTCTAGACACTGCAACCACTTTACTGGAGCAGCTCTAGACAATGCAACCACTTTACTGGAGCAGCTCTAGACACTGCAACCACTTTACTGGAGCAGCTCTAGACACTGCAACCACTTTACTGGAGCAGCTCTAGACACTGCAACCACTTTACTGGAGCAGCTCTAGACACTGCAACCACTTTACTGGAGCAGCTCTAGACACTGCAACCACTTTACTGGAGCAGCTCTAGACACTGCAACCACTTTACTGGAGCAGCTCTAGACACTGCAACCACTTTACTGGAGCAGCTCTAGACACTGCAACCACTTTACTGGAGCAGCTCTAGGCACTGCAAAAACTTTACTGGAGCAGCTCTAGACACTGCAACCACTTTACTGGAGCAGCTCTAGGCACTGCAAAAACTTTACTGGAGCAGCTCTAGATACTGCAACCACTTTACTGGAGCAGCTCTAGACACTGCAACCACCTTACTGGAGCAGCTCTAGACACTGCAACCACTTTACTGGAGCAGCTCTAGACACTGCAACCACTTTACTGGAGCAGCTCTACACACTGCAACCACTTTACTGGAGCAGCTCTAGACACTGCAACCACTTTACTGGAACAGCTCGAGAAACTGCTACCACTTTACTGGAGCAGCTCTAGACACTGCAACCACTTTACTGGAGCAGCACTAGACACTGCAACCACTTTACTGGTGCAGCTCTAGACACTGCAACTACTTTACTGGAGCAGCTCTATACACTGCAACCACTTTACTGGAGCAGCTCTAGACACTGCAACCACTTTACTGGTGCAGCTCTAGACACTGCAACCATTTTACTGGAGCAGCTCTACACACTGCAACCACTTTACTGGAGCAGCTCTAGAAACTGCAACCACTTTACTGGAGCAGCTCTAGACTCTGCAACTACTTTACTGGAGCAGCTCTATATACTGCAACCACTTTACTGGAGAAGCTCTAGACACTGCAACCACTTTACTGGAACAGCTCTAGACACTGCAACCACTTTACTGGAGCAGCTCTAGACTCTGCAACCACTTTACTGGAGCAGCTCTATACACTGCAACCACTTTACTGGAGAAGCTCTAGACATTGCAACCACTTTACTGGAGCAGCTCTAGACACTGCAACCACTATACTGGAGCAGCTGTATACACTGCAACCACTTTACTGGAGCAGCTCTAGACACTGCAACCACTTTACTGGAGCAGCTCTATACACTGCAACCACTTTACTGGAGCAGCTGTATACACTGCAACCACTTTACTGGAGCAGTTCTAGACACTGCAACCACTTTACTGGAGCAGCTCTATACACTGCAACCACTTTACTGGAGCAGCTCTAGACACTGCAACCACTTTACTGGAGCAGCTGTATACACTGCAACCACTTTACTGGAGCAGTTCTAGACACTGCAACCACTTTACTGGAGCAGCTCTATACACTGCAACCACTTTACTGGAGCAGCTCTAGACACTGCAACCACTTTACTGGAACAGCTCTAGACACTGCAACCACTTTACTGGAACAGCTCTAGACACTTCAAACACTTTACTGGAGCAGCTCTAGACACTGCAACAGCTTTACTGGAACAGCTCTATACACTGCAACCACTTTACTGGAGCAGCTCTAGACACTGCAACCACTTTATTGGAGCAGCTCTAGACACTGCAATCACTTTACTGGATCAGCTCTAGACACTGCAACCACTTTACTGGAACAGCTCAAGACACTGCAACCACTTTACTGGAGCAGCTTTAGACACTACAACCACTTTACTGGAGCAGTTCTAGACACTACAACCACTTTACTGGAACAGCTCTATGCAACCACTTTACTGGAGCACCTCTAGACACTCCAACCGCTTTACTGGAGCAGCTCTAGACAGGGCAACCACTTTACTGGAGCATCTCTGCTCTAGAAACTGTAACCACTTTACTGGAGCAGCTCTGCTCTCGACACTGCAACCACTTTACTGGAGCAGCTCTGCTCTAGCCACTGCAACCAATTTACTGGAGCACCTCTAGACACTGTAACCACTTTACTGGAACAGCTCTTGACACTGCAATCACTTTAATGGTGCAGCTCTAGACACTGCAACCACTTTACTGGAGCAGCTCTAGATACTGCAACCACTTTACTGGAGCAGCTCTAGACACTGCAACCACTTTACTGGAGCAGCTCTAGACACTCCAACCGCTTTACTGGAGCAGCTCTAGACATGGCAACCACTTTACTGGAGCATCTCTGCTCTAGAAACTGCAACCACTTTACTGGAGCAGCTCTGCTCTCGACACTGCAACCACTTTACTGGAGCAGCTCTGCTCTAGCCACTGCAACCAATTTACTGGAGCACCTCTAGACACTGTAACCACTTTACTGGAACAGCTCTAGACACTGCAACCACTTTACTGGTGCAGCTCTAGACACTGCAAACACTATACTGGAGCAGCTCTAGACACTGCAACCACTTTACTGGAGCAGCTCTAGACACTGCAACCACTTTACTGGAGCAGCTCTAGACACTGCAACCACTTTACTGGAGCAGCTCTAGACACTGCAACCACTTTACTGGAGCAGCTCTAGACACTGCAACCACTTTACTGGAGCAGCTCTAGACACTGCAACCACTTTACTGGAGCAGCTCTAGACACTGTAACCACTTTACTGGCTCTAGACACTGCAACCACTTTACTGGAACAGCTCTAGACACTGCAACCACTTTACTGGAGCAGCTCTAGACACTGCAACCACTTTACTGGAGCAGCTCTAGACACTGCAACCACTTTACTGGAACAGCTCTAGACATGCATTCTCTCTGTGTGATTCGTCCATGTTAAGGCAGTTAATACCTTTCATTCTGGACAAAGAAGTATAGGATATCAAACGAGCAACCGAAGGAAAGTCGGTGGCTGTGATTTTCGATGTTACTGACTCTACGTACGTCTGTGAAGCAAAGGTGGTTTTGCTGAGGTATGTGGATGATGACTGGCAAATTAAACAACAGGTTTGCCGCCTAATGTTGGTTGCAAAATCGATGACATGCGAGGAGGTTGCACGCCAACTCATAGCTACTCTTTCTACTGAACTTTCTATTCCAGCAAACCATGTAGTAGCATTCATGCGAGATCGGGCTTCGGTCAACAATGTGGCTATGAGGACTGTCCGTTCTCTACAACTCCATGATCGATATTGGATGTTACTCTCAACACTTGATCGTGTTGGGGAAAACATGAACACACCCATCTTGGATGAGTTCACGAACGGGATAAGCTTGTTTTCCCACAGTCCGAAGGTTAGATTGGCTTGGAGGAGTCGCTTCGAAGTGATACATCAGATGCACAACATATTTGGTGATGTGTCTGAATTTTTGAGAGTGAATTACCTGCTGCTACGACCAAGAAGATTGTTGATGTACTCAACAATCCTTCCCAGTGCCGAAAGCTGAAAATGGAGTTAGCAATGACAGTCGATGGCATGGAGCCATTTGTCAAGGCCACATATGCTCTTGAAGGTGATGGAGTGCTCTCCTTGATGGCTTGAGAGAGATCAGTGCATTACAAAGCTACATAGTTGCAAGTCATCATCCAAATGTAACAGCAGTCGTTAAGCATCTAGCGAATGGGAACACTACCAATGAGCAAATGCTTCTAAATTACGCAAAAAAATTGCGTGAAACCAGCCTACGATTACTTCAAAGAGAAGTTCGACAATGATCTGCGAAGCACTGTGGAACTATTCAAAGATACTTTTCCCCATCCAAAGTGTCAGAACTTAAGCCTACAAGCAGTGACCTAAGTTTGCTATCTGCCTTCCCATGTTTTGATTCTTAGGCTATCGAAAGAATGAAGTCTGAGTTGCCTACATACTTGGCTGCTGCAGGTGTAGCACCACATTTTGACCTCTGTGAATGGTGGAAATACCACAGTGCAGACATACCAATGTGGGCAAGATCGTTCCGAAAAATAGCCCTTATTCAACCATCCTCTGCAGCAGCAGAGAGGGTATTTTCACTTCTCCAAAGTTCATTCGGAAAACAGCAAGAACAGTCATTTATAGAAGACTACATTCAACTATCTGTAATGATGCAGTACAATTATAGAAATGATCATTCGTGTTTATAATTATTACAACAAAGTTGAGAATAATTTAGGAATAATGGGCTACCTTTAAAAGAATAATAGGCTCAATACCCGAGAATAAAATAATAGAATAATAGGTGAGCCAGAGCCTACTCTAGACACTGCAACCACTTTACTGGAGCAGCTCTAGACACTGCAACTACTTTACTGGAGCAGCTCTAGACACTGCAACCACTTTACTGGAACAGCTCTAGACACTGCAGCCACTTTACTGGAGCAGCTCTAGACACCGCAACGAGCAGTCTAGACATTGCAACCACTAAACTGGAACAGATCTAGACACTGCAACCACTTTACTGGAGTAGCACTAGACACTGCAACCACTTTACTGGAGCAGCTCTAGACACTGCAACCACTTTACTGGATCAGCTCTAGACACTGCAACCACTTTACTGGAGCAGCTCTAGACACTGCAACCATTTTACTGGAGCAGCTCTACACACTGCAACCATTTTACTGGAGCAGCTCTACACACTGCAACCAATTTACTGGACCAGCTCTAGACACTGCAACCACTTTACTAGAGCAGCTCTAGACACAGCAACCACTTTACTGGAGCAGCTCTAGACACTGCAACCACTTTACTGGAGCAGCTCTAGACACTCCAACCACTTTACTGGAGCAGCTCTAGACACTGCAACCACTTTACTGGAGCATATCGAGACACTGCAACCACTTTACTGGAGCAGCTCTAGACACTGCAACCACTTTACTGGAGAAGCTCTAGACACTGCAACCACTTTACTGGAGCAGCTCTAGACACTGCAACCACTTTACTGGAGTAGCACTAGACACTGCAACCACTTTACTGGAGCAGCTCTAGACACTGCAACCACTTTACTGGAGCAGCTCTAGACTGCAACCACTTTACTGGAACAGCTCTAGACACTGCAACCACTTTACTGGAGCAGCTCTAGACACTGCAACCACTTTACTGGAGCAGCTCTAGACACTGCAACCACTTTACTGGAGCATCTCTAGACACTGCAAACACTTAACTGGAGAAGCTCTATACACTGCAACCACTTTACTGGAGCATCTCTAGACACTGCAAACACTTTACTGAAGCAGCTCTAGACACTACAGCCACTTTACTGGAGCAGCTCTAGACACTGCAACCACTTTACTGGAGCAGCTATAAACACTGCAACCACTTTACTGGAGCAGCTCTATACACTGCAACCACTTTACTGGAGCAGCTCTAGACACTGCAACCACTTTACTGGAGCAGCTCTAGACACTGCAACCACTTTACTGGAGCAGCTCTAGACACTGCAACCACTTTACTGGAGCAGCTCTAGACACTGCAACCACTTTACTGGAGTTGCTCTAGACACTGCAACCACTTTACTGGAGCAGCTCTAGACACTGCAACAACTCAGCTATAAACACTGCAACCACTTTACTGGAGTTGCTCTGGACACTGCAACCACTTTACTGGAACAGCTCTAGACACTGCAACCACTTTGCTCTAGACACTGCAACCACTTTACTGGAGCAGCTCTAGACACTGCAACCACTTTACTGGAGCAGCTCTAGATACTGCAACCCCTTTACTGGAGAAGCTCTAGACACTGCAACCACTTTACTGGAGCAGCTCTAGACACTGCAACCACTTTACTGGAGCAGCTCTAGACACTGCAACCACTTTACTGGAGCAGCTCTGCTCTAGCCACTGCAACCAATTTACTGGAGCAGCTCTAGACACTGCAACCACTTTACTGGAGCATCTCTAGACACTGCAACCACTTTACTGGAGCAGCTCTAGAGACTGCAACCACTTTACTGGAGCAGCTCTAGACACTGCAACCACTTTACTGGAGCAGCTCTAGACTGCAACCACTTTACTGGAGCAGCTCTAGACTGCAACCACTTTACTGGAGCAGCTCTAGAGATTGCAACCACTTTACTGGAGCAGCTCTAGACTGCAACCACTTTACTGGAGCAGCTCTAGACACTGCAACCACTTTACTGGAGCAGCTGTAGACACTGCAACAGCTTTACTGGAGCAGCTCTAGACACTGCAACCACTTTACTGGAGCAGCTCTGCTCTAGACACTGCAACTACTTTACTGGAGCAGCTCTAGAGAATGCAACCACTTCATTGGAGCAGCTCTAGACACTGCAACCACTTTACTGGAGCAGCTCTAGACACTGCAACCACTTTACTGGAGCAGCTCTAGACACTGCAACCACTTTACTGGAGCATCTCTAGACACTGCAAACACTTAACTGGAGAAGCTCTATACACTGCAACCACTTTACTGGAGCATCTCTAGACACTGCAAACACTTTACTGAAGCAGCTCTAGACACTGCAACCACTTTACTGTAGCAGCTATAAACACTGCAACCACTTTACTGTAGCAGCTATAAACACTGCAACCACTTTACTGTAGCAGCTATAAACACTGCAACCACTTTACTGTAGCAGCTCTAGACACTGCAACCACTTTACTGGAGCAGCTCTAGACACTGCAACTACTTTACTGGAGCAGCTCTAGACACAGCAACCACTTTACTGTAGCAGCTATAAACACTGCAACCACTTTACTGTAGCAGCTATAAACACTGCAACCACTTTACTGGAGTTGCTCTGGACACTGCAACCACTTTACTGGAGCAGCTCTAGACACTGCAACAACTCAGCTATAAACACTGCAACCACTTTACTGGAGTTGCTCTGGACACTGCAACCACTTTACTGGAGCAGCTCTAGACACTGCAACCACTTTACTGGAACAGCTCTAGAAACTGCAACCACTTTACTGGAGCAGCTCTAGTCACTGCAACCACTTTACTGGAGCAGCTTTAGACACTGCAACCACTTTACTGGAGCAGCTCTAGTCACTGCAACCACTTTACTGGAGCAGCTCTAGTCACTGCAACCACTTTACTGGAACAGCTCTAGACACTGCAACCACTTTACTGGAACAGCTCTGCTCTAGACACTGCAACTACTTTACTGGAGCAGCTCTAGAGAATGCAACCACTTTACTGGAGCAGCTCTACACACTGCAACCACTTTACTGGAGCAGCTCTAGACACTGCAACCACTTTACTGGAGCAGCTCTAGACTGCAACCACTTTACTGGAACAGCTCTAGACACTGCAACCACTTTACTGGAGCAGCTCTAGACACTGCAACCACTTTACCGTAGCAGCTCTAGACACTGCAACCACTTTACTACTGGAACAGCTCTAGACACTGCAACCACTTTACTGGAGAAGCTCTAGACATTGCAACCACTTTACTGGAGGAGCTCTAGGCACTGCAACTACTTTACTGGAGCAGCTCTAGACACTGCAACCACTTTACTGGAGTAGCTCTAGACACTGCAACCACTTTACTGGAGCAGCTCTAGACACTGCAACCACTTTACTGGAGCAGCTCTAGACACTGCAACCACTTTACTAAAGCAGCTCTAGACACTGCAACCACTTTACTGGAGCAGATCTAGACACTGCAACCACTTTACTGGAGCAGCTCTAGTCACTGCAACCACTTCACTGGAGCAGCCCTACACACTTCAACCACTTTACTGGAGCAGCTCTAGACACTGCAACCACTTTACTGGAGCAGCTCTAGAAACTGCAACCACTTTACTGGAGCAGCTCTGCTCTAGCCACTGCAACCAATTTACTGGAGCACCTCTAGACACTGCAACCACTTTACTGGAGCAGCTCTAGACACGGCAACCACTTTACTGGAGCAGCTCTAGACACTGCAACCACTTTACTGGAGCAGCTCTAGACACTGAAACTACTTTACTGGAGCAGCTCTAGACACTGCAACCACTTTACTGGAGTAGCTCTAGACACTGCAACCACTTTACTGGAACAGCTCTAGACATTGCAACCACTTTACTGGAGCAGCTCTATACACTGCAACCACTTTACTGGAGCAGCTCTAGACACTGCAACCACTTTACTGGAGTAGCTCTAGACACTGCAACCACTTTACTGGAGCAGCTGGAGACACTGCAACCACTTTACTGGAGCAGCTCTAGACACTGGAACCACTTTACTGGAGCAGCTGTGGACACTGCAACCACTTTACTGGAGCAGCTGTGGACACTGCAACCACTTTACTGGAGCAGCTCTGGACACTGCAACCACTTTACTGGAGCAGTTCTAAACACTGCAGCCACTTTACTGGAACAGCTCTAGACACTGCAACCACTTTACTGGAGCAGCTCTAGACACTGCAACCACTTTACTGGAGCAGCTCTTGACACTGCAACCACTTTACTGGAGCAGCTCTAGACACTGCAACCACTTTACTGGAGCAGCTCTAGACACTGCAACCACTTTACTGGAGCAGCTCTAGACACTGCAACCACTCTACTGGAACAGCTCTAGACACTGCAACCACTTTACTGGGGCAGCTCTAGACACTGCAACCACTTTACTGGAGTAGCTCTAGACACTGCAACCACTTTACTGGAGCAGCTCTAGACACTGCAACCACTTTACTGGAGCAGCTCTAGACACTGCAACCACTTTACTGGAGAAGCTCTAGACACTGCAACCACTTTACTGGAACAGCTCTAGACACTGCAACCACTTTACTGGAGCAGCTCTAGACACTGCAACCACTTTACTGGAGTAGCTCTAGACACTGCAACCACTTTACTGGAGCAACTCTAGACACTGCAACCACTTTACTGGAGCAGCTCTAGAGACTGCAACTACTTTACTGGAGCAGCTCTAGACACTGCAACTACTTTACTGGAGCAGCTCTAGACACTGCAACCACTTTACTGGAACAGCTCTAGTCACTGCAACCACTTTACTGGAGCAGCTCTAGACACTGCAGCCACTTTACTGGAGCAGCTCTAGACACTGCAACCACTTTACTGGAGCAGCTCTAGACACTGCAACCACTTTACTGGAGTAGCTCTAGACACTGCAACCACTTTACTGGAGCAGCTCTAGACACTGCAACCACTTTACTGGAGCAGCTCTAGACACTGCAACCACTTTACTGGAGCAGCTCTAGACACTGCAACCACTTTACTGGAGCAGCTCTAGACACTGCAACCACTTTACTGGAGCAGCTGTAGACACTGCAACCACTTTACTAGAGCAGCTCTAGACGCTGCAACCACTTTACTGGAGCAGCTCTAGACACTCCAACCACTTTACTGGAGCAGCTCTAGCCACTGCAACCACTTTACTGGAGCAGCTCTAGACACTGCAACCACTTTACTGGAGCTGCTCTAGACACTGCAACCACTTCACTAGAGCAGCTCTAGATACTGCAACCACTTTACTGGAACAGTTCTAGACACTGCAACCACTTTACTGGAGCAGCTCTAGACACTGCAACAACTTTACTGGAACAGCTCTAGACACTGCAACCACTTTACTTGAACAGCTCTAGACACTGCAACCACTTTACTGGAACAGCTCTAGACACTGCAACCACTTTACTGGAGCAGCTCTAGACACTGCAACCACTTTACTGGAGCAGCTCTAGACACTGCAACCACTTTACTTGAACAGCTCTAGACACTGCAACCACTTTACTGGAACAGCTCTAGACACTGCAACCACTTTACTGGAGCAGCTCTAGACACTGCAACCACTTTACTGGAACAGCTCTAGACACTGCAACCACTTTACTGGAGCATCTCTAGACAATGCAACCACTTTACTGGAACAGCTCTAGACACTGCAACCTCTTTAGTGGAGCAGCTCTAGACACTGCAACCACTTTACTGGAGCATCTCTAGACAATGCAACCACTTTACTGGAGCAGCTCTAGACACTGCAACCACTTTACTGGAGCATCTCTAGACACTGCAACTACTTTACTGGAGCATCTCTACACACTGCAACCACTTTACTGGAGCAGCTCTAGACACTGCAACCACTTTACTGGAGCAGCTCTAGACACTGCAACCACTTTACTGGAGCAGTTCTAGACACTGCAACCACTTTACTGGAGCAGCTGTAGACACTGCAACCACTTTAGTGGAGCAACTCTAGACACTGCAACCACTTTACTGGAGCAGCTCTAGACACTGCAACCACTTTACTGGAGCAGCTCTAGACACTGCAACCACTTTACTGGAGCAGCTCTAGACACTGCAACCACTTTACTGGAGCAGCTCTAGACACTGCAACCACTTTACTGGAGCAGATCTAGACACTGCAACCACTTTACTGGAGCAGCTCTAGACACTGCAACCACTTTACTGGAGCAGCTCTAGACACTGCAACTACTTTACTGGAGCAGCTCTAGACACTGCAAACACTTTACTGGAACAGCTCTAGACACTGCAACCACTTTACTGGAGCAGATCTAGACACTGCAACCACTTTACTGGAGCAGCTCTAGACACTGCAACCACTTTACTGGAGCAGCTCTAGACACTGCAACTACTTTACTGGAGCAGCTCTAGACACTGCAAACACTTTACTGGAGCAGCTCTAGACACTGCAACTACTTTACTGGAGCAGCTCTAGACACTGCAAACACTTTACTGGAACAGCTCTAGATACTGCAACCACTTTACTGGAGCAGCTCTAGACACTGCAAACACTTTACTGGAACAGCTCTAGATACTGCAACCACTTTACTGGAACAGCTCTAGACACTGCAACCACTTTACTGGAGCAGCTCTAGACACTGCAACCACTTTACTGGAGCAGCTCTAGACACTGCAACCACTTTACTGGAGCAGCTCTAGACACTGCAACCACTTTACTGGAGCAGCTCTAGCCACTGCAACCATTTTACTGGAGTAGCTCTAGACATTGCAACCATTTTACTGGAGCAGCTCTAGACACTGCAACCACTTTACTGGAGCAGCTCTAGACACTGCAACCACTTTACTGGAGCAGCTCTAGACACTACAACCACTTTACTGGAGCAGCTCTAGACACTGCAACCACTTTACTGGAGGAGCTCTAGACACTGCAACCACTTTACTGGAGTAGCTGTAGACACTGCAACCACTTTACAGAAGCAGCTCTAGACACTGCAACCACTTTACTGGAGCAGCTCTAGACACTGCAACCACTTTACTGGAGCAGCTCTAGACACTGCAACCACTTTACTGGAGCAGCTCTAGACACTGCAACCACTTTACTGGAGCAGCTCTAGACACTGCAACCACTTTACTGGAGCAGCTCTAGACACTGCAACCAATTTACTGGAGCAGCTCTAGACACTGCAACCACTTCACTGGAGCAGCTCTAGACACTGCAACCACTTTACTGGAACAGCTCTAGACATTGCAACCACTTTACTGGAGCAGCTCTAGACACTGGAACCACTTTACTGGAGCAGCTCTAGACACTGTAACCACTTTACTGGAGCAGCTGTAGACATTGCAACCACTTTACTGGAGCAGCTCGAGACACTGCAACCACTTTACTGGTGCAGCTCTAGACACTGTAACCACTTTACTGGAGCAGCTCTAGACAATGCAACCACTTTACTGGAGCAGCTCTAGACACCGCAACCACTTTAATCAGCTCTAGACACTGCAACCACTTTACTGGAGCAGCTCTAGATACTGCAACCACTTTACTGGAACAGCTCTAGACACTGCAACAAATTTACTAGAGCAGCTCTAGAACCTACAACCACTTTACTGGAGCAGCTCTAGACACTGAAACCACTTTACTGGAGCAGCTCTAGACACTGCAACCACTTTACTGGAGCAGCTCTAGACACTGCAACCACTTTACTGAGCAGCTCTAGACACTGCAACCACTTTACTGGAGCAGCTCTAGACACTGCAACCACTTTACTGGAGCAGCTCTAGACACTGCAACCACTTTACTGGAGCAGCTCTAGACACTGCAACCACTTTACTGGAGCAGCTCTAGACACTGCAACCACTTTACTGGAGCAGATCTAGACACTGCAACCACTTTACTGGAGCAGCTCTAGACACTGCAACCACTTTACTGGAGCAGCTCTAGACACTGCAACTACTTTACTGGAGCAGCTCTAGACACTGCAAACACTTTACTGGAACAGCTCTAGACACTGCAACCACTTTACTGGAGCAGATCTAGACACTGCAACCACTTTACTGGAGCAGCTCTAGACACTGCAACCACTTTACTGGAGCAGCTCTAGACACTGCAACTACTTTACTGGAGCAGCTCTAGACACTGCAAACACTTTACTGGAGCAGCTCTAGACACTGCAACTACTTTACTGGAGCAGCTCTAGACACTGCAAACACTTTACTGGAACAGCTCTAGATACTGCAACCACTTTACTGGAGCAGCTCTAGACACTGCAAACACTTTACTGGAACAGCTCTAGATACTGCAACCACTTTACTGGAACAGCTCTAGACACTGCAACCACTTTACTGGAGCAGCTCTAGACACTGCAACCACTTTACTGGAGCAGCTCTAGACACTGCAACCACTTTACTGGAGCAGCTCTAGACACTGCAACCACTTTACTGGAGCAGCTCTAGCCACTGCAACCATTTTACTGGAGTAGCTCTAGACATTGCAACCATTTTACTGGAGCAGCTCTAGACACTGCAACCACTTTACTGGAGCAGCTCTAGACACTGCAACCACTTTACTGGAGCAGCTCTAGACACTGCAACCACTTTACTGGAGCAGCTCTAGACACTACAACCACTTTACTGGAGCAGCTCTAGACACTGCAACCACTTTACTGGAGGAGCTCTAGACACTGCAACCACTTTACTGGAGTAGCTGTAGACACTGCAACCACTTTACTGGAGCAGCTCTAGACACTACAACCACTTTACTGGAGCAGCTCTAGACACTGCAACCACTTTACTGGAGGAGCTCTAGACACTGCAACCACTTTACTGGAGTAGCTGTAGACACTGCAACCACTTTACAGAAGCAGCTCTAGACACTGCAACCACTTTACTGGAGCAGCTCTAGACACTGCAACCACTTTACTGGAGCAGCTCTAGACACTGCAACCACTTTACTGGAGCAGCTCTAGACACTGCAACCACTTTACTGGAGCAGCTCTAGACACTGCAACCACTTTACTGGAGCAGCTCTAGACACTGCAACCAATTCACTGGAGCAGCTCTAGACACTGCAACCACTTCACTGGAGCAGCTCTAGACACTGCAACCACTTTACTGGAGCAGCTCTAGACACTGCAACCATTTAATGGAGCAGCTCTAGACACTGCAACCACTTTACTGGAACAGCTCTAGACATTGCAACCACTTTACTGGAGCAGCTCTAGACACTGGAACCACTTTACTGGAGCAGCTCTAGACACTGTAACCACTTTACTGGAGCAGCTGTAGACATTGCAACCACTTTACTGGAGCAGCTCGAGACACTGCAACCACTTTACTGGTGCAGCTCTAGACACTGTAACCACTTTACTGGAGCAGCTCTAGACAATGCAACCACTTTACTGGAGCAGCTCTAGACACTGCAACCACTTTACTGGAGCAGCTCTAGACACAGCAACCACTTTACTGGAGCAGCTCTGGACACTGCAACCACTTTACTGGAGCAGCTCTGGACACTGCAACCACTTTACTGGAGCAGCTCTAGACACCGCAACCACTTTAATCAGCTCTAGACACTGCAACCACTTTACTGGAGCAGCTCTAGATACTGCAACCACTTTACTGGAACAGCTCTAGACACTGCAACAAATTTACTAGAGCAGCTCTAGAACCTACAACCACTTTACTGGAGCAGCTCTAGACACTGAAACCACTTTACTGGAGCAGCTCTAGACACTGCAACCACTTTACTGGAGCAGCTCTAGACACTGCAACCACTTTACTGAGCAGCTCTAGACACTGCAACCACTTTACTGGAGCAGCTCTAGACACTGCAACCACTTTACTGGAGCAGCTCTAGACACTGCAACCACTTTACTGGAGTAGCTCTAGGTACTGCAACCACTTTACTGGAGCAGCTCTACACACTGCAACCACTTTACTGGAGCAGCTCTAGACACTGCAACCACTTTACTGGAAAAGCTCTAGACACTGCAACCACTTTACACTGGAGCAGCTCTAGACACTGCAACCACTTTACTGGAGCAGCTCTGGACACTGCAACCACTTTACTGGAGCAGCTCTGGACACTGCAACCACTTTACTGGAGCAGCTCTAGACACTGCAACCACTTAACTGGAGCAGCTCTGGACACTGCAACCACTTTACTGGAGCAGCTCTAGACACTGCAACCACTTTACTGGAGCATCTCTAGATACTGCAACCAGTTTACTGTAACTGCTCTAGACACTGCAACAAATTTACTGGAACAGCTCTAGACACTGCAACCACTTTACTGGAGCAGCTCTAGTCACTGCAACCACTTTACTGGAGCAGCTCTAGACACTGCAACCACTTTACTGGAGCAGCTCTAGACACTGCAACCACTTTACTGGAGCAGCTCTAGACACTGCAACCACTTTACTGGAGCAGCTCTAGACACTGCAACCAATTCACTGGAGCAGCTCTAGACACTGCAACCACTTCACTGGAGCAGCTCTAGACACTGCAACCACTTTACTGGAACAGCTCTAGACATTGCAACCACTTTACTGGAGCAGCTCTAGACACTGCAACCACTTTACTGGAGTAGCTCTAGACACTGCAACCACTTTACTGGAGCAGCTGTAGACATTGCAACCACTTTACTGGAGCAGCTCGAGACACTGCAACCACTTTATTGTAGCAGCTCTAGACACTGCAACCACTTTACTGGAGCAGCTCTAGTCACTGCAACCACTTTACTGGTGCAGCTCTAGACACTGTAACCACTTTACTGGAGCAGCTCTAGACAATGCAACCACTTTACTGGAGCAGCTCTAGACACTGCAACCACTTTACTGGAGCAGCTCTAGACACAGCAACCACTTTACTGGAGCAGCTCTGGACACTGCAACCACTTTACTGGAGCAGCTCTAGACACTGCAACCACTTTACTGGAGCATCTCTAGACACCGCAACCACTTTAATCAGCTCTAGACACTGCAACCACTTTACTGGAGCAGCTCTAGATACTGCAACCACTTTACTGGAACAGCTCTAGACACTGCAACTAATTTACTAGAGCAGCTCTAGACCCTACAACCACTTTACTGGAGCAGCTCTAGACACTGAAACCACTTTACTGGAGCAGCTGTAGACACTGCAACCACTTTACTGAGCAGCTCTAGACACTGCAACCACTTTACTGGAGCAGCTCTAGACACTGCAACCACTTTACTGGAGCAGCTCTAGACACTGCAACCACTTTACTGGAGCAGCTCTAGACACTCCAACCACTTTACTGGAGCAGCTCTAGACACTCCAACCACTTTACTGGAGCAGCTCTAGACACTGCAACCACTTTACTGGAGCAGCTCTAGACACTCCAACCACTTTACTGGAGCAGCTCTAGACACTGCAACCACTTTACTGGAGCAGCTCTAGACACTGCAACCACTTTACTGGAGCAGCTCTAGACACTGCAACCACTTTACTGGAGCAGCTCTAGACACTGCAACCACTTTACTGGAGCAGCTCTAGACACTGCAACCACTTTACTGGAGCAGCTCTAGACACTGCAACCACTTTACTGGAGCAGCTCTAGACACTGCAACCACTTTACTGGAGCAGCTCTAGACACTGCAACCACTTTACTGGAGCAGCTCTAGACACTGCAACCACTTTACTGGAGCAGCTCTAGACACTGCAACCACTTTACTGGAGCAGCTCTAGACACTGCAACCACTTTACTGGAGCAGCTCTAGACACTGCAACCACTTTACTGGAGCAGCTCTAGACACTGCAACCACTTTACTGGAGCAGCTCTAGACACTGCAACCACTTTACTGGAGCAGCTCTAGACACTGCAACCACTTTACTGGAGCAGCTCTAGACACTGCAACCACTTTACTGGAGCAGCTCTAGACACTGCAACCACTTTACTGGAGCAGCTCTAGACACTGCAACCACTTTACTGGAGCAGCTCTAGACACTGCAACCACTTTACTGGAGCAGCTCTAGACACTGCAACCACTTTACTGGAGCAGCTCTAGACACTGCAACCACTTTACTGGAGCAACTCTAGACATATAACCACTCTACTGGAGCAGCTCTGCTCTAGACTCTGCAACCACTTTACTGGAGCAACTCTGCTCTAGACACTGCAACCACTTTACTGGAGCAACTCTAGACACTGCAACCACTTTACTGGAGCAGCTCTTGACACTGCAACCACTTTACTGGAGCAGCTCTAGACACTGCAACCACTTTACTGGAGCAGCTCTAGACACTGCAACCACTTTACTGGAGCAGCTCTAGACACTGCAACCACTTTACTGGAGCAGCTCTAGACACTGCAACCACTTTACTGGAGCAGCTCTAGACGCTGCAAGCACTTTACTGGAGCAGCTCTCCTCTAGACACTGCAACCACTTTACTGGAGCAGCTCTCCTCTAGACACTGCAACCACTTTACTGGAGCAGCTCTAGACACTGCAACCACTTTACTGGAGCAGCTCTAGACACTGCAACCACTTTACTGGAGCAGCTCTAGACACTGCAACCACTTTACTGGAGCAGCCCTAGACACTGCAACCACTTTACTGGAGCAGCTCTAGACACTGCAACCACTTTACTGGAGCAGCTCTAGACACTGCAACCACTTTACTGGAACAGCTCTAGACCCTGCAACCACTTTACTGGAGCAGCTCTAGACACTGCAACCACTTTACTGGAGCAGCTCTAGACACTGCAACCACTTTACTGGAGCAGCTCTAGACACTGCAACCACTTTACTGGAGCAGCTCTAGACACTGCAACCACTTTACTGGAACACACTGTGCACTCTACTGGAGCAGCTCTAGACACTGCAACCACTTTACTGGAGCAGCTCTAGACACTGCAACCACTTTACTGGAGCAGCTCTAGACACTGCAACGACTTCACTGGAGCAGCTCTAGACACTGCAACCACTTTACTGGAGCAGCTCTAGACACTGCAACCACTTTACTGGAGCAGCTCTAGACACTGCAACCACTTTACTGGAGCAGCTCTAGACACTGCAACCACTTTACTGGAGCAGCTCTAGACGCTGCAAGCACTTTACTGGAGCAGCTCTCCTCTAGACACTACAACCACTTTACTGGAGCAGCTCTCCTCTAGACACTGCAACCACTTTACTGGAGCAGCTCTAGACACTGCAACCACTTTACTGGAGCAGCTCTAGACACTGCAACCACTTTACTGGAGCAGCTCTAGACACTGCAACCACTTTACTGGAGCAGCTCTAGACACTGCAACCACTTTACTGGAGCAGCTCTAGACACTGAAACCACTTTACTGGAGCAGCCCTAGACACTGCAACCACTTTACTGGTGCAGCTCTAGACACTGAAACCACTTTACTGGAGCAGCCCTAGACACTGCAACCACTTTACTGGAGCAGCTCTAGACACTGCAACCACTTTACTGGAGCAGCTCTAGACACTGCAACCACTTTACTGGAACAGCTCTAGACCCTGCAACCACTTTACTGGAGCAGCTCTAGACACTGCAACCACTTTACTGGAGCAGCTCTAGACACTGCAACCACTTTACTGGAGCAGCTCTAGACACTGCAACCACTTTACTGGAGCAGCTCTAGACACTGCAACCACTTTACTGGAGCAGCTCTAGACACTGCAACCACTTTACTGGAGCAGCTCTAGACACTGCAACCACTTTACTGGAGCAGCTCTAGACACTGCAACCACTTTACTGGAACACACTGTGCACTCTACTGGAGCAGCTCTAGACACTGCAACCACTTTACTGGAGCAGCTCTAGACACTGCAACCACTTTACTGGAGCAGCTCTAGACACTGCAACCACTTTACTGGAACACACTGTGCACTCTACTGGAGCAGCTCTAGACACTGCAACCACTTTACTGGAGCAGCTCTAGACACTGCAACCACTTTACTGGAACACACTGTGCACTCTACTGGAGCAGCTCTAGACAAACACTCTATTGGAGCATCTCACCGAATAAGTTAGCCCGGAAAAAGGTTACCTAACAATGATATGAAGGCTTGGCAAGATACTTCAGCTCGCCACACAATGCATAATCTAAAATGGTCTACTTACCATGTACATAATAATGCATCTAGTCCCTTTTTGTGCATTTGGTTATAATTATTGCCAAAGTTGTGCAACTCTTTGGGCCAGCCAGAATGAAGCAGTGACCATAAAATGGATTCCTGCTCAATAATACATGACCGTCATCTTCTCCTGGCAGGCTGCGTGGTCATCATGATGCTCATGAACTCGACTTCTCGACCCATCCTACGACACCCCATGATGCTCGAGGCTATCGCCATTTGGTCATCAGCTGAACTTCCTGACCTTTCCTATATAGGACACCCTGGTATTGGCATGATGCGGTGGCCTTAGATATATGGGTATATATATATATATATTGCATTATAGCTTTAATGCTATATAGCATTATAGCATTAATTTTGGTCACAAACTTACAAACTACAAAACATTTTCTTATACAACAATTAATAACAAACACTAATTTAGTTATCTATTGGAGATGGCCAGTTTGGAGGGATTGAAGCCAGAATGTGCTTGTAGCGATTACGAGGCCGCTTCTTGCAACGAACAGTCCTCACGAGTTTGTGCATCAAGTCACTAGGGAAAATGATCCTCTGCAAGTAAGCATAAACAACAATGCCTGATCATGTTCAGTGAATTCTGCACACATATACAGTATATACTCCCATCCTATCAATACAACCTTCGCTAAATAGGATATCACAGGATTCCAAGGATACTGGGACACACCACGGGATGTCCGTAGGGAGAGTGACGAACTATACAAAGTGGACCCTGAAATCAGTGCTAGTTAGGAATACTCTAGGGCAGAGTTAATGCTATTTAGTGATCATTAGGTCTTCATGCCAATAGCCTACACCTCAAGTCTTCTTGTTTGGACCAAAGGATAAAGGCATTTTAGGGCTATATAGGAGTAATCTAGAGGTGGGCTTAGGATTGAGGTATTGTATGACAAGGCTCTCTAGGGCTAGTAGTATTCTCCGGCTACGGTATGCTAGAGCAAAGGCTGGTGTAGAGGGATTCTCAGGATAGCCCGAGGTATCTGATAAGCCAAGGATATCTCATGTAAGGTTGCAAAAGTACTGGTCACTAGGCAATCGATATTCAAAATAAATAAATAATAAAATAATAGTAGCAAATAGTAATAATAATAATAAATAGAATAACAACAACAATAATAGGCAGTCATTACTAGCACACCTCAAGAATGAATGCAATGACACAGTACACGAGTGCTATTTCCACCAAGGCAATATTAAACGTGGTGCGAGGATGAGGCTTGATTTGAATGTGACTCCAGAACCACGGCCACCAAGACAAAGGGGCCACAGTGAAGCACACACAGATTGGGAATAAGATTGCCAGGCAGATCATGAATGCACCTGTGGCAAAATAACAACAACAAAACAACAGATCAAACAATAACTTCCAGCTAGATAATACTTACACATTTTACGCACTAAATAGTGCACCTTATGGCTCAAGAGTGATGCTATCATAATGAACAACAGCAGCATAAAATATCTCTTGCTTGTGTTCTGCTAGCTAGCTCATGTATGAAGGCAGTGCTAATTTTTTTTTAAATGAAAGGGACCAAAAATGCACACCAACACACATGGCTGTGGTTGGTGGGTGAGTCATGCAAAACTGAGCTCTGTATATATTTATACTATGCAAGTGCTGGTCGCTAAAGAGGCATTTATCTTATTGTTGCATCTATGGACGGATGTTACTTCAAACTGCTCAATGTTAGTGCCCACCTTGCTGGCTGATGTTATGAGCGCCAGGCTTTAACAACTAGCGAGAATAAATTTCAAGTTGATTATCGAGAAGGTCATTGTAAGTATATAGCACTACTTTGGAATGCCCAAGCATTATATCTAGTCACATAATGCAAGAAGTATGCACTTACAGTTGGTGTAGAGGGGCTTCCTGAAGGGAGCAGCAGTAGATAAGGCTACAGCCAAGCCAATGTACTGGAAATTAGCAACTTGGAAAATAACTGAGTTCTCACTGCTCAGAACGTTGTCGGACTTTGAATCCGAGATCAAAGGAACGTACCTACACACACACACACACGTGCATACATGTATATGCAGGAGTGAGACTAGCCAGGAATTGAGTGGGCATTCATGATGTGAGAAAACATCACACGTGTGTGACATGTTTTCTGACCTTCCATGAGACTCGACACTTCCATGGGTGTGCCTCTATCTCTGTAACTGTGAAATAATTACTATTAATTACAGGGCTGATTGAGGGCTGGAAAAAACAAACAAAAAAACTCAACTTATATGCTTTGTTCAGGTAAGACATAGTTTTCCTGCAGGTTTACCTACTGTCACCTACATTTCTAGATAGCCAAGTCATAGATCATATGGTGAGTGTAGACAGGCCAGAAGGCCTTGACTAAGAGCTGGTAGAGCAAAGAAGTCTTAGAATTCGGTGCATAAATGGCTCAAGATAGAAGAGCTCTGGCTTGTCTGTGGGTAGAGCAACACCCAATGAGCTGACCATCTACAGGCCTAGTGGAGCACCCCTGGAGAGCTTGACACAGCTAGCTTAGCACCTCAAAAGTTTGTTGCTCAAGAAATAGCATCGCTCAATGCTTTGTTAATGCATAGCTACCCTCTAGCTGTCTCTACTCCAGAGAACAACGTGCTTCCAGATTACCACAAGCATTAAAAGACTCAGTTTATATTCCTGGCGCTACACTTTAGAGTCCCACTAAAGGGATCACCTACCTGTCAAACCTGTCTAATTCAGTCCTCTCCTCCCTGTTGTTTCCTGACCCAGTTTAGACGTGGTACACTATAAAATCTGGCACATAAGCACAACTACAATATAAGTGCAAAGTGCACACAGCACTGCCACCTAGATTCTTATTGCACATCAGATGTGAACATCCTGTGCACTAGGGCTAGGGGGTGCCAATTACACCCTTTGTGGGTAAGAAAAGTAAAATCACCAGAACTGTGCACTACAATCTAGCCGACTATTGTGCTAACTAACTCGAGAGTGGCCAGGTCCTTACTGGAAATATAGTGGTTTTTAGTAGATAATTCATTATAGTAGTAGTATACACACTAATCAACAAACTCCACTAGTAGATGATTCATTATAGTAGTGTATGCACACTAATCAACAAACTCCACTAGAGATGATTCATTATAGTAGTATATACACTAATCAACAAACTCCACTAGTAGATCTGATTCATTATAGTAGTGTATACACACTAATCAACAAACTCCACTAGAGATGATTCATTATAGTAGTATATACACTAATCAACAAACTCCATTAGTAGATGATTCATTATAGTAGTGTATGCACACTAATCAACAAACTCCACTAGAGATGATTCATTATAGCAGTGTACACACTAATCAACAACAAACTCCACTAGTAGATGATTCATTATAGTAGTGTATGCACACTAATCAACAAACTCCACTAGAGATGATTCATTATAGTAGTATATACACTAATCAACAAACTCCACTAGTAGATCTGATTCATTATAGTAGTGTATACACACTAATCAACAAACTCCACTAGAGATGATTCATTATAGTAGTATATACACTAATCAACAAACTCCACTAGTAGATGATTCACTGTAGTGGTATACACACTAATCAACAAACTCCACTAAATGATCTCCGAACTACAACAGGTGGACCCAGTGCTCACCATGGCTGAGCCTTGAGGTAGAAGAGCGGTCCAACCTGAAAAGCGGCAACAAGGCCAACCTGCACTATAATGGTCATGAACACATGTAGTCCTGCTAAGGTCCCAGGAGGACGCTTACGAACCAGCTCAGGATATGGTCCCGTCAGCCCCACTGCAAAGATTACCATCACATAGATGCTCAAACAAAGAAATGGAAGGAACAAGAAGAACTTACTGACAAAGATTATGGAGAAAATTAAAACCAAGTCGACGAACAAGTATTGGAAATCACCGAGATTGGATTCATACTGCATTAAACAACACACACACAATTATTATTACTACATGTATCCTTTAACTGTTACTGCACTCTCAACTCCGCTCACTTTAATTGCAGTTCATTGAGGACTATATTTATAGTTACTCGTACTAACGAATGCAAGACATTGAGAGGTGAGCAAAGGTGCGATGAAGAAAGAGAGACAGGGGGAAACATAAATTATTTTAGCCTTATGCCCATCAGTGAAATCCTCTCATTGTGATTGCTCTAGCTAGCCTTAGCCTAGCTGAAGGCCTAATACAATTATCACCGTCATCACACAGTGCTTCTCGTAACACACCATTTATCACTAATATTCACTGGTCCATGACAATTGTGAATATCAAATACTCATATAACTACACATCATAATGGTACATCATAATGGTACACAAGGACACTACTAGCCATATATATATAGAAACAGTGAATATTAACCCCCCTTACAACATTCCAGTATACTATACATATATTATTAGCACAGCCTATTATTACACACGAGGTCATTACATCGAGTATTATAAACCTACTACATATAATATTGAGGCTGAAATGAATTCGGTCAGAGAATAAAGAGCCATGAACTTGAACACACTGAACGACGTCACCAACGCAGCTCTTCCTTCCCTGCAAGCACACACACACACCACAGAGGACACACATCCTATCACGCTACATGCAGCAAGAAACATTGATCACCAGTAGCCTACAAGCACACACACACCACATAGGACACACATCCTATAACGCTACATGCAGCAAGAAACAACACCAGTAGAGTAGAGTTCTCCCCATGACATTTAATTAATTAGACCAACTGTGCGCTATCCCTTTGAAATTGCATGCATAATGAATACTATGTTTTACTATTGTGCTACATAAGTTAAAGTGCATTTTTGTCAAATGGAATTATATTTTTTTCATGATGCAATGGAGTGTGTATGTGAGGTGGGTGTCTTTGGTAAAAAGTATTTGCACTAGTCAGTAGTGAAGTACACTTGCTGCTGTCAGGAATGTCTTCCCTATTTTTGCCACCAGCCTACAATCTTTGAAGGATTGTGTCAGAAATCTTACTGAGCATGCTCAATCAAAGCATGAGCTCCACCTTGGTGTGTACCTGACAGTCAGACTGCTTGGGCTAATTCTATTTTGCAGACTTCCCAAGCCTCCGGCACCTTCTGGGAGATCGTCTAAAACTCCCGGATTTGGAACCCATCTCATGGTTGCCCAGAAATAAGAAAAGATATCCCATGGAAAGTTATAAAACTCCCCTGTAAATTATGAATTTTTCTTCATCGGACTCTGCACCAGCTTCTGCCGTCTGCTAAGTTTACAAACCAAACCTTTATTGACATTACCAATTGTGTCATCGCCCCAGGCCAATGTCAACCAATCACAGACCGAGGATTACCTCATATGAATCACTATGATTAGATACACCACCACTCGAATCAAAGCTCGATGACATCATCCTTAGCTTCCTTTACCTCCACACGTTCCAAGCTTACGACAGAAGTATCGCCATGGCAATTTTGATGATTGTTAGTATCTTATAATTTCATCATGGGATCACCTGACTAGCACATGGAAATATGCAACAGGCTTCAATGATGTTGCAATACACTATGGGGGAATACACTATGGTGCTCTGACACAAATTAAAACACTCAATGTCATGATGTTGCAAGTTATATTGTTCCCGGACTGTTCTTATGGCTATTATAAATGTCGATATGCCTTCAGTTTCAAAGAGATATCGGATTGATATGCTTAAATGCTCTGGGGAGAAGACTGATATAGAAGACCACATGCCCAATTCAACAACATTCTTTTCTGGATGCAAACCAGGTCATAAAATAAAAAAAGGAAAGAATGATTTTTTTGAACATAAAGGGGAAAAAACAGGAATATCTGAATATTTCCAAGAACACTAAATGATGTTTATGTTCCCCTTCCTTAAAAACATTATTGCCAGTTAACACCTTCCACTAGCCTTTTTGATCTAGTGGTGCACATACAAAAAAGATAATGGCACTCCTTTCTGTAGCCTATCGAAGATTATAAAGTATGGATTCATGCATTTGATAAAAAATAAGATATGTATATATGACTTAGCTTAAAACACGCCCCCCCATTCATACTCTCCTCAGTACCATGTGGGTAACTGGTTACCTAATGAGAACAGGGATACATGTGATGTTAGGCACTGCTGAAGTGAAGGGAGATGCAACACTGGCCTCCGTCTCGGACAAGGATATTCCAGCATGAGCTGCCTTCAATGCCTGTGTACATGTGACACCATCACTTCAACAACTGTACACATGGCACCATCACTACAAGCAACTGTACACATAACTGTACACATGGCACCATCACTACAAGCAACTGTACACATAACTGTACACATGGCACCATCACTACAAGCAACTGTACACATAACTGTACACATGGCACCATCACTACAAGCCACTGTACACTGTACACATAACTGTACACATGGCACCATCACTACAAGCAACTGTACACATAACTGTACACATGGCACCATCACTATAAGCAACTGTACACATAACTGTACACATGGCACCATCACTACAAGCAACTGTACACAACTATACACATGGCACCATCACTACAAGCAACTGTACACATAACTGTACACATGGCACCATCACTACAAGCAACTGTACACATAACTGTACACATGGCACCATCACTACAAGCAACTGTACACATAACTGTACACATGGCAACATCACTATAAGCAACTGTACACATAACTGTACACATGGCACCATCACTACAAGCAACTGTACACATAACTGTACACATGGCACCATCACTACAAGCAACTGTACACATAACTGTACACATGGCAACATCACTACAAGCAACTGTACACAACTATACTCATGGCACCATCACTACAAGCAACTGTACACAACTATACACATGGCACCATCACTACAAGCAACTGTACACATAACTGTACACATGGCACCATCACTATAAGCAACTGTACACATAACTGTACACATGGCACCATCACTACAAGCAACTGTACACAACTGTACACATGGCAACATCACTACAAGCAACTGTACACAACTATACACATGGCACCATCACTACAAGCAACTGTACACATAACTGTACACATGGCACCATCACTACAAGCAACTGTACACAACTGTACACATGGCAACATCACTACAAGCAACTGTACACAACTATACACATGTCACCATCACTACAAGCAACTGTACACATAACTGTACACATGGCACCATCACTACAAGCAACTGTACACATAACTGTAAACATGGCACCATCACTACAAGCAACTGTACACATAACTGTACACATGGCAACATCACTACAAGCAACTGTACACAACTATACACATGGCACCATCACTACAAGCAACTGTACACATAACTGTACACATGGCACCATCACTATAAGCAACTGTACACATAACTGTACACATGGCACCATCAGTAAAAGCAACTGTACACAACTATACACATGGCACCATCACTACAAGCAACTGTACACATAACTGTACACATGGCACCATCACTACAAGCAACTGTACACATAACTGTACACATGGCACCATCACTACAAGCAACTGTACACATAACTGTACACATGGCAACATCACTACAAGCAACTGTACACAACTATACACATGGCACCATCACTACAAGCAACTGTACACATAACTGTACACATGGCACCATCACTATAAGCAACTGTACACATAACTGTACACATGGCAACATCACTACAAGCAACTGTACACAACTATACACATGGCACCATCACTACAAGCAACTGTACACATAACTGTACACATGGCACCATCACTACAAGCAACTGTACACAACTGTACACATGGCAACATCACTACAAGCAACTGTACACAACTATACACATGGCACCATCACTACAAGCAACTGTACACATAACTGTACACATGGCACCATCACTACAAGCAACTGTACACATAACTGTAACATGGCACCATCACTACAAGCAACTGTACACATAACTGTACACATGGCACCATCACTACAAGCAACTGTACACATAACTGTACACATGGCAACATCACTACAAGCAACTGTACACAACTATACACATGGCACCATCACTACAAGCAACTGTACACATAACTGTACACATGGCACCATCACTACAAGCAACTGTACACAACTATACACATGGCACCATCACTACAAGCAACTGTACACATAACTATACACATGGCACCATCACTACAAGCAACTGTACACATAACTGTACACATGGCACCATCACTACAAGCAACTGTACACATAACTGTACACATGGCACCATCACTACAAGCAACTGTACACATAACTGTACACATGGCACCATCACTACAAGCAACTGTACACATAACTGTACACATGGCACCATCAGTACAAGCAAATATACACGTAACAATCTAACAACAGTCTGCACCCTAGAGAATGCATGCTACATGTATCTCATAATTCACAGGCGTACAAGAACTGAGTCAGTTTCTAAATGATGCCCATCTGAATGAGAACTCAATTGATTATACCTAGCTTCACCTAAACTAATTATCTTAATGATGTACACTTATTACCTAATCTAATTATCTTAATGATGTACACTTATTACCTAAACTAATTATCTTAAATGATGTATACCCTGGCTTCAGGATGTAACACCTAAAATTAATGATGTACACTTATTACCTAAACTAATTATCTTAATGATGTTCACCTATCTTTAATTATCTTAATGATGTACACCTACTTCACCTAAACTAATTATCTTAATGATGTATACCCAGCTTCACCTTAACTATGTACCTAGCTTCACCTAAACTAATTATCTTAATGATGTACACCTAGCTTCATGATGTACACTTAGCTTCACTTAAAAGGAGGGACGACACCACTTTCCCCCCCCCTCTTTTTCCCCCTGTGGTTACAACTTTAGAGCTCAGTAGATTCTGCAAACTTCATGGTATGGACTTGATATATAGCTCAAAAGATAGGTCTCTCTGTGTGCTCTCTTTTGATACTAAAATATGTTTCATAGGTATAACTATAGGCAAGTTACTAGACCCTAAAGCGGAGGGACCACAAAAACCTGAATCGCTCCAACCTCCATAGAAACCACTCTGAGTTGCGAAGTGCAAAAAAATTAAAAATGGTACGAGTGGCTAGAGGAAGCTCTAGAGTACACAATGAGTATATTGAGTAGGCGTGAAAAATTTATTACCTAGTCAAGCGCGTGGTTGGAAAATTGAAGGCGTTGACAAGGCGACGCTTTGTCAACGCCTTCAATTTTCCAACCACGCGCTTGACCAGGTAATAAATTTTTCACGCCTACTCAATATACTCATTGTGTACTCTAGAGCTTCCTCTAGCCACTCGTACCATTTATAATTTTTTTGCACTTCGCAACTCAGAGTGGTTTCTATGGAGGTTGGAGCGATTCAGGTTTTTGTGGTCCCTCCGCTTTAGGGTCTAGTAACTTGCCTATAGTTATACCTATGAAACATATTTTAGTATCAAAAGAGAGCACACAGAGAGACCTATCTTTTGAGCTATATATCAAGTCCACACCATGAAGTTTGCAGAATCTACTGAGCTCTAAAGTTGTAACCACAGGTTAAAAAAAAGAAAGAAAAAAAAGTGCAGATGTCCCCCCTTAAAGAGTGTATGAGAACTTGGGAGAGGTGGTTCTCTTAATGATGCACACCTGCATTGGTACACTCTGCACAACTCAAACATCCACCACATTTTGGTGTTTGCACAAAGCAGTGGAAATGGAAGACTGATGCCAGCAATAACAGATCCCAATGCTTCACACGGAGCAATGGCCAACCTCCAGTAGACAGGCTGGACACTTGTCTACTAGATCTAGTAGCTATGCAGAGAATGCAAATAGAATTGAACCACCATACCTCCAGAACCCTCTCTAAACCATCGATGATTCAGCAGGTTACCCAAAATGGCACAGGAGGAAGGCAATCAAGATCACTTCTAAACACGCTCCCCCGATGAGGACACCCCTGGTATGTACGCTAACCTACTCCCGCAAGACAGTACTCAACTTCAGAAACAGTATATCCAGCCAGCTATCCTAGGAAATACTAACAATTCCTAGAGGCATGATAGATGCACCAAACATGTCCAACTTGAACACGTTCTACATGGTTTGCAGCGTGCATGCGCCAAGCAAGTTAAGAATAAGCTTGAGTTATGCAGTGTGTCTTACAGTTCAGTCCCTTACCCCACAGTCATTAGCTCCATCACCACACATGGCAACCCCATACCTGCAGCGGATTGAAGAAGATCATCCTGCATTTGTAAGTGGGTACAATACCACAATATTTAACATATATATACGTGTACATTAGTACACGTGTACATTAGCTCAGCGCTGAACAGAGTCAGTTAGTTACACATTATCAAGTTGAATAATCTGGTAGAAAACCAACCCTGAAGTGAACCACATCATCATATAGAGTACAAGTAGGACATGCACTTCTGAAGACAGACTTCTGCTTAGGGGCATAATAACATCAACATATATTCTGCTAAGTCACCGAACACATCTGTCGACCTCTCAGCTATACTTCCTCAATGCTATTTTAAAAGCATCAACTATTTCTATTCGACCACACCTCATGCGCATGTCAACTCTAGGGTTGGGTTTTCTGTGATTGGTAACAACACCAACCCCTGGTGGGGGGAGGGACCCATAAACTAGATAACAATGAACAAAGCCACAGTACACGACGTTCACTCCAACACCACATGTGTCCTTACCCAATCCCCATGAGAGCAGTGACCAGCTTGGCTTTCTGGTGCGGTGTCATGCGAGCAAACACAGTGCCCTTCACCAGCAGCTGCACACACATCACCCATACAGACAAAATGATAGCCAACAGTCAGTGATGGTGCTAATACTAGCAGTCTAAGATATTCTGATCATGTTGAGGAACATGTGAGGCTATACCACCGCTCAGCCAAAGCCCCAGGGAGAATTTATTCAATTCTATTTTATTCAATTCAATCACGTTCCTATCCACCTTAATCCCAGCCTGCTTATCCAGCGCTAAACCGCTCCATCCTCACCAATTATCAAAACTTACTCACCTCACAAATTATCATATCCGAAAAAATGTGGTTTCATATACTTGTGGTTACGATTTTGGATCTCCATAGATTCTGCACACTTCACTGTACATGAACTTGATATATAGCTCAAATGATAGATCTCTCTGTGTGCTCTCTTTTGATATTAAAAAAAAGTTGCATAGGTATAATAACTATGCTAAAGTTATACCCAGCCAAAGTGGGGTTCCTCAAAATCTGTGAGCCTGAACTGTTTGGTTGTGGTTCCTGATTTTAAAGTGCTAGCCATTGTTATCTGTGGCTAGAGGAAGTCCCACTCTACAACTCCCTGCTTTCATTTAGACTCTAAAACATAACGAAGTAGGTAAGCGAGAATGCTGGAGAAAAAATTGTTCACACCGCAGTTCCAAAAGATAAACATGTATGGCAAAGCAAAACAAAACTACCACCAGAAAGCATCTGCATTGGCTACATCTTGGTATGTAAATCAGGACTGTAGCATAAATGTAAGCAAAGATATGGTACATTAATGGTAAACCACAGTTACCAGATATGATACCCTTCTGTTTACTCTCCCCCAAGTGAAATAGCATGGACTCTTGATGAGATCATGTACAACCACATATAATTGCACTGCAGTGCGAGTGCACATGCTCTAAAAGAAGAGCATCCCATGTTCCGATGCATTCAGAATCATAAGTACACTGTATGTACTGTGTATGCGGTCTGGAAGTGTATGATGTCAGCAGACTGGCCGAGGGACGCGATGTAAGCAGGCAGGCACCCATGAAGGCCAAGCCTAAACTACCCTTACCGAACCGAGATATATCGCAAATGAGCTTCCAAGGGATGTGATGTGAGCAGACTGTCCGGCAGCAACTACCGTGGGTGAAGATGCCCATATCCACCAGTGTGGCAGCAACTACCTCGGGTGAAGATGCCCACATCCACCAGTGTGGCAGCAACTACCGTGAGTGAAGACGCCCACATCCACCAGTGTGGCAGCAACTACCATGGGTGAAGATGCCCACATCCACCAGTGTGGCAGCAACTACAGTGGGTGAAGATGCCCACATCCACCAGTGTGGCAGCAACTACCGTGGGTGAAGACGCCCACATCCACCAGTGCGGCAGCAACTACTATCGTGGGTGAAGACGCCCACATCCACCAGTGTGGCAGCAACTACTACCGTGGGTGAAGATGCCCACATCCACCAGTGTGGCAGCAACTACTGCAGGTGAAGATGCCCACATCCACCAGTGTGGCAGCAACTACCGTGGGTGAAGATGCCCACATCCACCAGTGTGGCAGCAACTACCGTGGGTGAAGATGCCCACATCCACCAATGTGGCAGCAACTACCGTGGGTGAAGATGCCCACACCCACCAGTGTGGCAGCAACTACCGTGGGTGAAGACGCCCACATCCACCAGTGCGGCAGCAACTACTGCAGGTGAAGATGCCCACATCCACCAGTGTGGCAGCAACTATGTACTACCGTGGGTGAAGATGCCCACATCCACCAGTGTGGCAGCAACTACTACCGTGGGTGAAGATCCCACATCCACCAGTGTGGCAGCAACTACTACCGTGGGTGAAGATGCCCACATCCACCAGTGTGGCAGCAACTACTGCCGTGGGTGAAGATGCCCACATCCACCAGTGTGGCAGCAACTACTGCCGTGGGTGAAGATGCCCACATCCACCAGTGTGGCAGCAACTACTGCCGTGGGTGAAGATGCCCACATCCACCAGTGTGGCAGCAACTACTACCGTGGGTGAAGATCCCACATCCACCAGTGTGGCAGCAACTACTACCGTGGGTGAAGATGCCCACATCCACCAGTGTGGCAGCAACTACTGCCGTGGGTGAAGATGCCCACATCCACCAGTGTGGCAGCAACTACTGCCGTGGGTGAAGATGCCCACATCCACCAGTGTGGCAGCAACTACTGCCGTGGGTGAAGATGCCCACATCCACCAGTGTGGCAGCAACTACTGCCGTGGGTGAAGATGCCCACATCCACCAGTGTGGCAGCAACTACTACCGTGGGTGAAGATGCCCACATCCACCAGTGTGGCAGCAACTACTACCGTGGGTGAAGATGCCCACATCCACCAGTGTGGCAGCAACTACTACCGTGGGTGAAGATGCCCACACCCACCAGTGTGGCAGCAACTACTACCGTGGGTGAAGATGCCCACATCCACCAGTGTGGCAGCAACTACTACCGTGGGTGAAGATGCCCACATCCACCAGTGTGGCAGCAACTACTACCGTGGGTGAAGATGCCCACATCCACCAGTGTGGCAGCAACTACTACCGTGGGTGAAGATGCCCACATCCACCAGTGTGGCAGCAACTACTACCGTGGGTGAAGATGCCCACATCCACCAGTGTGGCAGCAACTACTGCCGTGGGTGAAGATGCCCACATCCACCAGTGTGGCAGCAACTACTACCGTGGGTGAAGATGCCCACATCCACCAGTGTGGCAGCAACTACTACCGTGGGTGAAGATGCCCACATCCACCAGTGTGGCAGCAACTACTACCGTGGGTGAAGATGCCCACACCCACCAGTGTGGCAGCAACTACTACCGTGGGTGAAGATGCCCACATCCACCAGTGTGGCAGCAACTACTACCGTGGGTGAAGATGCCCACATCCACCAGTGTGGCAGCAACTACTACCGTGGGTGAAGATGCCCACATCCACCAGTGTGGCAGCAACTACCGCAGTGAGACAACCAAATTCCTTTGCCAGGGAAGATGCCCACATCCACCAGTGTGGCAGCAACTACCGCAGTGAGACAACCAAATTCCTTTGCCAGGGTTGAAGCTGGCCTGGGAAGGAAGAGCAAACTCCAGTAGCCAATGACTAGCACCACTAACAATAGTTATTAACTGAGACTTGGTGTACACACATGTCTGTACCACAAACCAAAAGTATCGAGCATGCCAGTGCATGTAGCCAGGCAACACACACAATTAAATAGAATGCACGTGGGCTAACCGAGCATATACATACATGGTAAATATATATATATATATACGCTAGCCGCAAGTGTAGACATGTACACCCACGGCAGGCTTATACTTACGAACTGTGGACACCTAATGAGGACACAGCCGGACAAGAATTGACACTGCCGACATGTATCTAGCTTGGTCATTACAGCTGCTCTAATTGCCTTCTGACTCCCTCTTTTAATGTGTATTACTTTCTGAGCTTTAGGGGTGTGGTACAGCCGACCCCACCAAAATCTTGCCTATGTCCCGTGGTTAGCTACCCCTGGTAGCATCTGCCTACAGAGTTTGTAGCATCTGCCTACAGAGTTTGGCCATTATGGCTGTTTTAAAACTTTGGGGCATGTCATGGCCACAGAGGAAGTGGCCTATTCCCACCAATCCCTGCTATGTTCTTCCCCGGTCGAGTTACCCTGATTTCCCGCTGGGTCCTCTGTCAGCTGCCATTGGGGACAAAGATAGAGCCTGGGATGTGTGCATGGTCAGGGTGTGTGGCTTCATAGGGGACAGAGATAGAGCCTGGGATGTGTGCATGGCCAGGGTGTGTGGCTTCATAGGGGACAGAGATAGAGCCTGGGATGTGTGCATGGTGAGGGTGTGTGGCCTCATAGGGGACAGAGATAGAGCCTGGGATGTGTGCATGGCCAGGGTGTGTGGCCTCATAGGGGACAGAGATAGAGCCTGGGATGTGTGCATGGTGAGGGTGTGTGGCCTCATAGGGGACAGAGATAGAGCCTGGGATGTGTGCATGGTGAGGGTGTGTGGCCTACGGGACCAAAACCCTCCCAATGTTGTTCCCCTGGTTGAGACGCCTATCTTCCCTGGCCCCACCCTCTCTTGGCCCTCTGTGTGGGCGGCTATTGAAGGCAGAGAAAAGGAACATACACACACTGACAACAGAGAGACAGAAAGGACCAAGAGAAAGATTAGAATAGATGTACATATATATACATACACATCCTCCGCAGAATCTGTTTCATGTTGTGAATAATGAAGTTTATTAATGCTGAACACTTCCTATGTACTACGATGATGAATGTCTTGACACTGACCTTTTCCATTAGCTCAGGGTAATGTTCAGAGACCAGAGCAAAGGACTTTCCAGAGATTGCCAGGTGGTAGGAGTGTCTTCTTGAACCAGAGTGCTGATGGAGAGGCATAGATGAGTCAGCTTCCTCAAGGTTAATACATGTATGATCATCTGTGACAACAAGATATGCATCAGAGTGAAGGCAAGATATGCATCAGAGTGAAGGTAAGATATGCATCAGAGTGAAGGTAAGATATGCATCAGAGTGAAGGCAAGATATGCATCAGAGTGAAGGCAAGATATGCATCAGAGTGAAGGTAAGATATGCATCAGAGTGAAGGTAAGATATGCATCAGAGTGAAGGCAAGATATGCATCAGAGTGAAGGTAAGATATGCATCAGAGTGAAGGTAAGATATGCATCAGAGTGAAGGCAAGATATGCATCAGAGTGAAGGTAAGATATGCATCAGAGTGAAGGTAAGATATGCATCAGAGTGAAGGTAAGATATGCATCAGAGTGAAGGCAAGATATGCATCAGAGTGAAGGCAAGATATGCATCAGAGTGAAGGCAAGATATGCATCAGAGTGAAGGCAAGATATGCATCAGAGTGAAGGTAAGATATGCATCAGAGTGAAGGTAAGATATGCATCAGAGTGAAGGTAAGATATGCATCAGAGTGAAGGTAAGATATGCATCAGAGTGAAGGTAAGATATGCATCAGAGTGAAGGTAAGATATGCATCAGAGTGAAGGTAAGATATGCATCAGAGTGAAGGTAAGATATGCATCAGAGTGAAGGCAAGATATGCATCAGAGTGAAGGCAAGATATGCATCAGAGTGAAGGCAAGATATGCATCAGAGTGAAGGTAAGATATGCATCAGAGTGAAGGCAAGATATGCATCAGAGTGAAGGCAAGATATGCATCAGAGTGAAGGCAAGATATGCATCAGAGTGAAGGTAAGATATGCATCAGAGTGAAGGTAAGATATGCATCAGAGTGAAGGCAAGATATGCATCAGAGTGAAGGCAAGATATGCATCAGAGTGAAGGTAAGATATGCATCAGAGTGAAGGTAAGATATGCATCAGAGTGAAGGCAAGATATGCATCAGAGTGAAGGCAAGATATGCATCAGAGTGAAGGTAAGATATGCATCAGAGTGAAGGTAAGATATGCATCAGAGTGAAGGCAAGATATGCATCAGAGTGAAGGTAAGATATGCATCAGAGTGAAGGTAAGAGATGCATCAGAGTGAAGGTAAGATATGCATCAGAGTGAAGGTAAGATATGCATCAGAGTGAAGGTAAGATATGCATCAGAGTGAAGGTAAGATATGCATCAGAGTGAAGGTAAGATATGCATCAGAGTGAAGGCATCAGAGTGAAGGTAAGATATGCATCAGAGTGAAGGTAAGATATGCATCAGAGTGAAGGTAAGATATGCATCAGAGTGAAGGTAAGATATGCATCAGAGTGAAGGTAAGATATGCATCAGAGTGAAGGTAAGATATGCATCAGAGTGAAGGTAAGATATGCATCAGAGTGAAGGCAAGATATGCATCAGAGTGAAGGTAAGATATGCATCAGAGTGAAGGTAAGATATGCATCAGAGTGAAGGCAAGATATGCATCAGAGTGAAGGCAAGATATGCATCAGAGTGAAGGTAAGATATGCATCAGAGTGAAGGTAAGATATGCATCAGAGTGAAGGTAAGATATGCATCAGAGTGAAGGTAAGATATGCATCAGAGTGAAGGTAAGATATGCATCAGAGTGAAGGTAAGATATGCATCAGAGTGAAGGCAAGATATGCATCAGAGTGAAGGTAAGATATGCATCAGAGTGAAGGCAAGATATGCATCAGAGTGAAGGTAAGATATGCATCAGAGTGAAGGTAAGATATGCATCAGAGTGAAGGCAAGATATGCATCAGAGTGAAGGTAAGATATGCATCAGAGTGAAGGTAAGATATGCATCAGAGTGAAGGTAAGATATGCATCAGAGTGAAGGTAAGATATGCATCAGAGTGAAGGTAAGATATGCATCAGAGTGAAGGTAAGAGATGAAGACACATCAACAACATCAAGTTCAGCACTGCTGATGTCTTATATTCATAACAGCAGTAACATCTAAAAACACAAGACATTCACAACAACAACAACAACAACAATAACGGGTGAAACATTCCTGGACATTTATTAAACTGTTCATACGCTATTTGACAGGACCAAATGCTTAAGACACAAAACTCCGTACAACTCAAGAAGTTCTCTGAGAAGACCATTGCACAGTGCTAGTTCAAGTTCAGCTAAAAGTCAGTGCATGTCGTAGGCCAAACAAGAAGGGTGGGCCTGAGCTTCGACTTATAATCCACAGGTAGAACAACTACAACTACTAAACCAGATAATCAACCTTGAGGCTGTGATCTATAGAGTGAAGAAACAGGTTTTCTACAAGTCAGATTTCCATCACACAAAACATGTTCTCCCTGTCAAGGCAGGCAGCAAGTCTGTTCTCCCTGTCAAGGCAGGCAGCAAGTCTGTTCTCCCAGTCAAGGCAGGCAACAAGTCTGTTCTCCCAGTCAAGGCAGGCAGCAAGTCTGTCTCCCTGTCAAGGCTGGCAGCAAGTGTGTCTCCCTGTCAAGGCAGGCGGCATATATGTATCAGGTGCAATGAAGTTGGAAGGTGCTTGATCATGTGTGGGCGTGCACTATATATGGTTGGTTGCTACGGGTGTCCGTGTGTCTATGTCCCTGAACTTCTCTTTGCCATTCTACTGGCTCTAGCAGCCAGTGACTCCAACAGCTCCAGAAAGAACCATGAGTGGCGATATGTAGGGTCCTCCCTTAGACTCTAAAAATGCTCTGAGCAATGGCTGCAAAACTTTTCTGTATGTAACACTCACTACAATGCGCAGCCACCCTGTAGAGCCATTTACAATGCGCAGCCACCCTGTAGAGCCATTTACAATGCACAGCCACCCTGTAGAAAAGCAATGCCCAGCTATGTACAGTACATAACCACTGCCATGATGCTGACGTGTGCCACGCTATAACTCGGGCTCCCTCGACACTCAGATGGCCAATGAACTACTATCAGATTTTCATCACACCCTAATCTTTCATCACACCCTAATCTTTCATCACACCCGACATGTCCACGTGTGGAAAAGTTCAACCAACAAAAGGCACAAAAAAAAATGCTTTTGCTGAAGAATATTTTTCTCGGTATTTTCAGCTGCCGTCGTCCCAAAATGAGTTGGGAAGTGGATCAGGCAATGGGAATTTATTAAATATTTAGCATTCCAGAACTACCTGATGGCATTCATGTCATGATCGTCCACTCCACCCTGCACACAATCTGATGTACGTATTGCATATTACTGGTGAGTGGTTCATGTGTAGACATGTGTTGTCATACCTTCACATATGTTGGGAGTTCTCTCTCCCACTAGCTGGTATGTGATGGCTTGGACCTGTGAGGGAGAAACCTTCACTTCTATGACCATACTGTCCTCATCCACCATTTTACACTTGCGGGCAACTGACACTGCAGTCAGGAGATTGTCACCTACAGCCAGAGAGACATGCAGACAGAGAGAGATAGAGATAGAGAGATAGAGAGATAGAGAGAGGTAGACATTTACACACACACACTAAGACTTTTTCTGTCTAAAGCATATCAATCTATCTATCTATATATATATATATACTGTATATATGCATGTGTACATTATCTATCAATCCATACATACATGTACATGTATATATATACTGCATATATGTAGATATTACATTACTACATATATGCACATGCACCTATTAATCTATCTATCCATACTCTCGAGATCTCTCTCTCTATATATATACAGTATTGCATATATGCACGTGTGTACATGCATCTACCAATCATATATATATACTGCATATATGCACATGCGTAATGCACCTATCAATATATACTGCATATACAGTATGTGTGTACATGTACATGAATCGTTAAGCCTGGTCATTTAGCTCCTCCACCAAGCCTGCTAAATTGCTTGCTTCCACCAGCCTGGTTGTTAGCACCACTAAGCTTGCTTGGTTGCTCGACTCTCCCAGCCTGGTTGTTAGCACCACTAAGCCTGCCTGGTTGCTCGACTCTCCCAGCCTGGTTGTTAGCACCACTAGGCCTGCCTGGTTGCTCGACTCTCCCAGCCTGGTTTTTAGCACCACTAAGCCTGCCTGGTTGCTCGACTCTCCCAGCCTGGTTGTTAGCACCACTAAGCCTGCCTGGTTGCTCGACTCTCCCAGCCTGGTTGTTAGCACCACTAAGCTTGCTTGGTTGCTCGACTCTCCCAGCCTGGTTGTTAGCACCACTAAGCCTGCCTGGTTGCTCGACTCTCCCAGCCTGGTTGTTAGCACCACTAAGCCTGCCTGGTTGCTCGACTCTCCCAGCCTGGTTGTTAGCACCACTAGGCCTGCCTGGTTGCTCGACTCTCCCAGCCTGGTTGTGAGCACCACTAAGCCTGCCTGGTTGCTCGACTCTCCCAGCCTGGTTGTTAGCACCACTAAGTCTGCCTGGTTGCTCGACTCTCCCAGCCTGGTTGTTAGCACCACTAAGCCTGCCTGGTTGCTCGACTCTCCCAGCCTGGTTGTTAGCACCACTAAGCTTGCTTGGTTGCTCGACTCTCCCAGCCTGGTTGTGAGCACCACTAAGCCTGCCTGGTTGCTCGACTCTCCCAGCCTGGTTTTTAGCACCACTAAGCCTGCTTGGTTGCTCGACTCTCCCAGCCTGGTTGTTAGCACCACTAAGCCAGCCTGGTTGTTTAGCTCCCACGGGACTGTTTGTTTAGCTCCCACACTCCTCCACTTCTATGGTGTCTAACTTGTTGCACTGCACTATTACAGATGTGTAAACGGTCTTTACAATGACAGCAAGCTTCACAGCAACATGCACACCCTAACCCTAACAACCCTAGTGTTACGACATCAACACACTTCTAAGCACACTAGAGGAAAGACTTGCACAAGCCACATGTCTAAGCATGCTAGAGGCAGGACCTACAGGACACATGTCTAAGCATGCTAGAGGCAGGACCTACAGGACACATGCCTAAGCATGCTAGAGGCAGGACCTACAGGACACATGTCTAAGCATGCTAGAGGCAAGACTTGTACAAGACACTTGCCTAAGCATGCTAGAGGCAGGACCTACAGGACACATGTCTAAGCATGCTAGAGGCAGGACCTACAGGACACATGTCTAAGCATGCTAGAGGCAGAACCACAGGAAACATGTCTAAGCATGCTAGAGGCAGGACCTACACGACACATCTCTAAGCATGCTAGAGGCAGGACCTACAGGACACATGTCTAAGCATGATGGAGGCAGGACCTACAGGACACATCTAAACATGCTAGAGGCAGGACCTACAGGACACGTCTAAACATGCTAGAGGCAGGACCTACAAGACACATGTCTAAGCATGCTAGAGGCAGGACCTATACAAGACACATGTCTAAGCATGCTAGAGGCAGAACCACAGTACACATGTCTAAGCATGCTAGAACAAGACAATGTCTAAGCATGCTAGAGGCATGACCTACAGGACACACGTCTGAGCAGAGGCGTGACCTATGGGGCACATTCCTAGATGCATACAGAACCTAGAGGATTGATAACCACGTCCCACGACACTCTCCATTCAATAGACACAAACTATATAACTTTGTGAGCTAAGTACGACTTAGAAATGTTGGAACAAGAATGCGGTCCAGTGATGACGAGGACAACCCCGTAATCAATTAACACATCCAAAGTTCAAAGGTTGTTGTCCACCTGATAATACCCCTAAGCAGCATCACAGATGGGCAAGAACATTGAACCTGGTGACGCATAGTTAACCCTAGTGATGCATAGTTAACCCTGGTAATGCATAGTTAACCGTGGTGATGCATAGTTAACCCTGGTGATGCATAGTTAACCCTGGTAATGCATAGTTAACCGTGGTGATGCACAGTTAACCCTGGTGATGCACAGTTAACCCAGGTGACGCATAGTTAACCCTGGTGATGCATACAGTAGTTAACCCTGGTGATGCATACAGTAGTTAACCCTGGTGATGCATAGTTAACCCTGGTAACACATAGTTAACCCTGGTGATGCATAGTTAAGGGAACCCTGGTGATGCATAGTTAACCCTGGTGATGTATAGTTAACCCTGGTGATGCAGTTAACCCTGGTGATGCATAGTTAACCATGGTGATGCATAGATAACCCTGGTGATGCACAGTTAACCCTGGTGATGCATAGTTCACCCTGGTGACGCACAGTTAACCCTGGTAATGCATAGTTAACCCTAGTGATGCATAGTTAACCCTGGTGATGCATAGTTAACCCTGGTGATGCATAGTTAACCCTGGTGATGCATAGTTAACCATGGTGATGTATAGTTAACCCTGGTGATGCATAGTTAACCCTGGTGATGCATAGTTCACCCTGGTGACGCATAGTTAACCCTGGTAATGCATAGTTAACCATGGTGATGCATAGTTAACCCTGGTGATGCATAGTTAACCATGGTGATGTATAGTTAACCCTGGTAATGCATAGTTAACCATGGTGATGCATAGTTAACCCTGGTGATGCATAGTTAACCATGGTGATGTATAGTTAACCCTGGTGATGCATAGTTAACCCTGGTGATGCATAGTTCACCCTGGTGACGCACAGTTAACCCTGGTAATGCATAGTTAACCCTGGTGATGCATAGTTCACCCTGGTGACGCATAGTTAACCCTGGTGATGCATAGTTAACCCTGGTGATGCATAGTTAACCCTGGTGATGCATAGTTAACCATGGTGATGCATAGATAACCCTGGTGATGCATAGTTAACCCTGGTGATGCATAGTTCACCCTGGTAATGCATAGTTCACCCTGGTGACGCATAGTTAACCCTGGTGACGCATAGTTAACCCTGGCATCACCCATGACATCATGGGAAGTACATACATGTACATGCATGTATCTGCATTCAGTTACATCTTCCACACGTTGCGATGATGAGCTGTTGGTACATGTCAGTGAACACACATACGCACCTGTGATCATGACGGTTCTGATGTTGGCTGCGATGAGAGATCTGATGACTGGAGTGGTCTCCACCTTCAGCTTGTTCTGCATGACTAACAGGCCAGCAAAGATCAGGTCACACTCCACACTATCACTGTGAGGGGAGAAGAGTACAGGTCACACTCCACACTGTCACTGTGATGGGAGAAGAGTACAGGTCAGGACACACTCCACACTGTCACTATGGGGGGAGAAGAGTACAGGTCAGGACACACTCCACCCTGTCACTGTGAGGGGAGAAGAGTACAGGTCAGGACACACTCCACACTGTCACTGTGAGGGGAGAAGAGTACAGGTCAGGTCACACTCCACACTGTCACTGTGAGGGGAGAAGAGTACAGGTCAGGACACACTCCACACTGTCACTGTGAGGGGAGAATAGTACAGGTCAGGACACACTCCACACTGTCACTGTGAGGGGAGAAGAGTACAAGTCAGGACACACTCCACACTGTCACTGTGAGGGGAGAAGTGTACAGGTCAGGACACACTCAACACTGTCACTGTGGGGGGAGAAGAGTACAGGTCAGGACACACTCCACACTGTCTCTGTGAGGGGAGAAGAGTACAGGTCAGGACACACTCCACACTGTCACTGTGAGGGGAGAAGAGTACAGGTCAGGACACACTCCACACTGTCACTGTGAGGGGAGAATAGTACAGGTCAGGACACACTCCACACTGTCACTGTGAGGGGAGAAGAGTACAGGTCAGGACACACTCCACACTGTCACTGTGAGGGGAGAAGAGTACAGGTCAGGACACACTCCACACTGTCACTGTGAGGGGAGAAGAGTACAGGTCAGGTCACACTCCACACTGTCACTGTGAGGGGAGAAGAGTACAGGTCAGGTCACACTCCACACTGTCACTGTGGGGGGGAGGTCAGGACACACTCCACACTGTCACTGTGAGGGGAAAAGAGTACAGGTCAGGACACACTCCACACTGTCACTGTGGGGGGAGAAGAGTACACGTCAGGACACACTCCACACTTTAACTGTGAGGGGAGAAGAGTACAGGTCAGGACACACTCCACACTGTCACTGTGGGGGGAGAAGAGTACAGGTCAGGACACACTCCACACTGTCACTGTGAGGGGAGAAGAGTACAGGTCAGGTCACACTCCACACTGTAACTGTGGGGGGAGAAGAGTACAGGTCAGGACACACTCCACACTGTCACTGTGAGGGGAGAAGAGTACAGGTCAGGACACACTCCACACTGTCACTGTGGGGGGAGAAGAGTACAGGTCAGGACACACTCCACACTGTCACTGTTGGGGGGAGAAGAGTACAGGTCAGGACACACTCCACACTGTCACTGTGAGGGGAGAAGAGTACAGGTCAGGACACACTCCACACTGTCACTGTGAGGGGAGAAGAGTACAGGTCAGGACACACTCCACACTGTCACTGTGAGGGGAGAAGAGTACAGGTCAGGACACACTCCACACTGTCACTGTGAGGGGAGAAGAGTACAGGTCAGGACACACTCCACACTGTCACTGTGAGGGGAGAAGAGTACAGGTCAGGACACACTCCAAACTGTCACTGTGAGGGGAGAAGAGTACAGGTCAGGACACACTCCACACTGTCACTGTGAGGGGAGAAGAGTACAGGTCAGGTCACACTCCACACTGTCACTGTGAGGGGAGAAGAGTACAGGTCAGGACACACTCCACACTGTCACTGTGAGGGGAGAAGAGTACAGGTCAGGTCACACTCCACACTGTCACTGTGAGGGGAGAAGAGTACAGGTCAGGACACACTCCACATTGTCACTGTGGGGGGAGAAGAGTACAGGTCAGGACACACTCCACACTGTCACTGTGGGGGGAGAAGAGTACAGGTCAGGACACACTCCACACTGTCACTGTGGGGGGAGAAGAGTACAGGTCAGGTCACACTCCACACTATCACTGTGAGGGGAGAAGAGTACAGGTCAGGACACACTCCACACTGTCACTGTGAGGGGAGAAGAGTACAGGTCAGGACACACTCCACACTGTCACTGTGAGGGGAGAAGAGTACAGGTCAGGACACACTTCACACTGTCACTGTGGGGGGAGAAGAGTACAGGTCAGGACACACTCCACACTGACACTGTGAGGGGAGAAGAGTACAGGTCAGGACACACTCCACACTGTCACTGTGGGGGGAGAAGAGTACAGGTCAGGACACACTCCACACTGTCACTGTGAGGGGAGAAGAGTACAGGTCAGGACACACTCCACACTGTCACTGTGGGGGGAGAAGAGTACAGGTCAGGACACACTCCACACTGTCACTGTGAGGGGAGAAGAGTACAGGTCAGGACACACTCCACACTGTCACTGTGAGGGGAGAAGAGTACAGGTCAGGACACACACCACACTGTCACTGTGAGGGGAGAAGAGTACAGGTCAGGACACACTCCACACCGTCACTGTGAGGGGAGAAGAGTACAGGTCAGGACACACTCCACACTGTCACTGTGAGGGGAGAAGAGTACAGGTCAAGACACACTCCACACTGTCACTGTGGGGGGAGAAGAGTACAGGTCAGGTCAGACTCCAACACTGTCCCCCCTTATTGGGTGGGGGGGGGGGGGGGGGGGGGGGGGGAGAGGAATAGCAAGCTTGAAATTAAATATAGAGCACTGCAGGGGGTTAGGTGGTGGGCAGGGAGGGGGCATTAAAAAGGTCAGATTCCTTAACAGCCACTTATTTATTTATTTGTTTAAAAAAATTAATATATACAATAACAACAATAAAAACAATTGAAATAAATTCTAAAATAAATCAATTTAAAAGAGAGAGAGCTTTCCAGAAAAAGAGACGAGATTCAATTATCATGTTGTGTGGCCGAATTCTCGGCAGGAGCTGAGGTCAAGTAGGATGGGCAACCTCCAGGAGGTGTGGTGTTGAAGTGGGGGGTTAGACAGAAGCCTAATGTTGTAGGCTGAGGCCATTGTTCTCATCATACAGGACCAGTTGGAATCCACTCATCTCCACCCTAACCTTGAGGGGTGCAGCTACACTGCTTAGAACTCAGCTTTGCTTCAACCGTTAGAGTGCACCGCAGTATAAGAGACTAGTTCTTGCCTCCCCTTCACAGCGCTGTAGCCATTCCCGGGATGCTCATGTGCTCATGTGTGTCCCCAGGAGAGGCCAGTGGTGCCGTAGCCATTCCAGGGATGCTCATGTGCTCATGTGTGTCCCCAGGAGAGGCCAGTGGTGCCGTAGCCATTCCCGGGATGCTCATGTGCTCATGTGTGTCCCCAGGAGAGGCCAGTGGTGCCGTAGCCATTCCCAGGATGCTCATGTGTGTCCCCAGGAGAGGCCAGTGGTGCATAGCCATTCCTGGGATGTTCATGTGCTCATGTACATGTACGGTATGTCCCCAGTTCTCAGTTATTGCCCTGTAGCCCTAGGCATGGCCTTAGTGTATATCTCTAACTGGTGCTAGGGAGCATTAAATGGACAAGAACTTTGAACCTCCAGAAATGGTCGCAGGAATCTCTGGATGTGCATATTCATGTTACTTCAAGGAAATAACACATTACAGCAGCTCCAAAATATAACATAACCTGGATTATCCGGACCCCAGTAATCCAGAAACTCAGATTAGTCCACGAGGCTAATTGGTATGTTCATGCACACATGAGGGGCGTGTCCACTCTGTTTTAGAGTGTGTATGTTCCAGATCATTTGCATCTCAAGCTGGAAGAGAGCATAAAAGAGAGCTGCTGAAGAGTTGAGTATGGCTGCAGCTGCCTGGGCCAAACATAAGAGAACCACACTCTCTATGAGGAGAACATGGAAGTGCCGAAAGTCAAAGCTGGCCGGGGAGTGTGGTGGAATTTCCAGCTCCTCTCTGCGACCTCAAGAAGAAGGAAGACAAGATGGCAGCTTAGGTGTGTCCATGGAAAGGAAAGTCACGAGGAAAGCCAAGCATGAAGATTCAGGTAAGATATACACTGCTAGCGTTACCCGAGAGATGATCCTGGTAATGAACAGGACTCGCCTTCTCAGCACCCAATAATCCTATCAATGCAGGAGCAGGGAGATCCTGGGAGATGCTTGGAGATGTAGGGAGATGCTTGGAGATGTAGGGAGATGCTGGGAGATGCAGGGAGATGCTGGGAGATGCAGGGAGATGCTGGGAGATGCAGGGAGATGCTGGGAGATGCTGGGAGACGCTGGGAGACGCTGGGAGACGCTGGGAGATGCTGGGAGATGCTGGGAGATGCTGGGAGATGCTGGGAGATGCTGGGAGATGCTGGGAGATGCAGGGAGACGCTGGGAGATGATGGAGAAGGCTTTGAAATATACTAGCACCAGACATTTGCTCAAGCAACTCATTTCTCCATTAAAAATAAAATAAAAAGATATGGGACTTGGCATGCATATAGACCATTTAATCATATGCACAGTGACAACAATGATCAGTGTCTTCAGTCCTTCCATGTACTACCTCTTCCCCTCATAAAGACAAAATTTGTAATCTCAAATATACGCGTACAGAGTCACTGTACATGTCTAATATGTGCAGAAACATCGAGGTGGATAATTAGATTCATGGCCTAGCATATAAATGTAATGAAGCTCAGTTATCCTCGGTGTGGTGAGTCCAGATAATTCACCAGGTTCTACTGTGCACGCGCACACACACACACACACACACAACTCCAAAATAAACACAGACTCTTTCTCTCTCCACACACGCACACACACACACAAGTCAGGGGTGTATTTAGGGGGGGGCGGGGGGGGGCATTCGCCCCCCCTTTTATCATTCTCGCCCCCCCCTTGAAATTAGAGATTTTTTTTTTAATAATGTCAAGAAAGGTGTAATACAAGAAAGGTGTAATAAGCTTATGATATCAGGTTCAAATGATAGGAATGTCAAACTGAGGTTCTTCTTGGTTTTCTCTGCCATACGTCCACAATCTCTTCAAGGTCGCTCTCAGAGAGTACTTCTGGTGCCTCTATAGCAATCCTCATAAGGTGAGAAAGGCTGCAGTCACTTAGAGAATTACGCAAACGAGTCTTGATCATCTTCATCTGTGAGAAGCTTCTCTCCACAGAAGCAGTAGAAACTGGAATCGATAAGCAGATGGAGGCAATCTTGTGCAAATTGGGAAACATGGCCTTGAGCATGTCGTTTGAAACAAGTTCTTTCAGCTGTGATGCAGTAGTATCCCGTGGTTGCTTGACTAACAGCTGGCGGAATGTTTTCCACTCTGTAAGTATTTCAGTGGAAATCATGGCTGTCTTCACTGTTTCTTCTCCATCCAATGTTTCTGCATCTCTATCTTCTCCGTAGTGAGCAATCAGTTTCTCAACAGACGTGTCTCCATAAGTGGGAAAAGATACTGAATCTGGTTTTGGAACTTTCCGTGGATCGAATATAGACTGCTGATACAACAGCGTTGGATGAAGAAAATCGGCTTGTTATGTTGGCCTTTAAATCAGCAACAAAAGGCTTACCAACAACATTCTGGAACGAAAGTATTTTATCAGCGTCAATAGACACCTTTGTAGATGACTTCAAGTCTTCAACGTTTTCAAGAAGCTCCAACACCCAGTTCGCTCCAGGCAAAACTGCATCATCCAAGGATTTAACAGTAGCATCAACAAGGAATGATATCAACGAGAGGTCAAGCTGCTCTGCCTGAAGTGCTTTGCTGAGCTTGGCTACTTGTGGTAGAGTGAAATCAAGCAAATATATAGCTGCAATCGTAGACAATTTGCAGAGGGCACCATGGATTCCAAGAGCTTCTGGCTCGTGGGACGTCTCGTAGATGTTCCCAATGGTGATTACAATTGCAGAATAACTTGCTTTGACAGCTTTGACACACCTTTCATGTGCCAGCCAGCGTGTGTCAGATGGCTTGATCACTTTCATTTCTGGAAGTTCAAGAACGTGCTGTACCTCCTTCAGACACTCTGCTCGCTTGGGGGAATTGCGAAAATGCTTCCAAAGAGTAGTCAATGTTCTGTAAACATGAGCAATTCCAGGAGTTTTATTGGCAGCTTGCACACAAGCCAACTGCAGTAAGTGACAGTGGCAGTGTATAAACAGAGCGTGAGGAGTATGTTTCTTGATACGTGCCTGAACCCCGGTCTTTCGTCCAGAAAAAGTTGCAGCTCCATCAAATCCCAATCCAACTATTCTTCCGACTTGTAGACCTTTCTTCTTTAAACAATCGATGAGATTAGAATAGATGGTCTCTGCATCAGCCTTCTTCAATGGAATAAGCTCCAGAAAGCAGTAAGTGACAGTGGCAGTGTATAAACAGAGCGTGAGGAGTATGTTTCTTGATACGTGCCTGAACCCCGGTCTTTCGTCCAGAAAAAGTTGCAGCTCCATCAAATCCCAATCCAACTATTCTTCCGACTTGTAGACCTTTCTTCTTTAAACAATCGATGAGATTAGAATAGATGGTCTCTGCATCAGCCTTCTTCAATGGAATAAGCTCCAGAAAGCACTCTACTGGTACACCATCTTCCTCCCAGCGGCAAAACACAGACAATTCTTCTACGTTGGTGACATCTGTGCACTCATCTGCCATGAGGCTGTACATAGGTGCCTTTTGAAGTCGCTTCAGAATCGACTCCTCCACCCATGTCCCCAATGATTCGATGAATTCAACCACAGCCACTCTTGATGTGTACACAGCATTTCTTGGTGCAGTTTCTAAGAATTGCTTCAAATGTTGGCTGCCACATCGAACCACCACGTCAACCAGCTTCTCAAATTTTGTCGAATGTGCAACTTGTTCTTTCGTAAGAAAATGAGTGAGTAGGATCAGGCACTTCACTGCAGCTCTGTTCTGAGCTCTTTTGCGAGCTAAAACATTCTGGAGTTGCTGTACAACTGTTCCACCTTTGGCTGCTCCTTTAGCTGCAAAAAGAGCTTGAGTTGCATGGATATGGAAGTCACTTCTCGCATGAGCTTTCATTTTTTCAACAGCTTTCTTCCAATTTCTGCAAGGTTGTGTGACCCACACTCCTCCAGTACGCTGCAGACCAGATTGCTTGCAAACCTTGCAAAAGGCACCATCGCTATCCTCGTCATAATAGAGCCAACTGAAATCTTTCTCCCAGCTCTTAGAGTATTTTCTCTTCGTGGATACAGAAGAGCGGTGTTTGTTTTGCTTGCTTTTCTTTGAAGGTGGAGGACTAAGGCTAGGACTAGATGCCTCGACATGCTCAGAGCTATATGTTCTGCTATCTTCGCTATCGCTGCTATTAGCATGAGAAGAGGCTTGAGAAGTACTTGCAAAGTATGAGCGAATATCCATATTAATATGAAGAGAAATCAGCTAGTAAGGTTTCTTTTATAGAGACTTTAAGACCATGACATAATGGACTGAGTTAAAAATACTGAGAGAGAGTGGGAAAGAAGGAGGGAACTGAAGAAGTGACAAACCTACAAAGGAGAACACGTGGTGGTGTGTGATGACTTTAAGACCATGACATAATGGACTGAGTTAAAAATACTGAGAGAGAGTGGGAAAGAAGGAGGGAACTGAAGAAGTGACAAACCTACAAAGGAGAACACGTGGTGGCGTGTGATGACATCATGTCTAAGATTAGACTTGAAGACCATGACATAATGGACTGAGTTAAAAATACTGAGAGAGAGGGAGTGGGAAAGAAGGAGAAACAAAAGAAGTGACAAACCTACAAAGGAGAGCACGTGGTGGTGTGTGATGTCATCGTGTCATGACACATGCTCTCCTTTTTCCAAGCAGCTACAATATCATGAGAAATATATACAGTCTAGCCATAGTTCGGTATAGCATAATGCCATTGGTAGTCAGTCAAAATAGCTATCCTCAGACATTGTAAAAGCAAAAAAAAATATGGGGGGATCTTCCCCCCAGACCCCCCTTTTACGACTTATGAACATGTTAAGAAAATATTAACAAAAATTAGGGCACCAAGTGACCAACCATTTCCACCCCCCCCCCCCCTAGAGAACTAGAGAAAAATTGTGTATGAAACCTGTTGTCCATGATTTTGTAAGAAAATGCATGGAATGCAACATAATTCGATTTCACAAAAGCCCACCTCCATTATACGAGTGACAAGTGACTATATCTAATCTATATATGCTGATTGCCGTAGCATGCAACTTCAGCAAATATTTAAGATGGAATGTTGTACTAAAGATTTTAGAAAAAGTGCATGCCATCATAAGTAGCAGCTATATATACAGTTAGTACTGCAAAAATACCTGTGGGTAAAACACTTTCGTACTCCACGCGGAAGCCCAGGGTGCACGTCCCCTTTCCGCACCATCCAGGCTCTCCGCCCCCCCTTATTTTTCCATATCTCAAGTTCGCCCCCCCTTGGCAAAATTTCTGTATACAACCCTGCAAGTGCACAAAGAAAGCAGAACCTCACCGGTTGGCTCTCTCCGCCTTGTGCCAGGGGAGATGGATGCACTTGTGAGCCAAAGCCAGTACACGGTAGCCTTGCCGAGTCAGCAACGCCAGCTCTTCTGCAAAGTTGCTCGGAACTATTCACACACACAATACATATCAACACTGCACCCTCTGCAGAACTGCTGTATATACACTCTCAATGAACTCTCAATTGACATATATACTGTAATAACATTCCAATAACCTTCTCAACAATCAACTTGAAGAAATAATTGTATTCTCTCGATGTTTTGACTAGATGCTCTGGCCCGTCATCAGGAATAATCGTCAGTCCTTCCATTATTCCTGATGAAGGCCAGAGCATCTGGTTGAAACATCGAGAGAATACAATTTATTGAGAAGGTTATTGTAATGCTTTGGAGTTAACACACAGAATGTTCGTGTGAGTGATTGCAACAGCAGCATATTCCAGGAACACACAGTGTGACATCAGTCTCCCACACACCCCTACTATACCTGTGTCAGGAACACACAGTCTGTCTATAGTCCCCCACACACCCTTACTATACCTGTGTCAGGAATGCACAGCCTGTCTATAGTCTCAGGTGCTCCCTTCACAAACACATGTAGACACTGAGGACTGGAACTCGGCATCTTCCGAGCAATGACGCTCATGCGCTGAACAAACATTCATGAAGGAGCCACATTAGGTCCAGTTCAGCACGCCATCAATCATTGAGTGGCACCATACACAGACAAACCATTGCTGTAACTTGTGTGAGTGTGTGTGCGTATGTGTAACAAGTGTGTGTGTGCGTATGTGTAACAAGTGTGTGTGTGCGTATGTGTAACAAGTGTGTGTGTGCATGCAGTGTGTGTGTGTGTGTGGGGTGGGGAGGGATGCAGCAGCATTCAATATATTGGCATGGCCACCATTTCAAAACAGCAGATGCCAAAACCATATCAGCATATATGTATCTCTGTTAAACCAGACTGACAACTTCTTGCCAGCAACACATCAGCACACCGGTGCATGCGCATGTGATATTGGGCCAAGCTAACCGAACCAGAAGCTGCTGCATGTGTTTGCATCAGTTGCTTTACTGAGTGTGCAGAGAGTAAACTTGCAGATCCAAATGGACCTGTACCCACAGAGGGGTGCTCGGATTGGTTAATTGGTTTGGATTACTCAAACTGTATAATTAGTTCTGAAGCTGTAATAATTTATACAGCACTGCATGTGTGCATGTAACTGCATGTGTGCATGTAACTACATGTGTGCATGTAACTACATGTGTGCATGTACATAACTACATGTGTGCATGTAACTACATGTGTGTATGTAACTACATGCATGTAACTACATGTGTGCATGTAACTACATGTGTGCATGTAACTACATGTGTGCACGTAACTACATGTGTGCATGTAACTACATGTGTGCATGTACATAACTACATGTGTGCACGTAACTACATGTGTGCATGTAACTACATGTGTGCATGTAACTACATGTGTGCATGTAACTACATGTGTGCATGTAACTACATGTGTGCATGTAACTACATGTGTGCACGTAACTACATGTGTGCATGTAACTACATGTGTGCATGTAACTACATGTGTGCATGTAACTACATGTGTGCACGTAACTACATGTGTGCATGTAACTACATGTGTGCATGTAACTACATGTGTGCATGTAACTACATGTGTGCATGTACATAACTACATGTGTGCACGTAACTACATGTGTGCATGTAACTACATGTGTGCATGTAACTACATGTGTGCATGTAACTACATGTGTGCATGTAACTACATGTGTGCACGTAACTACATGTGTGCATGTAACTACATGTGTGCATGTAACTACATGTGTGCATGTAACTACATGTGTGCACGTAACTACATGTGTGCATGTAACTACATGTGTGCATGTAACTACATGTGTGCATGTAACTACATGTGTGCATGTACATAACTACATGTGTGCATGTAACTACATGTGTGCACATAACTACATGCATGTAACTACATGTGTGCACGTAACTACATGTGTGCATGTAACTACATGTGTGCATGTAACTACATGTGTGCATGTACATAACTACATGTGTGCATGTAAGTACATGTGTGCATGCAACTACATGTGTGCACGTAACTACATGTGTGCATGTAACTACATGTGTGCATGTAACTACATGTGTGCATGTAACTACATGTGTGCACGTAACTACATGTGTGCACATAACTACATGCATGTAACTACATGTGTGCATGTAACTACATGTGTGCATGTAACTACATGTGTGCATGTAACTACATGTGTGCACATAACTACATGCATGTAACTACATGTGTGCATGTAACTACATGTGTGCATGTAACTACATGTGTGCATGTAACTACATGTGTGCATGTAACTACATGTGTGCATGTAAGTACAGTGTATTACAATAAACTAAAGGCTGATAGCTTCTTCTGAGTAATGGTGGTGAGTAGGTTCTTTGCTTACAGTACAGTATATCCATTGGATTTGCTAGGGTTAAGATTACTGAGATTGCACTGTATTCAATAACAACAGGTTAACTTGTGATCATGCATGTACATATATCAGGTTTATATGTGTGGAAATATATCAGTTTATATGTATGTACAGAGCAGGACAGTTCTGGTGTAGGAGCTGAGCAGACCCAATTATGCCAGTACATATGCCTACACACAGAGCAGGACAGTTCTGGTGTAGGTGCTGAGCAGACCCAATTATGTCCAGTACATATGCCTACACACAGAGCAGGACAGTTCTGGTGTAGGAGCTGAGCAGACCCAATTATGTCCAGTACATATGCCTACACACAGAGCAGGACAGTTCTGGTGTAGGAGCTGAGCAGACCCAATTATGTCCAGTACATATGCCTACACACAGAGCAGGACAGTTCTGGTGTAGGAGCTGAGCAGACCCAATTATGTCCAGTACATATGCCTACACACAGAGCAGGACAGTTCTGGTGTAGGAGCTGAGCAGACCCAATTATGTCCAGTACATATGCCTACACACAGAGCAGGACAGTTCTGGTGTAGGAGCTGAGCAGACCCAATTATGTCCAGTACATATGCCTACACACAGAGCAGGACAGTTCTGGTGTAGGAGCTGAGCAGACCCAATTATGTCCAGTACATATGCCTACACACAGAGCAGGACAGTTCTGGTGTAGGAGCTGAGCAGACCCAATTATGCCAGTACATATGCCTACACACAGAGCAGGACAGTTCTGGTGTAGGAGCTGAGCAGACCCAATTATGTCCAGTACATATGCCTACACACAGAGCAGGACAGTTCTGGTGTAGGAGCTGAGCAGACCCAATTATGTCCAGTACATATGCCTACACACAGAGCAGGACAGTTCTGGTGTAGGAGCTGAGCAGACCCAATTATGTCCAGTACATATGCCTACACACAGAGCAGGACAGTTCTGGTGTAGGAGCTGAGCAGACCCAATTATGCCAGTACATATGCCTACACACAGAGCAGGACAGTTCTGGTGTAGGAGCTGAGCAGACCCAATTATGTCCAGTACATATGCCTACACACAGAGCAGGACAGTTCTGGTGTAGGAGCTGAGCAGACCCAATTATGTCCAGTACATATGCCTACACACAGAGCAGGACAGTTCTGGTGTAGGAGCTGAGCAGACCCAATTATGCCAGTACATATGCCTACACACAGAGCAGGACAGTTCTGGTGTAGGAGCTGAGCAGACCCAATTATGTCCAGTACATATGCCTACACACAGAGCAGGACAGTTCTGGTGTAGGTGCTGAGCAGACCCAATTATGTCCAGTACATATGCCTACACACAGAGCAGGACAGTTCTGGTGTAGGAGCTGAGCAGACCCAATTATGTCCAGTACATATGCCTACACACAGAGCAGGACAGTTCTGGTGTAGGAGCTGAGCAGACCGTTGGTGAGCCCTACTGTATGCTAACCTCTAAAATTCAATGGCTTTTGCTTTTTATCATGTCCACAACAACCGTTCTTTAGAAAAATCAATAATATGTAATAGCTGTTGCTTGGATGATGACTAATCGAGCATGTGACAGCCTGTACAATAATACAAACGTTTTTGCTTCCATTTTTTCACACTAAAAAGTTGATGGGAAAATATCTGCAGGAAAATAAATGTTTTATGCAGATTTATTAAAAAAATGACCTTCCCATCAGAGCACATCCAATTAGATACCCTTTACCACTTAAAATCCTATCTTTCTTTAATTAAGCTGTCTCATCTCCCCCCCCCCCACCCCCCCAATTTTTTTCCTAATGGCAGAATTTTCCCCCCTTCCAGTTTATGAATCTACAATTATCAGAGATCCCACGGTGATTTTACAGCCTGGATTCCTCCTCACCCCTCTTCTTTCCCATCTTCCTGGAAGGGAAATATTGCCAAAACACGCATCCAAAAAAGCTTGATAGCATTCCTATTATTAGTCTTTTCCCCCTTCTTAATTAGATCATTCATCTTACTTATGTCATTCAAAATGAGCCTTCCATCCTCAGTATCCATGGCTACAGAATGAACTAAACTTTCCCAAAAATTGAAAAAAGCTGAGCTTGGCACTCTGTACGGGCGAGCACTAGCTTAGCCAAGCCTGGAAGGTCAAAGTCTTAAATTTGGAAGTGTGAGGAGGAAGAAGAGAACGATCCCAGAAACAAAGTTGACTCAACCTACCATCATGTGCTTGCCGATAATGGTAAGTTCACTTAGTCTTGTTTCTCATTGGCTGGTTTGGTTAACTCCTTGTAACATAGGTTCTCCAGAGGCAACTAGATGTGCGGTACTCCCACCAGCCCACAGCAATCTTCCTCTACTGCTTCCAGGAGGAAGATTAGTAACCCCCCTCCCCCCCCATCAGTGTTACAAGAGGATACTAATGAGGACGACTGATGTGTGGAAGATGATCGGCTCCCGTTTGTTGCAATTGATGGTTGAATGGCTGGATTGAAGCCTTTCTTTTTATGTTGCTGTAAGTGCAAGTCTAAGAACATTGAAATAAAAGGTTACGCTCGAAACATTACCGGTGCTGTGTGTGGTGATGTTGTGGATGTTACATAGTGCTAGTGGTGATAGGACATGGGTGAGTGTGTACCTTTAGCTGGTGTGTGTGTGTGTATGTGTGTGTGAACAATTATGCTTACCACTATCCAAAGAAAGTTTGAGTCTAAGGTCCAAAGACCGGTTTCTAAGAGTGTGTATAAGACTGAGTGAACATGGGGGGGAAACATTGGCTCGGAGGAAGAGGTAAGGGTTCACAGCTGACGATCAGGAGGAAGACGGCGTGGTGTAAGGTTCTGAAGCATTGACCTGCCTTCGATGAGGTCAGTGACCAATCACAAGTGAAAGAACAGACTACATTCCACCCCTAAAGGGCTAAATTAAACGTGGACACTCTCGTAAGCAGTCGACTTCTCCTAGCCTTGTGTGAACTTTCTACATTATACGTATATGTGTTTGGGCTTCTTTACAAATACCAGCTGTAATAATGATACTGAAATCAGTTCCTCCTATCCCTGAAAAGTAATTTTGGGGTGGGGGGTTGGAACAGCAATACCTCTCCATTCACACAAGCTGGGTCAAATTATATATATGTTTGGAATGCTCTAATGAACTCTGTGCACTCTGCTTTGTATGTACCACTCAAAGTCAATTGGGAAGTGGTTATGTTTACAAAACCACCTAAAAATCAAATGATTTATGTTACAATGTTAATCCTTCATATACACTAAAGGCTGGTTCACAACACTACGCTGGCCAAGCATTGCATCGCGCTGCGTGTTGTCAATTGACCTTTGACCCGAACTGCGCTCAACAAAGATGACATGCGATAGTTCTGATTGGTCCGACGCTGCGTTTCAAATGCTGGACTAGAAAAAAGTTCTAATCCAGCATCTGAAATGCAGCATCGGATCAATCAGTGTCCATCTTAGTTGAGCGCGATTCGAGGGTCAAAGGTCAATTGACAACATGCAATGCAACGCTCAGCCAGCGTTGTGAACCAGCCTTAATGCAGGTTGAGTGAGGTCCATATAGGGTGTATACTCATGATATATACTCTTAATATAATCCTTTAGGAGATACAAGTGTACAAGTTATAGCACTTGATCCACCAATTTTTGGTTTCTATGGCAACTAGCCACTCCCTTTTAATGTTGTCCATGAATATGCACCTCTCAAGAAACTGCAGAGAAAACTACCTATTTGATAAGCTAGATTTGAATTTTTTGTTGAAAATTAATAATATAACCCAGTGACCACACCCCTTAACCGAGTACCCGCATCATAAAACAAAAATTGTATTATAATGCGGGGGCGGAGTCATTTTCAAGTGACCGCCTCGTTCAGCACTAAAGAGGGGGTGGGGGGGAATGCCTGAAGCTTGGATGAGAGTTTGAAGAGCTTCACTATCATCTGCCCTAAAGCAAAGCGGTGTATTGGCTGCCAAATTATGTAACCAATCTAGTCTGCCACGCTTTAGTGATCGTTAAGAATTTGTGCTTCTCTATCTCAAAGGCTATCTTCGATGTTGAGGCAATGCTTAGCTAACGATCATCTTTTGTGACGCTCCTTCTCCTATAGAAACATGCAGAGATGGAGTGTAGAAGCTTTACCTGAGCTAAGGAAGCCATTAGACATAGGTTGGATGACCTAGGCGCTAGCAGTGAAGGTAGGAAAAAGCCAACTATAATTTTGTGCTGAAATAATTTTCTGTGTAGATAGAGGTAGATAGAGAGGTACATAGCCTAGGCTTATGCTTGCTGGTAATGGATTATTATAAGCAGAGCCCTTTTTTCTAGAAGTGCAATACAGCCACATAAACAAGTTTAAGAATTCAAAAACAATTTGCTATTTTTAGTGCACTAATCTACACTAAAATTGCTATTGACGCCAATTGGCATCTATCGCGGTTAAATCGCGGTTAATCGGTTAAAGCATACCTCCCACATTTTTCGCATTGCAAGGATTCAAGGCAGGCTTGGAGTTTTATGGAGGTCCTAGTGGGTGGCAACGAAGAAGCTACCGATGCGAGTTCTAGCCAATATACCAGCTTGGCTACTTGTTTCCTTCTATCCTTTGCCATCCACCATTTTTAAACAGGGGTCAAACCAATGAACCCTCCCCCCACAATTCCGACCTGAGCTGCCATATTTGGTGAAGTGAATGCACACACAAGTCTACTTGCAACACCACACCTACTTGTAACACCACACCTACTTGTAACACCACACCTACTTGCAACACCACACCTACTTGTAGCACCACACCTACTTGCAACACCACACCTACTTGTAGCACCACACCTACTTGTAGCACCACACCTACTTGCAACACCACACCTACTTGTAGCACCACACCTACTTGTAGAACCACACCTACTTGTAACACCACACCTACTTGCAACAACCCACACACTTGTAACACCACACCTACTTGTAACACCACACCTACTTGTAACACCACACCTACTTGTAACACCACACCTACTTGTAACACCACACCTACTTGTAACACCACACCTACTTGTAACACCACACCTACTTGTAACACCACACCTACTTGTAACACCACACCTACTTGTAACACCACACCTACTTGTAGTGTGGATGAAAAAGTGAACTGCTTCAAGATCCCAATTTCAAACTGTTCATCTTCTTGTTGCATCGGAGGTCGTACTATTGTGGGTGTGGCCACATCAAAGCGGTCAGTGTCAACAACTGAAGATTCTTCAAATGTCTAAAATGCACAACAAGCCAAGCCAGTGTTCCAACTCAAGAAATATCAGAAACATCATTACCAACATGGTGTAATTTTGACATGCATTTGTATCGTGCAAAACTTAAATCTAAGTTCGCAATGCACATGTATACAAATGTAGCATATGCACAGTGTACATAAATGAACAGGAGCACGTGCAGTAAATAGGAGCACGTGCAGAGAACAGGAGCACGTGCAGTGAACAGGAGCACGTGCGGTACGCATGGAGAGTACAAGTTGTAGGTCTAATAAATGCTCTAGCTTACAATTCCCAAACATGTCTATCATCTCAATGAACTCTCAGTTGACATAATAACATTAAAATCACCTTCTCAATATGCCTGATGAAGACAAGAGCATCTAGTCGAAACATCGAGTGAATTAAAAAAAAATTGAAGTTGATTATTGAGAAGGTGATTTTAATTTTATCAACACACTCCACCTTAGACAGAGCAACAACCCTTTACCCAGTTAGTAGCTTGAAACATCTTGATGTCCAGGGGGTCTCCACTGAGTATGCCTTCAATGGTGGTCAGAGAATGACAGGAGGCCATGGCTTGCATGAGCGGGGAAGAAGCAGACAAATCACTGCAATCCTCAGAGAATGGAGCAAACCTATCAACACACAAGAGAGTGGTATAGATAGATAGATACATCACATGGAGACAAGCTCTCTGCTGAGTGCAGCTCATCAGACAGCGTATTCATCACACTGTGACACACAGAGAGGCACTTGTGTTGTCAGACTGTATATAAATATATATATATGTCTATCCAGTTACCTATAAACACCTGGGTCATATTTAGCAGCCATCAAAATATTGTGTGTGCAATGTTTGCAGAGGAAGGTAGTCATTCTTGCACTCACATGCTTCCCTGCACCGGCCTAACTCCCATGACATCCAGAGTGTCCTCCGTCAGCGTTCCAGTCTTGTCTAAGCACACCAACTTGATCTTTCCACATAAATTGATCCTACATGTACATGTACATACATGTGAATTACAATGCAACAAGGTGATGTCATACACAGTGCCCCTGAGGGTACAGTTGCCCGTCCATTCAGAGGCCAGGAAAAGTGAGTCTGGTCAATAGCCTAAACCTGGCCCTGATTAAAGAGGTACCGTAAAGTACGCAGCAAGCGCCCGTGGCGTCCACGGGCGCTTACCTTTCAACCCCCAAATCGTAGGTGTGGGCGCTTGCTACATGTAGTGGGCGCTCAACTCGTGATATTGGTGAAACAATTCTTAATAACGCACATCGGGCTGTTTTGAAACAAATAAAGTCAAAGAGTTCAAGCAAAAAATATCTATCTATAGTCTAGGGTAAAATGTTATTTTGTTCTGGAAACTAACATTTAGCTAGTGCTATTCCTCAGGTTCACTGAAAGACGCCAAGTCGTTCACATCTTCATCCAAATCAGCGAACGGATCTTCGTCGCTATCTCTCTCCTCTCTGTCTTCGCTCAGCGTCGGAATGCAATCTCTAATTAGACTATCCTCAGAGCCATCAATGCTGTTGGAGATGCCACAAGAGAGAAAGGAACTCTCTATCAAATTTCCTGGAATTGACTCCCAGGCAGCAGAGACCCAATCAATGGCTTGTTGTCTTGAGGGCTGCTTGAGATTGCCATGGGATGTTCTACTGTTGCAAGTCCTACGCCATTCCATCCACAACTCTTTCATTTTCACTTTTAAAGGGCTTATTTATGGACACATCCATAGGCAGAAACAGTAAAGCTCTTATTTTTTGTCCTGCAGGTTATTAAACAGTTCAGCCAAGGTGGTACTAAAAATAAGATTTTTTCTGAACAGACGACAGCGGAACGCGTGCGTATTATTGCACACACGGTGCGGTTGAATAAATCTATTTCGAAAGCGAGGCATGCCTGCATTAACTTTGTCTATTTTATATACTTGTTACCTCAATCATTGTCTATAATAAAAATTTTAAAAAATTGAATAGAGGGGGGCATGCGCTTATATTACGATCAATTTCTATATAGTGTGCGCTTGCTACATGAACCCTACAAAATCCTAGATCGCTGAAAACAGCCTAGTGGGCGCTTGCTACGTGGAGGACGCTTGCTGCATACTTTACGGTATATTCATAGCGGCACTGTGGTTATAATTACATTTAAGCCTCACACATCAACTTTTAGTGAGCACGCAGACCACAGTGCTCACACATTATAAGCTGTTGTGCTTCTCACTGTCACTGGCTTGTAATTCATTGTGTATAAATGTACCTATGTACCCTGTACCTAAATCAACAGTCGATGCTATCTAATCTTGACCGGGTCCTTCTTCTGGCATTGCAATGCCTCCCTACTCATCATGTGCAGCCTCCCTGCCTATGCTTTGTATTGCCACCATGGCTATGGTAGGTGTGGATGCATCACAGCCTCCCTGCCTATTCTTTGTATTGCCACCATGGCTATGGTAGGTGTAGATGCATCACAGCCTCCCAGCCTATGCTTTGTATTGCCACCATGGCTATGGTAGGTGTAGATGCATCACAGCCTCCCTGTCTATGCTTTGTATTGCCACCATGGCTATGGTAGGTGTAGATGCATCACAGCCTCCCTGCCTATGCTTTGTATTGCCACCATGGCTATGGTAGGTGTAGATGCATCACAGCCTCCCTGTCTATGCTTTGTATTGCCACCATGGCTATGGTAGGTGTAGATGCATCACAGCCTGCCTGCCTATGCTTTGTATTGCCACCATGGCTATGGTAGGTGCACAGCCTCCCTGCCTATGCTTTGTATTCCCACCATGGCTATGGTAGGTAGAGATGGCCAGTGGAAACACAGAACCATCATATGTATGCCCAGTAGTGGCACAAGCTATTGGACATCATCCGAGCACTATAAAAGATCAAGGCTGCTGTCCTCCTAATACTGGCCAAGTAGCAGCCGTAGTCTTAGGGCTAGGCTAGGGCACCCAGGACATTTAGAGGAAGTGCAAAAGTCATAGTTGGCTATTTTTTAAATTTAGCTCTGGACATAATTGGATGATCCCGGATAATCTATGGCAGTACTTCCCCCCATAACAACTCCCCCCCATAACAACAGAGCCCGGCATAAATACAATGTGCGAAAACTATCAGCAGCAATAATACATGAAGAGTACATAAATAATAATAATAATAATAATAATAATAATAATAATAATAATAATAATAATAATAATAATAATAATAATAATAATAATAATAATAATAATAATAATAATAATAATAATAATAACAATAATAATATTAATAATAAAATAATAATATAATAATGATAATAATAATGATAATGATAATAATAACAACAACAACAATTTAACAACTATTTTTTAAGTGTAATGCTAATAATCTCACCTCTGTGGACTGATACAGAAGATGTTTTGCTTCCGCAGACGCTTGACTGCATAGACAGTGCCCACAGTGAGAGCGGCAGGCAGTGCGGGGGGGATGGCAATGGTGATCAAGTCCATGGCTCTGTAGAGGGTGAGCTTCACTGAGAAGTTCTTGAGAAGAAGGTAGGTGAGAGTGTATACGAAGCCAATTGAAGCTGCAGGAATAGAGGTGAAAAATACAAGTCATTATGCACCCTTAATCTAGGCAGGTCGGTCTCTTGCACGGCTCTCAACAAAGGAATAGTTCACAGCTGTCCGTCATACCTTGATAGTTGTGTGCACACATGAGCCATAAGCATGTGAGATAGCTGGCTGTCACGCTAGAGACTGAAGGTCTAGTTAGTATGCTGGGGTGAGAGAGAGACCACAGGGAATGCAGGTTTCTGTTTGCCCGGAAGAGATCAGTCTAAGAGTCACTCCCAAGAAACTGCTGGAGCTATGAGGGAACCTCGCAATAGTACAGAACCAAACTCAAGAACTTGTGGCACAGATGCAAAAAGGTTAGTGTATCAGTGTAGCCAGCGCTGAACAAGCTTACAGTGTCTTCTTGTCAAGTATGCAAAGATGCTAGCTAGCTGACTATAGAATCTCACCTGATAGTATTGTTATATGGAATACTGGAATAGGCTGGGTGTACCATGTGACTATTTTATATGGAATACTGGAACAGGCTGGGAGTGCCATGTGACTATTTTATATGGAATACTGGAACAGGCTGGGTGTACCGTGTGACTATTTTATATGGAATACTGGAACAGGCTGGGTGTACTGCGTGTATGGAATACTGGAACAGGCTGGGTGTACCGTGTGACTTTTTTTACACTCCTAGCCCCCCTGGATTTAAGACCCCCTGTATTTAAGAGCGTGTTCAGGCATTGAGAGGGGTGCTAAATCCCATATATAGACTTCCCAGGGCCACTGTAGCAAGAGAGAGGTGCTAATAGGCAAAAAGGGGGGGGGGGCAGGTGCTAACAGAGGCAAGGAGGGGAGCAGGTGCTAACAGAGGCAAGGAGGGGAACACGTGCTAACAGAGACAAAGAGAGGGCATTTCTTGGTTCTTTTGATTACACAGCTGAATTATGCAGAGAGTTTTAATAAAACTCACTTTTGGAAGCAGCGATGCCAATGAACATATTCTCAAGACAAGTATTAGTAATTCTTACCAATAATGGAGAGGATCACAATGAACTTGATGGAATCCGCATAAAACCTGAGGTTGAGTGGTTTAGGGAAGAGAATGGACCGCACGATGCCTCCTTTGGCTGTGGAGAACCCTGCAACACCAAGTAACAACATGAAGCAACATGCAGCAACACATCGACAAACATGGAAACATGGCTGTAAGTTAAATACAGTGTCCTATTGGAAGATATCCCCCTCCCCTTCCTGTCCCCGCCACCCTTCCCCTTCCTGTCCCCGCCACCCCTCCCCTTCCTGTCCCCACCACCCCTCCCCTTCCTGTCCCCACCACCTCTCCCCTTCCTGTCCAGTGTGACATCATCTACTCCACAACAACACCAGCATACTGTACATGTGCATGCATGTACATGTGCATGCTGTGTACCCCCAGGTCAATGCAAGATTGTGGTTTCATTCAAGAGGGGGGTGGGAGTGAGAGATGGGAGGGGGGAAGGTACCCCCCTCGACCCTGGATATATTTTATACCCCCTTATGAATGATTTAAGCGGTGCAACTGACAAATTTCTGCACATTGTTCCCCCAATAATCCCCCCAATAATTTCAAAACTTAGATCTGCCTCCCTCCACCCTCTGTGCATAAAATCCTATTAAGAAAAGCACTAATGGTGAACAAGGACCATTGTGAGTACACATGTATGTCCACATGCATGTCCATGCTAACACAGCTCACCTGTGCGTACCACGACTGCAGTCACCGGCGTGTTCCTATAGAAGCGGGTCTGTATGACCCTGGTCCCGCAGAACAGGGTGTGCGCCCTGTGGCTTTCCGGAGAGTAGATGTTTGAGTCTTGGGGAAGAGTTGTCTTGGTAATAGGGACACTTTCACCTGAAACATATATACAGAATAACATGCATGTATATACAGATATAACATACACGTACATGCAGATATAACATACATGTATATGCAGATATAACATACATGTATATGCAGATATAACACATGTATACGCAGATATAACACACATGTACATGTATATGCAGATATAACACACATGTACATGTATATGCAGATATAACACACATGTATACGCAGATAATTATAACACACAATTCAGGGTTTCATTTAGAAAATTGTCCAAGGGGGTGGGGGCAACTGGAGGAATCTGGATATTAAGGGGGCATGATGGTTAAAGATGTGACAAAGTTTCTATGATAGCGACACCAATCACAGGCAAAGACTTATGTGCACTGTGCACTCAACTTGGACTTCCATATATTTTCTAATAGGAACTGCGGTTATCGTCCAATCTACCTGCGATTTCCAATCTACCTGCGATTACTATTGGAAGGGCGGCTACAATTAGAAGGGTGGTTGATTGTAGGTGTGAAGGAGTTCAAGTACCTGTTTGGAGGACTTTTAATCACTCGGGTTCTGCTAGAGAGACTGTTAGCACTTAGCTAGAGAGACCTAGCAATTAGCTTGAGAGACTGTCAGTGTAGCACTTAGCTAGAGAGACCTAGCAATTAGCTTGAGAGACTGTCAGTGTAGCACTTAGCTAGAGAGACCTAGCAATTAGCTTGAGAGACTGTCAGTGTAGCACTTAGCTAGAGAGACCTAGCAATTAGCTTGAGAGACTGTCAGTGTAGCACTTAGCTAGAGAGACCTAGCAATTAGCTTGAGAGACTGTCAGTGTAGCACTTAGCTAGAGAGACCTAGCAATTAGCTTGAGAGACTGTCAGTGTAGCACTTAGCTAGAGAGACCTAGCAATTAGCTTGAGAGACTGTCAGTGTAGCACTTAGCTAGAAATTAGCTTGAGAGACTGCTAGAGAGACTGTCAATATAGTTAGTAATTAGCTTGAGAGACTGTCAGTTGTATCTAGCAGTTAGCTAGAGAGACTGTCAATATAGTTAGTAATTAGCTTGAGTGACTGTCAGTTGTATCTAGCATTAGCTAGAGAGACTGTTGGTGTAGTTAGCAGTTAGCTTGAGAGACTGTCAGAATAGCTAGTAATTAGTGTAGCTGCCAACAGTGTGCTGTGGTTAGGATGATGAGTAGGTGCATGGCAGCTGGTAGATAGATATGGTGTGAAGTCTTTTTGTCAGTCTTTTTAAACACTCCACACTGGCAGCAAAACACTTTGAATACTGGTCTTCTGAGCTGGCGGGTAAACTCTCAGAAGCTAAGGTCTTCCTTTGCAGGTGTGCAGGTGGCCACTGCAGCATGATGACTGGGAGGCTAAGGCCTTCCTTTGCAGGTGTGCAGGTGGCCATTGCATGATGACTGGGCCTTCCTTTGCAGGTGTGCAGGTGGCCATTGCATGATGACTGGGCCTTCCTTTGCAGGTATGCAGGTGGCCATTGCATGGTGACTGGGAGGCTAGAGTTGCTTGCTGTGGAAAAGTCCCTAAGATTTCTGGATGAGATGAAAGGAGTGGAAAATTCAAGTGTGACATTATCACATGGGGAATATCCAGGATTCAGTTCTGTGTGCCTTAATTAATGCGTGTGTCTTCTCAACAGCGCATCACCACTACAGAGAACAGTATGCTGTTGGAGAGCATACCATCATCAATTCATGAGCAAGGCATGTCAACAGCGCATCACCACTACAGAGAACAGTATGCTGTTGGAGAGCATACCATTATCAATACATGAGCAAGGCGTGTCAACAGTGAATCACCACTACAGAGAACAGTATGCTGTTGGAGAGCATACAATCATCAATACATGAGCAAGGCGTGTCAACAGTGAATCACCACTACAGAGAACAGTATGCTGTTGGAGAGCATACAATCATCAATACATGAGCAAGGCGTGTCAACAGTGAATCACCACTACAGAGAACAGTATGCTGTTGGAGAGCATACCATCATCAATTCATGAGCAAGGCGTGTCAACAGTGCATCACCACTACAGAGAACAGTATGCTGTTGGAGAGCATACCATTATCAATACATGAGCAAGGCGCATGCGACATCATCCACAACAAGAATTTTTTAAATAAATCGCACTTTTTTTAAAAGTTTTTGCAATCCTGTTTCCTCCTCGTGTAGGGACAGTTAACAACATCATGTTTGAGGTTGGTTGGGAAGATATCCGAGTAGCACTACCAGCCTGCGCTGCGAAGAAAACGAGAGATTCCTGATGAAGGCTAGAGCATCTAGTCGAAACGTCGAGTGAATACAATTTGAAGTTGATTATTGAGAAAGTGATTTTAATGTTATTATGTCAACTGAGAGTTCATTGAGAGATAAATTCCCAGCCGAAATGCAATACCAAATTTAAATAACCAAATTCCTTGGGGATCGTATCATGTTGCTACATATGTTAACATGACAGTGAGTGCATCCGAGTTGTGAAAATATGCCCCGACATTCCGTGGCTGCTATGTTCTTGCCTGGCGGCTCAAAACTGCTGCTAAGTGGAAGTGGAGATGTGAGAGCAGTTGCCACTCCCGCCACATGTGTCTTCCACCATCACCCTTGGAAGACTGTGAGCTACAGAGAAGAACATCCACACAGCCTAATGTTACCAGCGGCAACCACAGACAGACTGAAAATATAGTGGCTGCCTTCCATTAACTCGCGAACTCCATACTCTCCCAGTTTTGTACTTTGCATAAAGCACTACGTATTATTTGTCTCAGATGTAGACTTGCTTCACAGGAGAGCCAGCCATGGAGGGGAACAGGCTAAGTTAAAGCAAGGGCAGCCAGCCATTGGAGGGGAACAGGCTAAGTTAAAGCAAGGAGAGCCAGCCATTGGAGGGGAACAGGCTAAGTTAAAGCAAGGATAGCCAGCCATGGAGGGGAACAGGCTAAGTTAAAGCAAGGGCAGCCAGCCATTGGAGGGGAACAGGCTAAGTTAAAGCAAGGAGAGCCAGCCATTGGAGGGGAACAGGCTAAGAAAGCAAGGGCAGCCAGCCATTGGAGGGGAACAGGCTAAGTTAAAGCAAGGAGAGCCAGCCATTGGAGGGGAACAGGCTAAGTTAAAGCAAGGAGAGCCAGCCATGGAGGGGAACAGGCTAAGTTAAAGCAAGGAGAGCCAGCCATTGGAGGGGAACAGGCTAAGTTAAAGCAAGGGCAGCCAGCCATTGGAGGGGAACAGGCTAAGTTAAAGCAAGGGCAGCCAGCCATTGGAGGGGACCAGGCTAAGTTAAAGCAAGGAGAGCCAGCCATTGGAGGGGAACAGGCTAAGTTAAAGCAAGGAGAGCCAGCCATGGAGCTAAGTTAAAGCAAGGAGAGCCAGCCATTGGAGGGGAACAGGCTAATTAAAGCAAGGAGAGCCAGCCATGGGAACAGGCTAAGTTAAAGCAAGGAGAGCCAGCCATTGGAGGGGAACAGGCTAAGTTAAAGCAATGCATGGCACAATACCTAATCACTGAAAGATGACTATATATGAATGCTTCGGATACAGATTGTTTGGGGCAACGAGAGAGGCTGGCCAAATATGTCCAGGAGATAAACTGAAGCTATACATGTACTAGTTGTTGTTGCATAAATTGTTCAAATACTTTAAGAGGAGAAGTACAAACTTTAGACGTCTCACAAATTGTAGTTGTTAGAGAAGACCTCTGGAATTTCCACGTCAGGATATTACTTGATTCAGCGAATTTAAGAATCGCAGTCATCATTCCGGTTAGCACTTAGCCTATTCATAAATATTCATCCTTGTTAGTGAAGGGATTGAATTTTCATTCGTTTACGTTCTTTCAAGAACTGCGGCTAGACTAAACGATTTGTCACCCATTTCCTGACAAATAAACTGGCTCTTCCTTCGTCATTCCTTCCGACAATTATGTATCATTTTTAATACTACATCTCTTACTGTAACTGGAGCTAGGACACCGACAGCTGCCCAACTTGCCTCAGGCCAGAGGAAGGAAGACTGGTAAAGGGTTTCTCAGTTGAGCCACAAAAAGGCAGCTTGAGTTCTCTAAATGAAAGGGAATAATGACAGTTAAAGCGAATTTCCCAGATGGAGATACGTAGGAGCTCTCTTTCCCGCTTTTTTTCTCGCTACACCATGACGACGAGACCTTCAGTGATTCACCTGACAAGAAGTGAAACTGTACAGCTAAATATATACCACCCAATCTAACTTTACGCGGGGCCACAGCACGACCATCATGGAGGTCATCCAAAGGTCACCTTGCGCACACAAGCTTAACTTATTCATTCATTATTATTTATCCATCTATTTTAACTCTACATGTATGTATGCCACCGAAGATTTTCCCTCAAGCTTTGAGTATCCATAGCAACCTATTCTTCCAGATGTCACCACCACAAGAGTACCCATTCCTCCAGGCAGCCCACACCAGCAGAGAAGCTTCAGAACATCCATTGGCTGTCCTGCCTGTCAGAGTCACACGTCTCAGACAAATGTGGTCCCACCTACCTGTATCTCTATCCATGCACCTGGACCAAGCAAAGCCCAAGGAGGAAACCATTAGGACTTGAAAACCCTGAGCAAGGAGCCTGCAATAGACACAGCTACCACCACCTGTACACGTGCTGTTGTATGTACTGTACCCCAAAGCCAAAGCTGGTGTTGCAGGCAGGCAAAAGTCCAGCTTGTCTTGCGACCCCCCCCCCCCCCCCCAGTACACTGTACTTTTGGTACATGTAAGTTGTGAACCAGTAATATTTGCTATATTCTATTATAATGACCTTCCCGTATCTCTGTACTGTTATAAGTAGACCCTGTATATTTGATGGCGTCATGGTTCTACATGATGCCCTCTCTACTCAGCTAGCACTTTGGCCTTCAGTGTTTCTTCTAAGAACGTCTGTCTTTATCGCAGCTAGGATTATTCTCTGCAGTGAAGTGTACTTGCTTGTTAATATTGTACATACAGTACACGTCAAAATAAACTTGACGTTTCCATTTTGTAGCAGAAGGCCAGTACCTTGCTCCCTTGGTGGTCTAGGCCTAAGGTATGCCTCTCTTCATGCCTCAGCTGCTTACATCAGCTCTGTGACCCAATCCGGTGACCTAGTTATCAGGATCCTCGGGTGTACCCCTGATCCCTCCATCCATCTGGCCCCAGCCTCGCATGATCTTGCCTTGGCTGCCGACAGGCTTGATTGGTCTGATTTTGAGGCTATTGATGTTCCCTTACGACAACGCCCGCTATCTCGTTGCATCGACCAAGCTCGTTATGACTCTCTTAATTGCTGAAGCACCTGACATCCATTCAAAGGCTCTGGCCCTTTCTTGTGCCCTTCCTCATGCTGGAGACTGGTTAAATGTTATTCCCTCTAAAGGCCGGTTCATAATATGACGGTAGCTCAGCGTAGCGTCGTCATCGTCAAACCTATCGTCAATTATGAACCGCTACCGTTTTGACGCTGTGACGCCACAGAGGTTGACGATAGAGTAGACTTGGATTCTATTCCAACGTCTACTGTTCAGCGTCCAACCAATCAGATTGTTTTAGATTTTCACGTGACAATGGCGTTACGCGTTTCCAATTGAAGCTACCCATTTTACAATGGATGACGAGAAACTGGTGGAGGCAGTACGGTCTTATACCTACCTTTGGCAGGTGTCTTCGCGATCTTACAAAGACCAGAGGGCCAAGGACAACGCCTGGATCGAGGTTTCTGGCAAGGTGATACTAGCTATGTAAAATCTGTGGAAGGATAGTTATTTGTGGAAGGGTAGTTATTAATACTAAATTTTAAATAGGTTGGAGAGGACTGCTGTGTCCAGGAATTTATGAAAAGGTGGAAGGTTCTGAGGGACAGATTTGTCATGGAAAAAAAAGAAGAAGAAAAAAACACTAAGATGTCTGGAGATGCTGGACCAGTGGTGGTGTCCTGTTGGCGGCTGTTTGGCCCAATGAGCTTACTCACCGACACTGTGAAGCACAAAATGTTAGTGATTACCATAAGTTTGACATGTAGTGAAGTTGAATTATATATTTGTATAGCACCGTCACCAACTTTACTCCTGACACGTATGTTTTCTAGATATGTATGTATTCTTTGTTACACTGAATCTTGATGTGGTATAGACCTCCTACATCAGACCTCCCGCAGGAAAGCGAGGAAGGAAGTAACGTACATGTAGATGAGAGGACAATTGCTAGCAGGTAGGTTAGTATCCATCCCAAAATTAATATGACCGTTCTTTTATGTTCAACAGCAGTACTGCAGCAAGTACCCCAGGTACCCTCACACCACAACTTGACCAGCCACGCAAAAAAAGAAAACGACAAGTTGAAGTTGATGAAATGGAGAGGGTGCTCATCGCCCTGCAAGGACAGCAGCAGCAGCAAGATGGACAGGGTGCCTTTGGAGAGCATGTTGGGCCTCCATCTGCATGATCGGGAGTTCCGCCTTAGTCTTGATTACTGTTGCTAGGGCTTCCAATGTTCGATGAGAATGTGCCATGTCCCATCTGCCATAGGATAGCCGATTCTATGGGTGACCATCAAGTTGGTTGTGGTGGTAATGGAGATAGAATCCATCGTCATGACTCTATTAGAGATTCTGTCTTCTCTGCAGCCCAGTCAGCAGCTTTAGCCCCTAGGAAGGAGGTTCCTGCACTTATCCCGGGTACCTGTAGTCGTCCTGCCGATGTTTTTATCCCTAACTGCAGCCTGCTGCTATTGATGTTTCCATGATTTCAACCATGCAACATCTGACTCAGGTTGGGACTGCTTCCACTCGTGGACATGCGCTCACCGATGGTGAGAAAAGGAAAATAGCAGCTCATTCAGGAGCTTGCGAGAAGTCGGTGTCCTCTTCATCCCTTTGGTGGCCGAGTCTTTAGGCGGTTGGTGTCCTGAAGCAGTTTCCACCATCAGAGCTATTGGTCGCCTGCAGGGTATCCGGCTTGGAATACCTTCAGCGGATTCCATCTGCCATCTCTTTCAACGCCTCTCCATCGACCTCTGGCACAGTAATGCCGGGCTTTGGCTAAAAAGATTGGCCATCCATTCCCCAGCTGTGGATGGGGTCGTTTCATTTTGGACTTTTATTATTGTTGGTTGTTTTTGTGGTTTTTGTCTTGCTTTTGTTTTTGCTGTTGTCTTTTTGTCGGCCATTGTTTCGCTGGTGTGTTGGAACTTTTAGTAGCTTGTACATTATATGATTTTTTTGGTAGAAAGCCGATGATGGCACTAATAAACGGACAGCAGAGAAGTCAGAAAACACAGACAAACGCACGCGGTTTAAGCGCTTACTGGGCATACGCTTTACCGTTGGCAAAAACCAACAGAGTTGCAATGCGCGCCATGTGTCCAGATCACGTGACGCGCTACATACCACATGGGCGGGACCACGTGTCCACCACATTTATACCATGTGTCGCGCTATGGTGGGCAATCCACTGAGTTCACTCGAGAGGTTGTTGTTGAAGTACTGGATATGACTTTTGGGAAGGCTTGAAGGCTTCGTTACATTGGCTTGTAAGCTGGAGATCTTTACTGTTGACAACAACAACACCAGATGCCTTATGTCAACAGAGGCGGTTTTGGAAAGACACCGGAAACAAACTCAAGCAAGGGACATTGGCTTGTAAGCTGGAGATCCTTACTGTTGACAACAATCAACACCAGATGCCTTACAGTATGTCAAGAGAGGCTGTTTTGGAAAGACTCGGAAACTCGAGCAAGAGAGCAAGGCAGGGACATTGGCTTGTAGGCTGGCAGTATTTGGAGAAGAGGTAATGAAACACTGCACTCTCCACTTGGCAATCGAATATCACAAGAATTACCATCGGCAGAACTGAAGCAATTAAAGGTAACAATTCTTTCTATGTTTCCACATTTGTCTTATTTTTCCACATTTGTCTCCAGTGGAGCTGGAGGCATTGTGGGCTAGGTGCCTAGAAGCCATTCAGCAAGGATGGAGGCATTGTGGGCTAGGTGCCTAGAAGCTATTCAGCAAGGATGGAGGCATTGTGGGCTAGGTGCCTAGAAGCCGCCAGCAAGGATGGAGGCATTGTGGGCTAGGTGCCTAGAAGCCGCCAGCAAGGACGCAAAAGACTATGAACTGAACAAATAAATTGCAATTGATTTAATAATACATAATTTGATTATTATATTAATTTGCTATAAATGCAAGGCAATGTGTCAATAACTGTCCCTGAACTATTCTGCATACTTATAGAGGTGACCCTTGCGTTTTGATCACCAGTTGGCATGTGCATCCAAATCATTGTAGAAAATTAGAGCCCTTGTTTACTTAACACCATATCCTTGCCAGGAGTCATGTGCCATATCAACAAGTCTCCCCTTAGCAACAAATACCACAGCACATGATGAATGTCCACAGTTTCCCCAAAAGCCTGGATTCCAGCCACCAACTCTTCCTTAGTTTTTTGTTTTATCTCTCTCCGTATAAACTCTTTCAACTCGTGCCACAAGTTTTCAATAGGGTTTGCATCAGGTGACTCGTGGGTTTTTTCCACCAATTGATGCCACTTTCTGCAAAGAAGGAATGATGTATGCTTTGGATGGTTATCCTGCATGTACCGGTGGTGGTCAGGAAAGACATCCTTCACGAAAGGAACAAGCGTCTTCTGCAGGATATCCACATAAAGTGGAGCACTCATAATTCCTTCAAACACACATATTCCCGATCTTCCTCTCAGGCTAATTGCAGCCCAGACGTTGACCTTCACTGGATGCTTGGCCCTGCGATAATAAACATTGCAATTCGTATTGATAATAAAATGTACAAAGTGTTGATAAATTTTATGTACCTTGGTTGGGTTTTTTTTGCAGGTTCACCAACTTTACGGCAACAATATCGGCGATGACTTTCGAGCTGTACTGTACATTCATCGCTCCATATTACATTATTGAACCCACAAGCTGCCTCATGAACAAACTGTCATGCCCACTCCAACCTCTTGACCTAAGAATGCGGAAGGAGGAAGAATGGATGGATCAGTAATATTATGACTTCTTAAGATCTGATTTTGGCGATAGGCTACTAACCAACAGCACAGCTTTACCTTATTTACGTTCTGTATGAGTTGACAGTCTGCACTGCCTCTAAATGTCCATCCAAGGGTAGACCTGCATCTTAATATTGTGCTTAGGGACAATGGGTGTCCTTCCTTCTGCAGCAGGATAAATAACTGATGAGCGGTGGTCTCATCATCTGCTCTCATTTTCTCCTCTACTATTCTTTTGATGGCATCTGTTATTTTCGATGGTCTACCTCTACCTGGCTTCCTGGCAATTGTTTGACTGTCTGCTATCGCATAAAAAAGGAATGAATTTTGCCGTCTTCTTCCAAAATCCTGGCTATGGTAGGCGCTTGGAAGCCTTGTCCGTGCAGGGCCAAAATCCTTTGCTTTTTGTAGATGCTGCAAGCCATTATCAGGAAGCTCTAACGGACGGACGGGCAACAATTAAAAATAAATGGAAGACGGTGGGAGACTTAGCTAGGCTGAGCAAATGGCGGAGATGAGATTTGGCGATGGATAAATCGACGGAAATGACTGGAAATTAAGTTCGAAAGCTAGAACTTTTTTTAAGCTGCATGTAGTCCTTTGGCGGGCTGTTCGCTGTTGTTTCTACGTGCATGCGTAGACGAAGGAAACGTCCAGCGTTCCGGGTAAACGCTGAACGTCTGATAACAATGCTACACGGAGCGTTTATAACAAATGCTAGGCGTGCGAAAGAACGAGCAGCATCATGCTAACAGTTGAAACGGACGGAAGATAACCGGACAGGCAACATACAGTTTATTTTGATGTGTACTGTAGATCTATGCATGTAGAGGAGTTCCCCCAAGAAGGCACAGAGATGACCTATTAGAAGTCTTAGCATAGATGCACGCAAAATAATTTCTTCTTCAAGTGTACAGTGTTTTTTTTAGAAAATGTTTAGCAAGGAGTAAAAAAAAAAAAAAAATTAATAAAAAAGACAGAAAGAAAAAAAAGAGTACATTTGACATCTTCCTTGGCAAGCTTAGGCAAGCTTAAACAGCCAGTAACCAGCAACACACGGATGCTCGGATGCTCTCCTATTAGGACGCTGGTGATAAGACCTCAGCAATAGTCCACACCAGTTACCTCCCACCAGATCCAGCTCAGGTGGCTTGCACTCCTCCAGCTCCAGCAGCTTACACTCCTCCAGCTCCAGCAGCTAGCACTCCTCCAGCTCCAGCAGCCTGCACTCCTCCAGCTCCAGCAGCTTGCACTCCTCCAGCTCCAGCAGCCTGCACTCCTCCAGCTCCAGCAGCTTGCACTCCTCCAGCTCCAGCAGCTTGCACTCCTCCAGCTCCAGCAGCTTGCACTCCTCCAGCTCCAGCAGCTTGCACTCCTCCAGCTCCAGCAGCTTGCACTCCTCCAGCTCCAGCAGCTTGCACTCCTCCAGCTCCAGCAGCTTGCACTCCTCCAGCTCCAGCAGCTTGCACTCCTCCAGCTCCAGCAGCTTACACTCCTCCAGCTCCAGCAGCTTACACTCCTCCAGCTCCAGCAGCTTGCACTCCTCCAGCTCCAACAGCCTACACTCCTCCAGCTCCAGCAGCTTGCACTCCTCCAGCTCCAGAAGCTTGCCAGCTCTATCTCAGGTGGCTGTAACTCCTCCACTCCATCATTTAGACTGTAGAAGTACACAGAAGCTGAAGGAAGTATTTTAGAATGTAATAGTGCACAGAAGCCGAAGGAACTGTTTTAGACTGTGGAAGTTCACAGAAGCTGAAGAAACTATTTTAGACTGTGGCAGTGCACAGAAACTGAAAGAACTGTTTTAGGGCAGTGCACAAAAGCTGAAGAAACTGTTTTAGACTGTGGCAGTGCACAGAAGTAGAAGACATGGATTACTACTGCTGTAGACGATTCAAGATACATACAAATTTGTGTATAAACTAAAACAGCTATTGAAACGCTCATGACTTCAAGATGCTGCCAAAGGAGTTATAGTCGACATGGGTCCGTCATTTTTATAATCAATCTTGGAAGCCCCCCACACAAGAGATAGAAACGAGTATTCTAAATCAAGCACTGCAAGCTTCCAAGTAAAATAGAATACTTACAGTTGGCAATGAAACTTCATTTCAATAGTGAATCAAAGTCTAAATCACATCATCTATGTTTTAATCAGGACAGCCCCCTCCCCCAAACCCACCACCATACACACACACACTCCTGGTTAAGTACACATGACATTAATTCTCACATAGTGTGTGTTAATATGCAGAGGCCCACTCACCTGTTAGCATGGCCTCATTGGCGATAACCTGCCCACTGAGTAATGCAGCATCACACGGCACAGCCATCCCAGATGGTGGTACCACAAGGATATCCCCAGGCACCAAAGACTCGCTGGGTACACCCTTCACCTCTAAAACACACACACAACCACATGTCATGGTCATCATTAAAACATCATTATATGGGATGGGAGGGGAGTATTCCGGGATGCCCCTAGTGAGGGTGACTGACTATAGCATGGATATTGGAATAATTGTATCCAAGAATGCTTCGGACTATTCCAGGATGTCCCTAGTGAGGGTGACTGACTATACAGCAAAAATATTGGAATACTTATATCCCTGGGATACTTGGGACTATCCCGGGATGTCCCTAGTCCAAGAATATAATTACCCCTGGTCCTAGACGCTCTAGCCTTACCCCTGGTCCTAACTATAACAACCCCCAAGAAATATAACATGCCCTAGCCCTAGAATAGCCCTAGCCCTGACTCCAGTATCCACGCTATCTAGTCATCTTGGGATAGTCACAAGTGCCGCAGCAATCCAGGGCCCGCAGGAAATGTTGTGGAAAATGTTGGCCATGCATGACAAGTCTAGATGGAAAAATGACTCACCGAGACCATCCCTTATCACCGTGACGATGCAGGAGGACCTCATCATGTCGTGGAGCTGTTGCATGTGCCTGTGAGTCTGCACCAGACTGATGAGCACAGACACAACTGATATGAACACAACAGCACCTGCAGTCAGTACAGAGAACTATGGCACAGAGTCTGCACCAGACAGCTGATATGAACACAACAGCACCTGCAGCCAGTAACTGAGAACTGCAGCACAAAGTGTTGCGATAAATTTGCTACCAAATACAGTATATTTTAAATAGAGCTATCACACGCTTTTGCACACTGACACAGTAGACTTAGCTATTGCACACTGACACAGTAGACTTAGCTATTGCACACTGACACAGTAGACTTAGCTATTGCACACTGACACAGTAGACTTAGCTATTGCACACTGACACAGTAGACTTAGCTATTGCACACTGACACAGTAGACTTAGCTATTGCACACTGACACAGTAGACTTAGCTATTGCACACTGACACAGTAGACTTAGCTATTGCACACTGACACAGTAGACTTAGCTATTGCACACTGACACAGTAGACTTAGCTATTGCACACTGACACAGTAGACTTAGCTATTGCACACTGACACAGTAGACTTAGCTATTGCACACTGACACAGTAGACTTAGCTATTGCACACTGACACAGTAGACTTAGCTATTGCACACTGACACAGTAGACTTAGCTATTGCACACTGACACAGTAGACTTAGCTATTGCACACTGACACAGTAGACTTAGCTATTGCACACTGACACAGTAGACTTAGCTATTGCACACTGACACAGTAGACTTAGCTATTGCACACTGACACAGTAGACTTAGCTATTGCACACTGACACAGTAGACTTAGCTATTGCACACTGACACAGTAGACTTAGCTATTGCACACTGACACAGTAGACTTAGCTATTGCACACTGACACAGTAGACTTAGCTATTGCACACTGACACAGTAGACTTAGCTATTGCACACTGACACAGTAGACTTAGCTATTGCACACTGACACAGTACACTTAGCTATTGCACACTGACACAGTAGACTTAGCTATTGCACACTGACACAGTAGACTTAGCTATTGCACACTGACACAGTACACTTAGCTATTGCACACTGACACAGTAGACTTAGCTATTGCACACTGACACAGTAGACTTAGCTATTGCACACTGACACAGTAGACTTAGCTATTGCACACTGACACAGTAGACTTAGCTATTGCACACTGACACAGTAGACTTAGCTATTGCACACTGACACAGTAGACTTAGCTATTGCACACTGACACAGTAGACTTAGCTATTGCACACTGACACAGTAGACTTAGCTATTGCACACTGACACAGTAGACTTAGCTATTGCACACTGACACAGTAGACTTAGCTATTGCACACTGACACAGTAGACTTAGCTATTGCACACTGACACAGTAGACTTAGCTATTGCACACTGACACAGTAGACTTAGCTATTGCACACTGACACAGTAGACTTAGCTATTGCACACTGACACAGTAGACTTAGCTATTGCACACCGACACAGTAGACTTAGCTATTGCACACTGACACAGTAGACTTAGCTATTGCACACTGACACAGTAGACTTAGCTATTGCACACTGACACAGTAGACTTAGCTATTGCACATTTGCTAGATATTGCACACTGACAGTTGAATCTTGAAAGTAGCTGTGACCTCTGTCTGACCTTGCCACTATATGTGGGTCACAGAGTTTCCTGCTTGACTCCTCCCTAGACTTGCAGCAACTGCTTGATCACCATAAGCTTCTCTCTCTGCACCAACAGAAAGCTACACTCCACTCTCACCTGCTAACAACTTGTTGCCACAAATATTTATCAACATCCTCCACTTGGCAAGCTCAAAACCAATTAGCTAACTAAATAAGTGCAAACAACATGAAACACTTCTTGTAGTATACTACTCACCTGCATAGCTCCACTAGCTACAAGTCTTGTACACCTAATACCAGCTAGAGCTTTGGATACAGGATTATGGATGTAGGCTGGGGGGGGGGGGGGGGGGGGGGGACATATCTGATCTCTGGACATCCTTCCATGTCAGCACTGGATTCCCTCTGGGGGGCACCAATACACCTCAACAATGAATTTTTTCCCATCCTTCCCCCCCCCCCCCCCTCCCACTCCAAACCCAATCTGTTGTTTTGCCAGAACTCCAAGCTACACACTTTGCTATGCATGACCTAGAGTTACACAGTTACAAACACGCAGCTCTATTCTGCCCTCCTTTCATTCCCTTAAATTCATTCCACGATCTCCGGTCTCCGTTTCTTTAGTTGTGTCCCCTTCAGAATGTGGGGGAGCTACAAGGGAAGCTGGAGAGAGAGGGAGGGGAAGGCAATGGTGCAGAAAACCAACTGTTCGTGAAGAGATCTCCAAGCGTAACTTTTCAGTGTCGACACATGCTTGTTGCCTCACGCACACTTGAATGGCTTTTGTTAGGGGTGGAGTTAGGGGTGGAGTTAAGAGCTAATTACAAGTGGCATCCTGTGGTTAATTTTATGCATGCACGTACACAGATTTTTCACTCATCCTTGCAACATCCCCCCCCCCCCCCCCCCCCCCCCCCCCCCCCCATTCCACAGTCAGCATGAAAACATGAAATTAAATGAGTTGGAGTGAAATGCACACAGTGAAATGATGTCATATGGCACATGATCAATCACCATGACAACTGTCCCATGTATGTATGTACCAGCATAATAGTAGTATTCTGAAGAAGACCACAGTATCACAGCGAAAACCTGAAATATGTAGAATGGGTGGAGCACTTCCTTGAAGAACAGCACATGGTAAGGCTGCACAGGAACATCAATGGAGTTCGGGCCAAACTCCAAGAATCTACACACAACACACATGCACAAAAAACAAAGCATTTGAATGCAACATACATACCTGCACACAACATGCCTGCACACAACATGCCTGCACACAACATGCATGCACACAACATGTCTGACACAACATGCCTGCACACAACATGCATGCACACAACATACCTGCACACAACACACAACATGCCTGCACACAACATGCCTGCACACAACATGCCTGCACACAACATACCTGCACACAACATACCTGCACACAACATACCTGCACACAACATGCATGCACACAACATGCATGCATACAACATGCATGCATACAACATGCCTGCATACAAATATCACAACTGGTTTGTAGGAGAAATCAATTCAAGGTTTTCAAGGATCGACCTCTCAGCTCAGATGTTACACACACGAAAGTCATCTGCACACACCAGACACCAGCTTGTAAGCTATACCACCAACCACCTGCTGTGAGCTAGAGAAATGCCAAAAAAGATAGCAGAGTCTTGGACATCTCCTGCCCTTTGGGATCTGACACATAGTGAGGACGCCCTACTTGCCCTTGGATAGTCTGGTGGCCGTGGGTCCGGTGTGGACTCCATACGCCCTGTACTTGCCTGAGTCAGGTAGCCACTGGTCTAGTCTGGACTCCATACTTGCCTGGAGTCAGCTAGCCACTGGTCTAGTGTGGACTCCATACTTGCCTGGAGTCAGCTAGCCACTGGTCTAGTGTGGACTCCATACTTGCCTGGAGTCAGCTAGCCACTGGTCTAGTGTGGACTCCATACTTGCCTGGAGTCAGCTAGCCACTGGTCTAGTGTGGACTCCATACTTGCCTGGAGTCAGCTAGCCACTGGTCTAGTGTGGACTCCATACTTGCCTGGAGCTAAGTACTTAGCAGATGGCTTAATATGGCAAAATCAATGCTTATTTTGTGCTTAGCAAAATAATGCTGAGTAAGCAAGATTTTTTTTGTGGGCAAGGTAATTTTTTTCAATAGGTGTGCTCTATATGTATTTCTATCTCTAGAACAGTGGTTCCCAAACTTTTTCCTGCAGTGTACCCCTAACAACATAAATGCACCATGTGCTTACCTCTCCGTAAAGGACTAGCGTACTCACACACAACGAAGCAAAAGGTGTATTTATTTATTGTTCGGTCGATTGTCGATTCTTTGGACTAGCTGAGAGGCGTTGAGGGATTAAGCTCAGTACTCCTCTGATATGCTGCCGCCAGAGAAAGTCCCCTGTAAAGACTGATAAGAGTTTTAAGTCTATTTTAATTGTCAATCAATGAAAAGTCTCCTTTACCACTCAGAAGCTCCCCTTTTATAGGTTACCTCTTGTCGGTTCAGGATGCAACCATATATGGTGATATTACAAGGTGTGATTATGATTCTGTCCAATCAGGATGATACACATGCAACTATTAACAATATTAATCAGTGTCTCGGACTAAAGTGTTAACGGGATAAGATATATTATAACAAGGTATGATTTATATTGCATGCAAGAGTTCATAGATTGTAATTACGATTCTTCCCTCTTCTGTCTGGTCTGGTCCTGACACTAGCGTTAATTAATGGGATGGGTGTGCTTGATGTCTCATAGCCAAGCACTCAATTTGGGGTACAGTCTTCGACAGAGCAACTCTGAGGTCGGCTTCTACAGCCAGTCTGGCACGATGTTTGGTCTTGATAAGGCACAAGGATGAGAATCCCTGCTCACACAGATAGGTGCTTGGAAACACTAGCAAGGACTTCACAACATGAGTAGAAACAAGAGGATAAGATTCAGCCAATTTCGACCAAAACTTGACTAGGGAAAGAGTCTCATAGGCTGTGGAGTCATTGATTAAGGGGGTGCTAGGGGTACTTTAAAAAAAAAGTTAACCTCAAATACAACTGATCATAACTTTTTTATTTCTACTCCTATGAACATAATTTTGCTATCAAAAGATAGCCCACTTGTCATGCTTTCAAATGATATGCATATCATATACTTTCTTTTTGTCCTCCTTCAAGGTAACTCAAAGAAGCAAGCACCATTGAAGAAGATGCCGCCCACTCCCCACCCTTACTAGTATTTTGTATTGGCTTGTAATTGCTTCAGTGGCTAGAGCATGCATAGTGCTACAAATTGAATGGTTTAGAATCTTTTTTTTTTAATCCACTAGTAATGGCGAGTACAAATGTAAAATTTTACCTTAGATCATCATTAGATCATCAATAACTTCACAAAAGAGGCAATGATTTTTTTTTGAAACCATTCAATTTGTAGAGTAAAGACAGAGCTACAAAATGGTATAAAATGTTAGACATAAATTTTTTATTCGAATGAGTTATTGTGGGCGGGAGGCAAGGAGTCAACATTTTTGACCCAAAAAAGTTATGGCAATGTAAACATTGAAGTTTGGGTTTGCACTTGCACTGACAGGGGAGTTGCACTGACAGGGGAGACAGCTGCATTCTCCCCCCCCCCCCCCCCCTTTTTTAACTTGTGTTTACAACTTTAGAGCTCGGTAGATTCTGCAAACTTCATTGTATGGACTTGATATATAGCTCAAAAGATAGGTCTCTCTGTGTGCTCTCTTTTGATACTAAAATATGTTTCATAGGATAACTATAGGCAAGTTACTAGAGCCTAAAGAGGAGGGACCTCAAAAACCTGCATCCCAAAGTCCCCATCCAGAATAACTCCAGATTGCTAAGTGCAAAAAAATTGAAATTGGTGCGAGTGTAAAGGAAGTCCGCCTCTATGCAAACACCTTTTTGATTAGGCGTTAAAAATGTATTACCTGGTCAAGCGTGTGGGTGGAAAATTGAAGGTGTTGCTTTTACAACGCCTTCAATTTTCTACCCGCGCGCTTGACCAGGTAATACATTTTTAACGCCTAATCAAAAAGGTGATTGCATAGAGGCGGACCACTCGTACCATTTATATTTTTTTTGGCACTTAGCAATCTGGAGTTATCTTGGCAGAGGTTGAGGCGATTCAGGCTTTTGAGGTCGCTCCGCTTTAGAGTCTAGTAACTTGCCTATAGTTATACCTATGAAACATATTTTAGTATCAAAAGATAGCACACAGAGAGACCTATCTTTTGAGCTATATATCAAGTCCATACCATGGAGTTTACAGAATCTATGGAGCTCTAAAGTGGTAACCATAAGAAAAAAAGGGCCCTGAATTCAGGTAGGCTTCTTGATCGCCTTCCTGGGTGGATGGTGTGTGCAAAAGCCACTGTAAGTCCAGAATAGAGCATCCAAATCTTCTGTAACTTGGAATCCACCTTTCCAGTATGTTGAAGCATAGTTGGGTGAGATAAAAAAATAGTAATAAAAAAAAAATTAAATTTAAATCCGACCCCTAGCAGCACCCCCCTAAGTCCACAAATTCATCCTGAATGTCATCAGGGACAGAACTGGCATCCACTGTGAAGGGGCTTCTAATCAGCTTTGCATCCGGCAATAGTTGAGGAGTATTAGTTCAAATGCCACTATAACCTGGAACAAATTCGTATAAAGCTGGATTTTTTTTGTACAGGTAGCTAAAAGTGTCCTTAAAAACATATCAAAAGTCCAAGGTTAGTGTTTTTCGCAATTTCAATTTTTTCAACACCTTTTTTCGATCAAACAGAAACATGATTTTGTGAATTGTATTTTTTTGTTTTTGTTTTTTAGCAGAAAAAATATTCTACTCCAAATTGGGTCTGTAGAACTGCACATAGTGTGTTGGTGGGGAGGGGAGGGGTTAGGGCGGAGCTAAAGGGTATTACATTAAAATGTAATTATTCGTCTTCCTCCTCTTGTCGCTCGGTGTGCTGTTGAGCGATGTTAGTGCAAGTCTGCCCGACACAGATGGGCACGTGGGGCTGCATTTCATTCCTAACCTCCTGCAGCCACAGCTTTTCCCACATCCTGTCTTGCAGCGGCAGGATATCAACTTTAGCAGCTTATCTGGTGCTGCAGCCTGCTCTGTCATATGTGGCTGCAGAATCCCATTCTCCTTCATCCACCCCCATTCAGTAGGTTCCAGTTCCCTTCCCATACAGTACACTGTTGCACGGTGTGATATGTTCTATATGAGTGCTGCTTCGCTGCCAAGGATATAGGGGGAAGAGACTCCATATTGAAACAACTAGATAACTTTGAGTTGCGGATAATCTTGTAGTAGCGAAGGAATCTTTCTCTGGTCAGAGTAGATTCAGCGCAGTTGTCGTAAAGCCTCAGGAGGAAGCGCTCCCCAGCTTGCTCAATTTCTTTGTGAGTGCTTCATTCCCTAATGAAGACCTCAAGCTCTTGCAATTCTGTAGGCTTCAGTTTCTTGACCAAATTCCAAGAAGTTGTCTTGCCTCTACTATAGGGTGCAGAAGTAGTGTCACATCCATTAAGAGCATGGATAACCGTGAGGAACTCCCTCTGGGGAGCAGTCAGCTTCCCCTGCAACTCCTGAATGCTGTAGAGAACAACAGGATGAGTATCTGCCTGCAAGTATATATCCCACACAGGCTGACACTTCTCCACCAGCATCACAAGTATGTCAGTATCGTTTCCTACCACTACCACAGGCTGATTGTTCTCCGAAGCTACTATTGCTGTTGCTACAATGAGATGATCATCATCTCCTTCAGCTAGCTTTGCGGAAATTCCGTCATCATCAAAGTGTTCTTTTAACTACTGAATTAACCTGAAGCTGTTTCCCAAAAATGACTCCTGCTTAGTTACAGCCATCATTTACAAGTCAAAGGAAATGTTTCTTGACGCTGATTTAGCAGCTCGAACCTGGCGTGCAGAGCTTTTTGTGCAGGTGCTGCTCTCGTACCCATCAAACACCACAATTACATTTCTCCCAATGCTCCGAATCACATACTGCACAAAATTAGATCAGCCGGTAGGTAGCACGAGAGGGCCACTGAACTTTGTGTAGGAGATATCCACCATCAATAATATAGAGAGGCTCACCCTGTACGACGGCATCTCTGATTTTAACTCCCTCCTTTAGTATGGTCTCTAAGATGCTTTTTGTGGTTGCCCGCATCAGTCCTCTTTTAAATAGAGATGCAGGCACAGGGCAGAGCTCAAACTAAAAAATTCCTCCATTTCCTCACTGCCGTTTAGTACACAAGTTATCCTGTTGAAGAAGAGTTGAGGATTGATATCCACCACCTCTCCCCTCACCTGAACTTTATTCTTAGCACTCTTGAAAGTTGTCACTTTATCTTTTCTGTGGAGACTCACAGTAAATTCTTTTCCCGAGATGGCATCAGTTGCTGCTTTCTCGATGCTAAACGCTTCCTCACAGTTAACAGATGGGTCAGCCACAACTCCATTTTCTAAGCAGACAAGCCATTTATTTCATTGTAAGCAAAAAAGCTGTGAGCAGATAATCAATTGGAAAAGCTAGCCAGATGTCTGCATCTTGTGTCCTTATGGATGGCCGCATATCCTTGTGCTGGGTTGAGCTCACTGTGTAGACACCAGAGACCTTCTCCAGATAGTTGCATATTGGTATGAAGCGAGGCAGGGAGTTCACAAAGCAGGAGAGGCTGCTGTCTGTGATGTGCCTTCCACGTGTTAACCCCCCAGCTGATTTAAGGAGCCTCATAAGGTCTTGTTCAATGATCTGGTCACTGAAGTTCCCACTGAAGAATAGATCCTTTCTCCTGATGGTGAAATAACCCTTGGTGGTATACATCTCATACTCTTCCATAGGCATCTTCTCTTTTAATTCTTCCATCTGTTGCACGTAAATCCTCACACTCTTAGCATATGCTAAATGCCCAGCAGCATGGAAGTAAAGTATCATCCTCCTCAGGAAGAATAGGTGCAAAGCAAAATCACCTGCTCTTTCAGCAAAAATGAACATGCACAGTAGGTAGGTCTGGTACAAGTAGGATTTCAAGAGCTTGAGAGTTCTGCTGTCAGTGGTCTTAACTTCAGTGAGATTGCTGAGCTTATTCACAATATTCCTCACATGTGCTGTATTGTGCACAGCCATCCCTAAAATTTAATACACGTGTTATGATACATCCTAAGATGAACATTTACAGCGAGACTTGAAACAATTCTCACCTTCAACATGTCCTTCCAATATGTCCTGCACTGTCTTCATCTGCTCCTCTATACCTATACCCTCTGCTTCAGAAGCATGCTCCAGTATATGCTTCGCAGAGGTGAGGATGTGAGCTCTGAGTGATCTAGCATAATCATGCCCAGTCAGCGTATGTATTACAGTGTTAGGAGCATACACAGTCTCCCACAGCTCCTCCAACCCAGATCCAGCCATGATATTGCCCATAGCACCCATGAATGACATGACTGTGTGAAAACCCCTTAGCTTGGTGAAAAGAGAATTCAGCTCATCTGGCTTGGCTGCTAGGATCTCCGTTGCCTTCATGTACATGTATGGCGGCTGATCAAATGTGACAGGGCATCACTTCAGATTATTATCCTTGCACTGCTGCTGTGTGAAGCGGAGTGCAGTGTAGAGAGTGCTGGCATCTGTGGGATTCTCCTCAATAAAAGGCAATAGATATAGCTCATAGTTGCCTCCACAAACTGCGCTCTGCCATGAAGCCATTGTAGAAGGGTGTTGGGGAGACCTCCCTGCTGAAGGTGATCTTCCAGAGACAGTCCAGTGTCTTAGCCTTCCTAAGAGTAGAAGGGGAAGAGTTGGTTAACTGCAGAGGAGAAAATACCTTAAAGGAGAGGGCTGGTTTGGGTGGCTTCTTGTAATTCATAACATTGATGGATCCAAATCTTCCCTGCTCTTCTAAGGATGGAATCTTTGTAGATCTTTTAATCACTTCCTCTTCAGGGCAACTCTTAGGTGTAACAACCGCTATACCACCGAGGGAGTGAAATGTTCCATGCCCAGTAGTAGTCCTTATGTTCTTGTCAGCATTATCCCAGGCAACTTGTGTGAAATTCTTGAAGTTGTAGGAAGGGTCACCTGCATTTAAGAAGGCTGCATTTAGCTTTTGGATCTCATTATACCCATCTGCGGGGAAAAAATTGTTGTTTTTTGGTACTTGAGCCATTTTTTTGGACCATTTTTGACCCATAGAGAAAACAATAGAGAAAACAATCAATGAAATAATTCTTGTAGGAGCTTAAAAGTGCTAAAGAAAGTACTTGGCAGGTGAAAATGTGGGGGTAGGGACAATAATCAAGTTTCTGTCACTAATAGTTGTGTTTTGCCCTGGGGAAAAATGGGGTGTTCCAAATAAATCAAAATTGCGAAAAACACTATCCTTGGATTTTTATGGACTTTTGATATGTTATAAAGGACACTTTTAGCTACTTGCAGTCAAAAATCCAGCTTGATACAAATTTATTCCAGGTACTTCTCTAATGGCACCGGACTACAAGCTCAAGTCAGGGAAGTAGGATAGGAATTCTTTCTTCAAAGAGGAGAGGTGCTCCTGCACAAGTTCTTGAATTCTTGTCATGTTTTGACTAGTGACAGCAGAAGAGAGATTTTCAAAGATATCGAGTCTTCCTTGTCCAACTTTTTGTTCCCATAGCTCCAGTTTCATGATGAAGCCGTTGAGTTTGTCCACAAAGTCAATGATTGTAGTAGAGGTGCCTTGCAGGGATCTGTTCAGTATGTTCAGACGACCAAAGATGTCATTCAGATAGGCCAGTTTCAAAAGCCATTCATCATCCAGCAGTTTTCTGGAGAACTCTTTCGACTTTGCTTTGCTGTCTTGGGAAAAGAATTGCGTCCTTCAGCGACGCCACTCTTTCCAGCACGTTTCCTTTTGAGAGCCAATGCACTTCAGTATGGTGGAGCAGGTTCTCTTGCTGTTCATCAAAGTCCTGGCACAGCAGCCGAAACAGTCTTGTACTCAAAGCAATTGCCGTGATGGCATTTACCATTGCAATGACCTCATCAAGGACTGCTCTGAGCTGAGTTTTAGAAGCCAAGGCATACCGATGAATCGTGCAGTGAAGATGTTTTGTATCTGGATTTGTGTCCTTCACCTTTGCTTGATATCCAGAATGACTGCCCAACATTGCAGAAGCTCCATCTGTTGTGTTTCCACACACATTGTCCCAAGACAACCTCTTTTTCAAAGAACTTGGAGACTTCCTGGAAAACATCTTCTCCACATCTTCTCCTTTGGTCGTAGCTTCCAATGCATGGCAAAACAAGAACTCTTCTTTGAAGTCTCCATCCTTGATGTACCGAACAAATACAAGAAGTTGGGCACACCTTGCTACATCTGTTGACTCATCCAGCTGGATTGCAAACATTTTGAGTAGTGCAGCTCGTATTTCAGCAACAACCTGCTGTTTGATGTCCTCTGCCATTTCAGATATTCTTCTCTGAATTGTGTAGTTTGACAGAGGCACACGAGCAAGTTTCTTTTCAGCACCATCCCCAATCATGCACCGAACAATATCTTTGCAGCATGGAAGGATGAGCTTCTCCCCAATGTTGTGTGGTTTCTTCCGTTGAGCAATTCTCAAAGCCACCATGCATGAAGCCTGGAGCCCTGCTTGACTGACATGATCAGACTGATTCAAACGTGCTCTCTTCACTCCAACCTCCAACCGCTTGAAGTAAGCTGCACCTTTGTTGGCAGGCTCTGGATGACAGCTTGAAAAGTGCCGTTTGAGAAAGCTTGGCTTCATTGAGCCCTCTCCCCCTCTGCAAGGACTTTGTGGTAGACAACACATTGTGGGCTTTCCTGCCCATGCTTTACAATTGAGGTGAAGCCAAACTCAATGTACATAGTATCCAAATACTTACGTTTCTTGGACATGACAGCACTTTATCTCTCTCTTGCACCATCATCATTGCACTGCCCAGTACCCAATCGTGGCATTAACCTGTTATTTAGGCCACTTCAGTTCATCCTAAAAATCAATGCAGCATGGGACCACTAATGATCTCGTGACCTCGAATGACTAGGTACAAAGTACACCAGATAATTACACACCACAGTGTTTTCAAATGTCACCTCTCCTGATTTTCCAATGCAGGTGTTCCATAGCAAATTTGTATGTGTTTTTATCCTCCATTTATCTGGAGGATCTTAAAAGCAAAGTGGGCGGTGGATGAGAAACAGGAAATTAAACACAAGGGGCCTTACATTTGGCAACCAGTTTTTGTTCAGCAGTGCCTCCTCTCTCCCTTCTCTGCTGCACAGTACGCACACAGCCACACACTCATTGCCCGCCTCAATGAGTCTTGCTTGCTCGCTCACTACTATGGAGGTGGCGGCCATAAAGCATTATACTGATTATAGTTTTGTTTTTGGTTTTGCAAGAGCTCCACGTACCCCCTGGATACCCCTCGTGTACCCCCTGGATACCCCTCGTGTACCCCAGTGTGGGAACCATTGCTCTAGAAGTTGCAGGGAGTATGTAAGGGAGAGACTTGAAGCAGTGCCTACAACAAACAACAGTAAGGGAGAGACTTGAAGCAGTGCCTACAGCAAACAACAGTAAGGGAGAGACTTGAAGCAGTGCCTACAGCAAACAACAGTAAGGGAGAGACTTGAAGCAGTGCCTACAGCAAACAACAGTAAGGGAGAGACTTGAAGCAGTGCCTACAGCAAACAACAGTAAGGGAGAGACTTGAAGCAGTGCCTACAACAAACAACAGTAAGGGAGAGACTTGAAGCAGTGCCTACAGCAAACAACAGTAAGGGAGAGACTTGAAGCAGTGCCTACAGCAAACAACAGTAAGGGAGAGACTTGAAGCAGTGCCTACAGCAAACAACAGTAAGGGAGAGACTTGAAGCAGTGCCTACAACAAACAACAGTAAGGGAGAGACTTGAAGCAGTGCCTACAGCAAACAACAGTAAGGGAGAGACTTGAAGCAGTGCCTACAGCAAACAACAGTAAGGGAGAGACTTGAAGCAGTGCCTACAGCAAACAACAGTAAGGGAGAGACTTGAAGCAGTGCCTACAGCAAACAACAGTAAGGGAGAGACTTGAAGCAGTGCCTACAGCAAACAACAGTAAGGGAGAGACTTGAAGCAGTGCCTACAGCAAACAACAGTAAGGGAGAGACTTGAAGCAGTGCCTACAACAAACAACAGTAAGGGAGAGACTTGAAGCAGTGCCTACAGCAAACAACAGTAAGGGAGAGACTTGAAGCAGTGCCTACAGCAAACAACAGTAAGGGAGAGACTTGAAGCAGTGCCTACAGCAAACAACAGTAAGGGAGAGACTTGAAGCAGTGCCTACAACAAACAACAGTAAGGGAGAGACTTGAAGCAGTGCCTACAGCAAACAACAGTAAGGGAGAGACTTGAAGCAGTGCCTACAGCAAACAACAGTAAGGGAGAGACTTGAAGCAGTACCTACAGCAAACAACAGTAAGGGAGAGACTTGAAGCAGTGCCTACAGCAAACAACAGTAAGGGAGAGCCACAGGAGCAGTTGGCAGCTCTCCAAAGACTGTTCTGAAGTTAGAACTTTTATCGTTAAGTAATCCTTAGCTATTGAACGCAGACTTTATTTGTGGTGTGTCATATTTTTATCGTTAAGAATAAACTTCTCAAACTTCGGAAATAGAACAAGCTGCAGTTTGGTACAAGAATCAGCTTGTGTATGTTGAAGTAAGGAAACATAAGCTACGCAGCGCTACATGTCCACAACACTTACAACTAATAAATCCATCAGGAGCACCCCCTTGCTCTAAACCAGTGAAATTCAGAGTGGCTCCTGGTAAGCACAGGCACTTGTGCTGCAGTACATTACCTGTCCCTACGCTGTGTGGAGGTGAGGCCACATGCAGTAGCATTACCTGTCCCTACGCTGTGTGGAGGTGAGGCCACATGCAGTAGCACTACCTGTCCCTGTGCTGTGTGGAGGTGAGGCCACATGCAGTAGCATTACCTGTCCCTACGCTGTGTGGAGGTGAGGCCACATGCAGTAGCATTACCTGTCCCTACGCTGTGTGGAGGTGAGGCCACATGCAGTAGCATTACCTGTCCCTACGCTGTGTGGAGGTGAGGCCACATGCAGTAGCATTACCTGTCCCTACGCTGTGTGGAGGTGAGGCCACATGCAGTAGCATTACCTGTCCCTACGCTGTGTGGAGGTGAGGCCACATGCAGTAGCATTACCTGTCCCTACGCTGTGTGGAGGTGAGGCCACATGCAGTAGCATTACCTGTCCCTACGCTGTGTGGAGGTGAGGCCACATGCAGTAGCATTACCTGTCCCTACGCTGTGTGGAGGTGAGGCCACATGCAGTAGCATTACCTCCTACGCTGTGTGGAGGCGAGGCCACATGCAGTAGCATTACCTGTCCCTACGCTGTGTGGAGGTGAGGCCACATGCAGTAGCATTACCTGTCCCTACGCTGTGTGGAGGTGAGGCCACATGCAGTAGCATTACCTGTCCCTACGCTGTGTCCACATGCAGTAGCATTACCTGTCCCTACGCTGTGTGGAGGTGAGGCCACATGCAGTAGCCATACCTGTCCCTACGCTGTGTGGAGGTGAGGCCACATGCAGTAGCATTACCTGTCCCTGTGCTGTGTGGAGGTGAGGCCACATGCAGTAGCATTACCTGTCCCTGTGCTGTGTGGAGGCGAGGCCACAGCTCAACTTGTCATGCACCTCCTTGCAGGACAGTTCATCATCGTAGCCCTTCAGCATGACGAAGCTCTCAAATGTTTCAGTGTAGACGTACCTACATGTACAACACAATATGGGCCCAAGGTCAACACCAATGCATGCAATACCATACACACACATGCCCAAGGTCACACACATGCCCAAGGTCAACACCAACGCATGCAATACAATACATGCACATGCCCAAGGTCACACACATGCCCAAGGTCAACACCAACACATGCAATACAATACACACATGCCCAAGGTCACACACATGCCCAAGGTCACACACATGCCCAAGGTCAACACCAACGCATGCAATACAATACATGCACATGCCCAAGGTCACACACATGCCCAAGGTCAACACCAACGCAACGATTGCCAGGTGCTATGTTTAGTGTGCATGCACTAACACTAACAATATAATTATAATTTATATGTACTATTTTCCTGGTCTAGGGGGCAATTTCCTCTAGGGGGAGACAGATATGCCGTTCTCCTAAATGAGGTCCTGTTATAGTCAATGATGTTTCTCTTCTCTGTATTCATACTGGTACCATAGTGTATTATCAGGGGGAGTGTGGTAGCTATGGTTTGAATCACATTTTCAAATGTCCCCCCCCCCCTACAAAAAACAAGCTGGTATCTCAGCTAAAACTCAGCCTTAATTAACAGCCAGCATAAATGGTGGTTACAGCTGATAATAATAGCTAAATTAAAAAAAGGCTCCAAGCATGCCTGGAATCCTTCACTAGGTAGCAAACTGGAAGCAAAATTCAAAAATTCAAAAACATTCAGAAAGCATGTGGAAAATAACCTTCAAATTAATCTTCAAAGATTAATGTTTGTATGTGGACTTCCACGATGGCTTCTAGCTACTGCATTACTGGTGTGTGCAATAGGTCAACTCATATAACCCGAGTCCACGATGGCTTCTAGCTCTGCCTCAGCACTGCATTACTTATGTGTGCAATAGGTCCACTCATACAACCCGAGTCTACGATGGCTTCTAGCTCTGCCTCAGCACTGCATTACTTGTGTGTGCAATAGGTCCACTCATACAACCCGAGTCCACGATGGCTTCTAGCTCTGCCTCAGCACTGCATTACTTGTGTGTGCAATAGGTCCACTCATACAACCCGAGTCTACGATGGCTTCTAGCTCTGCCTCAGCACTGCATTACTTGTGTGTGCAATAGGTCCACTCATACAACCCGAGTCTACGATGGCTTCTAGCTCTGCCTCAGCACTGCATTACTTGTGTGTGCAATAGGTCCACTCATACAACCCGAGTCTACGATGGCTTCTAGCTCTGCCTCAGCACTGCATTACTTGTGTGTGCAATAGGTCCACTCATACAACCCGAGTCCACGATGGCTTCTAGCTCTGCCTCAGCACTGCATTACTTGTGTGTGCAATAGGTCCACTCGTGCAACCCGAGGACCACAAGACTCAAAATGCACGCCCACAGCTACTCAGTTTCTCAATACAGTATAAAGGTGTGAGCAGTGATGGTTGTCGACGATGTAATCAAGCTAGCTTCGTGCTGTTTCACAATTGGAATTCAGTCAAGATATCTTGTGCTATATTATACACAGGGAATGGATGCCTGCACTCAGTTCTGCTGTTTGGCTGGTGGAATGTTGTAGGAGGCTGTAGCCGACCCTACATGGTTGTGTGCAGTCACAAGATACATGTGCTGGTACCTGTCACTAGACAACCCCAGGGGCATCCAACAGTTGTTATTAAGTGTCCCAAGGAGACTCAGAAGCTCACACTTGGTCAAGTCTTCCACCGCTCAAATAAATATTTTTATACAAGCAACAACTGACTAAAAAAAATTGAACAATAACATCACAACCTTCTAATAACATCATCACAATAACCTTCTAATAACATCACAACCTTCTAATAATAACAACCTTCTCTATAATCAACTTTGAAATTCCCCTCTGCGTGTTTCAGTTGAAATGTGGAGAGAGTAAATTTCAAAGTTGATGATGTGGCCTCCATCAGGAATAATGAAATTGTATTGTTGTTACAAAAAACAAAAAACACAGTAAGTATTGGATTGACATGTTAAAAAAAAAGGAAACAAGACTCCACTCATGTGGACCACCAGTAAGATGACCCTTTACCATTTAAAACCTTTACCATTTAAAATCATACTCACCAATATTGTACTGCTGATAATTAATGGTTGTGTATTTAAATGGTAAAGGGTCGTCATGTTGTTGCCATGGGTACAGTCTTGTTTCCAACAAGTCAATCCATATAGACCACCCACACGTGTGATTATAGCTAGCTGTGGGCTTTCTGCAGACACTTTTGCATGGCTGGTGGCCAGACTTAATGCATACATGTATCTGGGATTCTTCTCTCTCTATGCAAACAGCTACCAGAACTACCCAAATATTTAGCCTGTTAACTCAGCCTTGTAGGCTTATACCATCACAGAGTAGCACATTATAGTCATAGCAATAGTAGTAGCAATAATAATAACAACAACAGCAATGGTCATGGTGGAGGGATTGGGTAGTAATTAGCCAATACCCGCAGAAACTCGACTTTCACAATTAATGCTAGAAGCCACTAATAACAAATGGCTCATCACCTGCACTCGAGTAATGTACCTGCATGAAGTGTATTAGATTAAACATCTTGATAAAATGTGAAAGTTTATACTCAGACAGTTGGGGTAGACTAAACCTCACCATTGTGGCAGCAGTTAGTGTCTCCATATTAAACCTTGAACATTGCAATGTTGGCATGGTGTGGTTGGCCCTGGCCCAGAGATCACTAAGTACTTCAGAGGCTTGCACTGCTAGGACTATGACTAGTACTTCAGAGGCTTGCACTGCTAGGACTATCACTAGTTACTTCAGAGGCTTGCACTGCTAGGACTATCACTAGTACTTCAGAGGCTTGCACTGCTAGGACTATCACTAGTTACTTCAGAGGCTTGCACTGCTAGGACTATCACTAGTTACTTCAGAGGCTTGCACTGCTAGGACTATCACTAGTTACTTCAGAGGCTTGCACTGCTAGGACTATCACTAGTTACTTCAGAGGCTTGCACTGCTAGGACTATCACTAGTTACTTCAGAGGCTTGCACTGCTAGGACTATCACTAGTTACTTCAGAGGCTTGCACTGCTAGGACTATCACTAGTACTTCAGAGGCTTGCACTGCTAGGACTATCACTAGTTACTTCAGAGGCTTGCACTGCTAGGACTATCACTAGTTACTTCAGAGGCTTGCACTGCTAGGACTATCACTAGTTACTTCAGAGGCTTGCACTGCTAGGACTATCACTAGTACTTCAGAGGCTTGCACTGCTAGGACTATCACTAGTTACTTCAGAGGCTTGCACTGCTAGGACTATCACTAGTTACTTCAGAGGCTTGCACTGCTAGGACTATCACTAGTTACTTCAGAGGCTTGCACTGCTAGGACTATCACTAGTTACTTCAGAGGCTTGCACTGCTAGGACTATCACTAGTTACTTCAGAGGCTTGCACTGCTAGGACTATCACTAGTTACTTCAGAGGCTTGCACTGCTAGGACTATCACTAGTACTTCAGAGGCTTGCACTGCTAGGACTATCACTAGTTACTTCAGAGGCTTGCACTGCTAGGACTATCACTAGTTACTTCAGAGGCTTGCACTGCTAGGACTGTCACTAGTACTTGAGGCTTGCACTGCTAGGACTATCACTAGTTACTTCAGAGGCTTGCACTGCTAGGACTATCACTAGTACTTCTTCTTAATCGTCCCTGCCTTTCTCTTGCCACTCTTTGGACGATTCCTTTCTCGTCTGCTAATGCTGCTCTTGCTAGTCTCTCTGTTCTTCTCTTTCTGGACTCCGGGTGTTTCTTTCACTGCGTGGTAATGCTCTTCTTCTCTCTGATACTTGCTCTTATAATATCATCCAAGCCATCTCCGCCTCTGTCTCTCTACTGCAGTGGCTCTAACTCAGACTTGCGGCATTTCACAGGTTAACCGTCACAGTCAATAGCGCCATATAATGCTCCTGGTTTATTCGGCAAAAAAAAATGTGGTTGTTTGATTATGCACGACAATTGTTATTTCCTGCTCTATTTATGCACCTGCTTTGAAGTGCATCACTTTCCGGAACTAAGGGGGGAAATCTTGAAACGCGGACAGGACTGTCCACTGTTTTGACGACCGTCTGAAGATGACTAGGGAGGGAGAAGATTGTGACATCCTTTCTTACTTGGGCGACCTTTCTTCCGAACGTGGAGCCTTGGAAGGAAGGCCACACTAGTACTGTTGGAATGCTGGTGGATGAGCTTAGCGCTATAGCCAAGAGTGATAGCTTGGTCTCTAAGAGGGGACAAGAAGACTTTCGTAGGTTTGTAAATAGGATTTATTAGTCTGTTTGTCATCCAAAGGCTGTAATTATTTCCCCCGGGTAAAGTGCGGGTAGTGCCTATAGCTCCCCAGCACATCCGGGACTTTGTTTATATGTTCATAGAGTTGGTGATGGATGATGATGCTGGGGAACTCTCTTCTCTCTTTCCTCCTGTCCTCCATCTCCTCTCACAGCATAAATATTATAAACAATGTCATGAGTAGCAGGAATAATCATATTCATATGTCTGGTACATGGTGCAAAGAGTGAGGCCTGTCGATGTTTCGTTGGAAAAGACATAATACATGTCAACCATATCAATACCAATATGATGCGCTGGGCATCGTTATAGTGCCAGTAATAGGCTTCCTTTGTCTAGCTACTTACGGCTCTGTGTTTGTGTTTTATCAAGCAACAATAATGATTGCTGGATGTTTGTAAGCTATCTATCGAATTTACATTATATGCAAAAGGAACATGTTCCAAAAACTCTTCTGCTTTGTGGTCATCACGTGGTCACAGAACCCGACCACATTGCTCATCAACATCAGAGCTATCCCAAAATATATGCTTGCTAGGGACTTGAGTGACTTTCTATGGATGTTTAATTAATTGAAGCTGGTTCGATTTTTTTAATAAACTCTCCCAGTAATCCGACAGTTGAGAGGGTTAATGACAGGTGGTATGTGTTGTACTGCACATGCTCAGTAGTGTGACACATGCACGCACATGGACAAGCTATTAGTATATACAAGCTATTAGTATATAGATGATAACTTGTATTAATATAACAAGAGCAATCATAACTGCAAACCTCCCGCCACACCCAACATTTCTTTCATCATCACTCTGCGTTACATTGGCTTATCAACAAAGCAAGTGGCCCCGGGAGGTCAGCTCGTTAGCAAATTGCTTGCGTTATGTGAGCTAAAAAATAGCTAGTGGAGTTCATCATCGGCATGTTGCGTTAGCCATGAGCCACCATTACCTACGCGAAATACGCATGCATATGTAGTTAGTCCTACTACTACTATTAAAATTATTATTATTATTATTATTATTATTTATTTATTTTGGGTTTTTTTGTTATTGTTATTGTTATTGTTATTGTTTGTTATTATTATTATTATTATTGTTATTATTATTATTATTATTATTATGCCCTCACAACTTAAGGGGCGACTTAAGTCCCCTTCACCAGTAGACTATATCTGCAAATGCATTCGCTCTAACTACAAGCACTCATGACTCTGCAGACTTCAACTACACATGGTCAAGCTAAGCTACATCGAGGCCACAAGCACGACAACTGGTAAAGGGTAAGGCTACACAAGACCAATGCCAAGCCTACTCAAACCTGGTAAAGGTCCACGCTACAAAAGACCAACACCGAGTCTACACATACCTGGTAAAGGGTCAAGCTACACAAGATCAATGCTGGGCCTACACACACCTGGTAAAGGGTCAAGCTACATGAGAACAGTGCCGAGCCTACATACACCTGGTAAAGGGTCAAGCTATATGAGAACAACACCGAGCCTACACACACCTGGTAAAGGGTCAAGCTACATGAGAACAACACCTAGCCTACACACATCTGGTAAAGGGTCAAGCTGCATGAGAACACCACCTAGCCAACAAACACCTGGTAAAGGGTCAACATGAGACAGTGCCTAGCCTACACACACCTGGTAAAGGGTCAACATGAGACAGTGCCTAGCGAGCAATAGTCAACATCAGTCACTTCTTGCCTGCATATCTCAGGTGGATACAGCACATTGCCTACATACCTCAGGTGCTTGTGCATGAAATATTTGAGGACAAGTCTTCGGTCCAGCAAGTGTACACTTTCACCATCTCCGTCACTGCTGCTGGAGTCTATGAAGCCATTCCCACGAGCTTCCTCGCAGTTCACACTCTCTGCGGAGAGCCAGACACTCACCACATGCTCAACAAACCTCCGACCATTCTTATCCTGAACAACAACAACAGCAACAACAAGAAACATGTTGACTAGTGAAGTGTGCATGAGCTTTTTTGATATTCAACATTGGCATGGCACGTGTGAGTAGGTGTGGCTTTGTGGACCAGTGCAGGTGGGGGACTTCCTCCGCCCTCAGGCTTACCTTCTCACTCATCCCCTTTCAAGTTGTCTACAGTGTACACACACACACACACATGCGTACGCACACACACAAACACACCTCCACCCTCAACCTGAAAATCATATGGCCCTAGATTTCTTGGACCCCCAGTGATTTCTTGGCCCCCCTAATTCTGCAGTGATTTCTTGGACCCACTAATTCTGCAGTGATTTCTTGGACCCCCTAATTCTGCATTTCTTGGACCCCCTAATTCTGCAGTGATTTCTTGGACCCCCTAATTCTGCAGTGCTTTCTTTGCTTTCTTGGACCCCCTAATTCTGCATTTCTTGGACCCCCTAATTCTGCAGTGATTTCTTGGACCCCCTAATTCTGCAGTGATTTCTTGGACCCCCTAATTCTGCAGTGATTTCTTGGACCCCCTAATTCTGCAGTGATTTCTTGGACCCCCTAATTCTGCAGTGATTTCTTGGACCCCCTAATTCTGCAGTGATTTCTTGGACCCCTAATTCTGCAGTGATTTCTTGGACCCCCTAATTCTGCAGTGATTTCTTGGACCCCCTAATTCTGCAGTGATTTCTTGGACCCCCTAATTTTGCAGTGATTTCTTGGACCCCCTAATTCTGCAGTGATTTCTTGGACCCCCTAATTCTGCAGTGATTTTTTGGACCCCCTAATTCTGCAGTGTAGAACCATGCTTGTATGTCCATTCATAAATAGCTGACCTTTCAACTCTTTTACGTGCATGGTAGAACCTTCAGTGTGGCAGATGCATGGCTACAGTAGCCATCAGGAAAGCAACCTATCCCATCCCAGCCTTCCAGGTATACCACACACAGCAAGGTTTGGGACACTGCATGGCAACATGCCAGGCTATGCACATGCAGGGTTTCATTTAGAAAAATGTCCAAGGGGTGCAACTGGAGGAATCTGGATGGGGGGGGGGGGGGGGGGGCATGATGGTTAAAGATGTGGCAAAGTTTCTAATGAATTTTAATAATACAATTTCCAAATTTCCAGGGGGGAGGGGGGGGGCAAAAAGGTTCCAGCCGCCCACACCCTCACCCGCCCCTAAATGAAACCCTGACATGTGTGTACAACAATCAGTATCACTACCAAATGTGCTCCACTGCCAGTGACTACATACAGCTAAGTAGCTAGCTACATCTACAAGCTGTGTACCTAGTACTACAACTGTCAAATTACTACATAGCTACGAAAGCACTACACTTGATCTGTTCGCAAAACAACTACCTACTGTACTAGCTAGCTTTGCTAGAAAACTACCTGAGCTATGTGTAGCTCTTTCAATCTGACTCTCAATTGCCTCCAGGCATGGTCCTTTGCCCTGTGTGCTCTAGCTGATACCGCCAAAGGAGGCGGGGTCTTCAGGGCTCCAATGAGATTTCTTCTCGTCAGACAAACACAACAACATTTACTTGAAGCTCAACAGCTGTTGGTGCAGCTCATCACATGATGGACTCCGTCTTTCTGACTGGTCAAACACCCAATGATGGAATTGTAAATTCTACTCCAGTATTTTGCATCGTCACACATTTTCTTAGCATCGTAACTCACTGCAAAGTTGCTGGTTCACAATACAGCTGCCAATACGAAACAGCAGGTTAAGCTCGACAAACGTCACATTGTGGACTAGCCTTCATGGGCAGTCACATTGTGGACTAGCCTTCATGGGCAGTCACATTGTGGACTAGCCTTCATGGGCAGTCACATTGTGGACTAGCTTTCATGGACAGTCACATTGTAGACAAGCCTTCATGGGCAGTCACATTGTGGACTAGCCTTCATGGACAGTCACCATTGTGGACTAGTCTTCATGGGCAGTCACATTGTGGACTAGCCTTCATGGGCAGTCACATTGTGGACTAGCCTTCATGGGCAGTCACATTGTGGACTAGTCTTCATGGGCAGTCACATTGTGGACTAGCCTTCATGGGCAATCACATTGTGGACTAGCCTTCATGGGCAGTCACATTGTGGACCAGCCTTCATGGACAGTCACATTGTGGACCAGCCTTCATGGGCAGTCACATTGTGGACTAGCCTTCATAGAGTCACATTGTGGACCAGCCTTCATGGACAGTCACATTGTGGACTAGCCTTCATGAGCAGTCACATTGTGGACAAGCCTTCATGGGCAGTCACATTGTGGACTAGGCAGTCACATTGTGGACTAGCCTTCATGGGCAGTCACATTGTGGACTAGCCTTCATGGGCAGTCACATTGTGGACTAGCCTTCATGGGCAGTCACATTGTGGACTAGCCTTCATGGCAGTCACATTGTGGACTAGCCTTCATGGACAGTCACATTGTGGACTAGCCTTCATGAGCAGTCACATTGTGGACTAGGCAGTCACATTGTGGACTAGCCTTCATGGGCAGTCACATTGTGGACTAGCCTTCATGGGCAGTCACATTGTGGACTAGCCTTCATGGGCAGTCACATTGTGGACTAGCCTTCATGGGCAGTCACATTGTGGACTAGCCTTCATGGGCAGTCACATTGTGGACTAGGCAGTCACATTGTGGACTAGCCTTCATGGACACTCCTCCTTCAAATCCGCCACAAGACAGCTCATGTACTACGGACCTTCACAATGACGAGGGCAGCCCTGCTGAGGGGACAGGCAGAACAGGTCAGCCTCAGCCAGTGGATGGGGAACCAGTAGGCTAGCAACAGGCCCAGGCCGAGAGGAAGCACAGCCAGAGGGTAGAGGACCGTGCACTTCAGCAGATTGGTCCTGTAGCCCATTTGAACCTGCAGCAAGGATGTGTGTGTGATGTGTGTGTGTGTGTGTGATGTGTGTGAATGTGTGCGTGTGTGTGAAACTGTGTGAACGTGTATGTGTGTGTACATATGTGTGTGATGTGTGTGTGAACTGTGTGTATGTGTGTGTACATATGTGTGTGATGTGTGTGTGAACTGTGTGTATGTGTGTGTACATATGTGTGTGATGTGTGTGAAACTGTGTGAACGTGTATGTGTGTACATATGCGTGTGATGTGTGTGTGTGAATGTGTGTGTGTGTGTGTACATGCATTGCTAGTAGTTCGCAACTACTTCACTGGTTAAATAATATTCGTGAGTGTGAGTCAACATAGAAGATGCACTTCACAAAACTTTACACCAGAGTATTGCAATGACATTATGAGGCCATGAAAACCACTTCCTTCTCTTGCAAGCTACAGCTACCATGCATAGGTTGAAGATTATCTGGTTGCCATGCTAGCCACAAATGCCAACAGCTCCTACCAAACTGACTCAGCTTCATCAGGACGGGGGAATGCAAGACAAGGTGCTTTTCAGGCCAAGGGTGATCTTTGTGGCCAAGTGCGGGGGGGAGGGGAGCAGTGTGAAATTAATGTTACAATTTTTTCTCAATAATAAATCTGCTCCTTGATGTTTTGGCTAGAAGCTCCAGCCTTCACCAGGAAAAACATTCCTGATGAAGGCTGGAGCATCTAAACATTCCTGATGAAGGCTGGAGCATCTAAACATTCCTGATGAAGGCTGGAGCATCTAAACATTCCTGATGAAGGCTGGAGCATTTAAACATTCCTGATGAAGGCTGGAGCATCTAAACATTCTCCTGATGAAGGCTGGAGCATCTAAACATTCCTGATGAAGGCTGGAGCATCTAAACATTCCTGATGAAGGCTGGAGCATCTAAACATTCCTGATGAAGGCTGGAGCATCTAAACATTCCTGATGAAGGCTGGAGCATCTAAACATTCCTGATGAAGGCTGGAGCATCTAAACATTCCTGGTGAAGGCTGGAGCATCTAATGAAGGCTGGAGCATCTAAACATTCCTGATGAAGGCTGGAGCATCTAAACATTCCTGATGAAGGCTGGAGCATCTAAACATTCTCCTGATGAAGGCTGGAGCATCTAAACATTCCTGATGAAGGCTGGAGCATCTAAACATTCCTGATGAAGGCTGGAGCATCTAAACATTCCTGATGAAGGCTGGAGCATCTAAACATTCCTGATGAAGGCTGGAGCATCTAAACATTCCTGATGAAGGCTGGAGCATCTAAACATTCCTGATGAAGGCTGGAGCATCTAATGAAGGCTGGAGCATCTAAACATTCCTGATGAAGGCTGGAGCATCTAAACATTCCTGATGAAGGCTGGAGCATCTAAACATTCCTGATGAAGGCTGGAGCATCTAAACATTCCTGATGAAGGCTGGAGCATCTTAACATTCCTGATGAAGGCTGGAGCATCTACACATTCCTGATGAAGGCTGGAGCATCTAAACATTCCTGATGAAGGCTGGAGCATCTAAACATTCCTGATGAAGGCTGGAGCATCTAAACATTCCTGATGAAGGCTGGAGCATCTAAACATTCCTGATGAAGCCTGGAGCATCTAAACATTCCTGATGAAGGCTGGAGCCTCTAGCAGTTGATTATTGAGAGAGAGAGGCATTATATTCTACCATGCCAACTGAGAGTTTGTTGATAATGTGAATTTAGTGTCACAAACAATTTTAGTTGCAACTTCCAAAGCTAATAAATCTGGCATCCTCGTCATCCTCATGGCATTGCTTGTGGTGGGCTCACCACTGGACGTCAGACAGGTCTGGCGAGGCTGTCAACATCTTCCAGGATCAGCTAGGGTTCAAAGTTCTTGCCCACCTAATTCCGGCTAGGAATACATACAGTATAAAGCTATACATTACTAGGCAAGATATGCAGGGGTAGGTCTACATACAGAGCTATACATTACTAGGCAAGATATGCAGGGGTAGGTCTACATACAGAGCTATACATTACTAGGCAAGATATGCAGGGGTAGGTCTACATACAGAGCTATACATTACTAGGCAAGATATGCAGGGGTAGGTCTACATACAGAGCTATACATTACTAGGCAAGATATGCAGGGGTAGGTCTACATACAGAGCTATACATTACTAGGCAAGATATGCAGGGGTAGGTCTACATACAGAGCTATACATTACTAGGCAAGATATGCAGGGGTAGGGCTGCATACAGAGCTATACACTACTAGGTAAGATATGCAGGGGCAGGTCTACATATACTACATACAGAGCTATACATTACTAGGCAAGATATGCAGGAGCAGGTCTACATACAGAGCTATACATTACTAGGCAAGATATGCAGGAGCAGGTCTACATACAGAGCTATACATTACTAGGCAAGATATGCAGGGGTAGGTCTACATACAGAGCTATACATTACTAGGCAAGATATGCAGGGGCAGGGCTACATACAGAGCTATACATTACTTGGCAAGATATGCAGGGGCAGGTCTACATACAGAGCTATACATTACTAGGGCAGGTCTACATACAGAGCTATACATTACTAGGCAAGATATGCAGGGGTAGGTCTACATACAGAGCTATACATTACTAGGCAAGATATGCAGGGGTAGGTCTACATACAGAGCTATACATTACTAGGCAAGATATGCAGGGGTAGGTCTACATACAGAGCTATACATTACTAGGCAAGATATGCAGGGGTAGGTCTACATACAGAGCTATACATTACTAGGCAAGATATGCAGGGGTAGGTCTACATACAGAGCTATACATTACTAGGCAAGATATGCAGGGGTAGGGCTGCATACAGAGCTATACACTACTAGGTAAGATATGCAGGGGCAGGTCTACATATACTACATACAGAGCTATACATTACTAGGCAAGATATGCAGGAGCAGGTCTACATACAGAGCTATACATTACTAGGCAAGATATGCAGGAGCAGGTCTACATACAGAGCTATACATTACTAGGCAAGATATGCAGGGGTAGGTCTACATACAGAGCTATACATTACTAGGCAAGATATGCAGGAGCAGGTCTACATATAGAGCTATACATTACTAGGTAAGATATGCAGGGGTAGGGCTACATACAGAGCTATACATTACTAGGCAAGATATGCAGGAGCAGGTCTACATATAGAGCTATACATGGCTAGGTAACATATGCAGGGCAGTTAGAAGCCAGAAAAAACATGCCGGTTGCGTTTATTTTTATTTTGAACGCACGGAACCCTTACTAAAATTAACAACTAACGGTAACAAGCGCAAATAAACGGTTAATGTTTACATAACTTTTGGCCGCAGCGACGCTGACTAAAGGTCGCATCCGCGTAGCTTTCCAAGGTCGCCAAAGAGCACAAGATTTGCGCAATGTGGCAAGTTACTTTTTTAGCTGCTGGGACACATTGATTGAAGCTTTTGAAATCCTTTGTTTTACAGCTCCTGTTCTACCAACATGAGTTGTTGAAAAGATATCCTGAAGACCACAGTGAAAAACAGTGAGTAGATTCTGTATGATTGTGATATAAAATCAAGACCTCTAGTAGCTAGGCCTTCACAGGTTTGTAAGTCATAGCTTCTGTACTATAGCATTTGCAAGCCTTTTTTCTTATTAAGTTGTTCCATAACAAAGGCTTAGCAAAACTTAGATAGCCTTTGTGTGCAAGCCTTTAGCAAAGTAAGGTGCTCTCAATCTCTATAGTTTAACCCTTTCACTGGCAGATTTACGGAGGACTTTTTACAAAAATTGACACAATTTCACATTTTTTTTTTTATAGCTCTAGGACCATGAAGATAAGTACCCAACAACTATATATCAGGTGATAGCTGATGCATGAAGGGACGTTATGTTAAATTTTTGTTGCTTAGCAACAAACCACAGATATGTGAATATTGTTATAAGAGACAGGAAGTAAAATAAAAGGGTTTATATTGGGTTTATATCATCTCAATTTCATATTACACATGAAACCAGCAATGTTAGCTGGTGAACTTTTGGTCAACAACAACAACTGTATGTCAACAACAATTTTTGGGTTGATTATAACAAACCACAAAGATGTGAATATCATTATAGGTTGATAAAGGCTCGGTTTCATACAGAATGAAATCAGCAATGTTAGCTAGTCAACGTTACTATTTGTCAACAACATTTTTTGGTCAATTATAACAAATCACAAAGATGTGAAAATGATAACAAAGAGGAAGCTAGGGTCAATAGTACTGAAAAATAAATAAAAGTATGTGCAAAGTGTGCATAACATAATTATAAATAAATATAGATAAAAAATAAAAGGGCAATGCCCTTGGCACTGTGAAGGTCTGCATGTTCAGCATAACTCAGACAAACACATTGTGCTACATTATAATATATATATATATATATAAATAATAACCTCTCCTCCAATCCTGTCTTCTCCTCTGCTGCTTCCTCATCCTCCTCCAGCTCCATGAGTGAAACTACCTTCCCAGGAGAAACAGTTCTTATTATTATGCTAGTTACTAGGCTTTACTATACAACTCTTATCTATTCTTACCTTGGGGGAAGTCTTCATGACCATCGCTATCGTCTGAAGCTTCTCTTGGCAGAGTAGGGTGACCTATACTTTGAAAACTTGCTTCGTGGTCGGTGCCAACAGCTTCTGTTATAGCTGCCATAGCATCACCGTCCAACTACGCCACTTCCCAGGTAAGCACAGGCACCTTCTTTCTCTTCTTCACTAACGTCAATCTCGGACAGGCCGAAGTCATCCTCAAATAGGAAATCTAACGCTTCGTCTCTACTAAAGCGGGTCGTTCTTCGAGACCGGGAATTAACCGGAAGTGATATTTGCTGGAACGTTTACTTCCCTTTCCTCATTCCGTATTTTCCAGATATTTTGGGGTATATTAGAGGCATGCTTTAGGCATATTCGTGCAATTTTTGAAGTTAATACAGCGAACAATTAATTTTTTACGAATTTTTTCGTCAAGGTTAATCCGTTTTCACGACTTAAGTCGCTTATGCCAGTGAGAGGGTTAACTTGATCTTGACTAGTGACTAGTTTGTACATATCAGCATTCTCTAGAAGAGGAAGTTAGTGGGAGAGGAAAAATGTAGATAATCCTTTTCGTAAGGTTATTTGAACATGCTGATTGGCAACAAATAATAAGTAAATAATAAGTAGGTAGGATTTTGGTGTAGATAGGATTTTGGTGATGACCCCTAGTTCCCTTCCAAGATCTCCACTAACATGTGTCCAAATTTTTCCAGCTGTCTAACCACATTCCAACAATCTGTTGACACGTTCTAATTCGGAGATGGATAAAGTTTTAAAAAAAGTGGTTATGCATCCAAAGTTATTGGACAATGTGATTGTGCATTTCCTTCTTCTCTTTGGCATATATAATAGAATGTTCTACGTTGGAGAAGAACCAGTGGGAGCTAACCCACAGTGTGCCACTTCTGGAGATCAGGTTGGCTCCAGTAACTCCCCCAGTGCCTCAGCCTTCTCCAGTGTGTCTTCAAGGTTCAATGAAGTTGGCATCCCTTTGCTCCACCTACCTTAGTGCCAGGCCATATCCTTTCAGAGGTCGATCTGAAGGTGGTCACTCGAAAGTGAGACTATTACCTTTTTTTTTAAATACATGTAATTCTGAATATTTTTCTCTATTCAGAGGATTTTTTGGTACAACAAAGAACACAACAATTGCATTGAAACAACATGATAATTGAACAGTTATCAGGTGGAAAACAAGATAAAGAGAGCAGCAATTAGAAATAAATATATATTATAATAAAATATAAAATAAAACAAAATGATAGCTTCTGACGCTCATCTGTATTTCAGATAGGAGGGCTAGGATTAGTCCAGAACATTCCTTCTTCCCACCTGAAGTAGTGCAAGTTCCCCCGTTATGTATGAGCATCGGTCTCAGCGAGAGCACAGCAGTTGCCAAGCATTGTCTTCTGCATGAAGCACTTTGGTTCTACTATCGAGCGTAGGTCTCGCACCTCTTGCTTGCTACGTGTATCTGCATTTATAGCAAGAAGGGTGCGGAGACCTACGCTCGACTGTGGAACGAAAGTGCTTCAGGTAGGAGTCAGACTCTCGACTGCACTGCTTCTTGATGGGTGACACTCGACTAAAGTCCTGAACAGGAGGCTTAGACTAGCCTGCAATACTTCAGGTGGGAAGAGGGAAGGCTCTGAAACGAAGAAAAGACTTGAAAAACGCTCACTACACGACTGATGCTTACTAGCTCATCGACAATTCTTTTTTTAATTGCGAAGAGCTTGCGCTTCAGCACCGCTAAGCAGATGCTTTATCCGTTTGCTACCGTTGGTTTCCGTTGAGCTGGTTAGCATTTACGGTGTGCGTTTATTTGCGTTCACGGTATGCATTTTTTAACGTTGTACGCAGCGCAACCAGCCAGCATGTTTTGGGGGCTTGCACTGTATATATCGAGCTACGCATGTGGCTAGGCAACATTGCAGGGCTACGCCTAGGGGGATAGCCTAGGGGGATAGGATTAAGCGGGCAACAACCTCGAGATTTGAGACCATGGGATTGTTGGCAGTACCAACGTGCAAAGCTCCAGCTAACAAGGTTGCAGAAACACACAGTCAATCACTTCACCACCTTACACACCATGGAGGGGTGTTCTTTACATCACCAAGTACCAATCCAAGCAAAACAGCATCTACCCGGACCAGAGCTCTGTCTAGCTATGTAGCTAGTTAGTTAGCTAGCTACTGCATATAACTTGCACTAGCACTACATACAGCACAGGCTTTATAGCACGACTGTCACCAGCTGCTACAATAGACTCTCTTTGATTATTTGTTGTGGGTGTGCATGTGTGTGCATGTGTGTGTGTATGTGCATGTGTGACATGTGTGCAAGTGTATATGTGCGTGCATGTGTGTGCGTGCGTGCATGTTTGTGCGTGCATGTGTGTGCGTGCATGTGTGTGCGTGCATGTGTGGGTGTGCATGTGTGTGTGTTATATTGTTTTGTTTCCCTGGCTAAATGGCCGTGAATTTTATTTTATTCAGCAAACAGCACCACTTTCATCCCAACATACTCTTCGTGTTATGCACAATGAAAGGGCATATTTGAATAGCGTTGAGTGGAGTGGAGAGCAGGCAGTGAGGGTGTGCTTATATATTCACATTATAGTGTTGAGTGGAGTGGAGTGCAGGCAGTGAGGGTGTGCTTATATATTCGCATTATAGTGTTGAGTGGAGTGGAGTGCAGGCAGTGAGGGTGTGCTTATATATTCACATTATAGTGTTGAGTGGAGTGGAGTGCAAGCAGTGAGGGTGTGCTTATATATTCACATTATAGTGTTGAGTGGAGTGGAGTGCAAGCAGTGAGGGTGTGCTTATATATTCACATTATAGTGTTGAGTGGAGTGGAGTGCAGGCAGTGAGGGTGTGCTTATATATTCACATTATAGTGTTGAGTGGAGTGGAGTGCAGGCAGTGAGGGTGTGCTTATATATTCACATTATAGTGTTGAGTGGAGAGTGGAGTGCAAGCAGTGAGGGTGTGCTTATATATTCACATTATAGTGTTGAGTGGAGTGGAGAGCAGGCAGTGAGGGTGTGCTTATATATTCACATTATAGTGTTGAGTGGAGTGGAGAGCAGGCAGTGAGGGTGTGCTTATATATTCACATTATAGTGTTGAGTGGAGTGGAGAGCAAGCAGTGAGGGTGTGCTTATATATTCACATTATAGTGTTGAGTGGAGTGGAGAGCAGGCAGTGAGGGTGTGCTTATATATTCACATTATCTTATTCCATTCTCCAGTAACCTATCAGTATTCTGGACAAGACAACGAAACCATTGAAGGTAAATAATGGTATTTGTAACCGGCCGAATAAGTTGTAGCTATCCATCTACATGTAGCTAGCTGGCTAAGCAGTCGATGATTCCAGCTGTAGCTACATATAGCCAAACAAGGAGTTAAATATATTATTATGACAAGAGCAACAACACAACATTAGCAGAAGCTAATACAGTGACATATGCCATCACTAAGACTACCACTGTTTTACATGCATACAATCCAGGGAAATGTTCCTATCACTAGGACTACATAGTCATGCTCACTCACATTACAGGAGTCCACCAACCATTAATGAATACTGTTAAGGATGCGGTAGATTGACTACTATGTGTATCGAAATGTCAAGTGAGTATATTTATCACTCCATGTCTTGTGGAGGCTAGGACGTCATCTAGCCAAAGCATCGAGTGAATAAACTAAAGTTGATAATCGAGAAAGTTGTTGCATCTTCCATGTGAACTGAGAGTTCATTGAGAATTAACTAGCTGTGGTGTGTGCGGGGAGTTCATTGAGAGTTAACTAGCTGTGGTGTGTGTGGGGAGTTCATTGAGAGTTAACTAGCTGTGGTGTGTGTGGGGAGTTCATTGAGAGTTAACTAGCTGTGGTGTGTGTGGGGAGTTCATTGAGAGTTAACTAGCTGTGGTGTGTGTGGGGGGAGTTCATTGAGAGTTAACTAGCTGTGGTGTGTGTGGGGAGTTCATTGAGAGTTAACTAGCTGTGGTGTGTGTGAGGAGTTCATTGAGAGTTAACTAGCTGTGGTGTGTGTGGGGAGTTCATTGAGAGTTAACTAGCTGTGGTGTGTGTGTAAGGAGGGAGTTCATTGAGAGTTAACTAGCTGTGGTGTGTGTGTGGGGAGTTCATTGAGAGTTAACTAGCTGTGGTGTGTGCGGGGAGTTCATTGAGAGTTAACTAGCTGTGGTGTGTGGGGGGAGTTCATTGAGAGTTAACTAGCTGTGGTGTGTGTGGGGAGTTCATTGAGAGTTAACTAGCTGTGGTGTGTGGGGGGAGTTCATTGAGAGTTAACTAGCTGTGGTGTGTGTGGGGAGTTCATTGAGAGTTAACTAGCTGTGGTGTGTGTGGGGAGTTCATTGAGAGTTAACTAGCTGTGGTGTGTGTGTGGGGAGTTCATTGAGAGTTAACTAGCTGTGGTGTGTGTGGGGAGTTCATTGAGAGTTAACTAGCTGTGGTGTGTGGGGGGAGTTCATTGAGAGTTAACTAGCTGTGGTGTGTGTGGGGAGTTCATTGAGAGTTAACTAGCTGTGGTGTGTGTGTGTGGGGAGTTCATTGAGAGTTAACTAGCTGTGGTGTGTGCGGGGAGTTCATTGAGAGTTAACTAGCTGTGGTGCGTGTGTGGGGGGGAGTTCATTGAGAGTTAACTAGCTGTGGTGTGTGTGTGGGGGGGAGTTCATTGAGAGTTAACTAGCTGTGGTGTGTGTGAGGAGTTCATTGAGAGTTAACTAGCTGTGGTGTGTGTGGGGAGTTCATTGAGAGTTAACTAGCTGTGGTGTGTGTGTGGGGAGTTCATTGAGAGTTAACTAGCTGTGGTGTGTGTGTGGGGAGTTCATTGAGAGTTAACTAGCTGTGGTGTGTGTGGGGGGAGTTCATTGAGAGTTAACTAGCTGTGGTGTATGTGAGGAGTTCATTGAGAGTTAACTAGCTGTGGTGTGTGTGTGGGGAGTTCATTGAGAGTTAACTAGCTGTGGTGTGTGCGGGGAAGTTCATTGAGAGTTAACTAGCTGTGGTGTGTGTGGGGAGTTCATTGAGAGTTAACTAGCTGTGGTGTGTGTGTGGGGAGTTCATTGAGAGTTAACTAGCTGTGGTGTGTGTGGGGAGTTCATTGAGAGTTAACTAGCTGTGGTGTGTGTGGGGAGTTCATTGAGAGTTAACTAGCTGTGGTGTGTGCGGGGAGTTCATTGAGAGTTAACTAGCTGTGGTGTGTGTGGGGAGTTCATTGAGAGTTAACTAGCTGTGGTGTGTGTGGGGAGTTCATTGAGAGTTAACTAGCTGTGGTGTGTGTGGGAGTTCATTGAGAGTTAACTAGCTGTGGTGTGTGTGGGGAGTTCATTGAGAGTTAACTAGCTGTGGTGTGTGTGGGGGGGAGTTCATTGAGAGTTAACTAGCTGTGGTGTGTGTGGGGAGTTCATTGAGAGTTAACTAGCTGTGGTGTGTGTGGGGAGTTCATTGAGAGTTAACTAGCTGTGGTGTGTGTGGGGGAGTTCATTGAGAGTTAACTAGCTGTGGTGTGTGTGAAGAGTTCATTGAGAGTTAACTAGCTGTGGTGTGTGTGGGGAGTTCATTGAGAGTTAACTAGCTGTGGTGTGTGTGGGGAGTTCATTGAGAGTTAACTAGCTGTGGTGTGTGTGAGGAGAGATAGGAATTCCCTGGCACTCACTGGACATGAGACGCCAGCAGCATCTTGAGACTCTTGGTCGCTAGCCCTCTTCTGGGGAGCCCCATTTTCTGCAATAACAATAAATATATGTATATAATTATATGTATATATATTTAGAGCATGTTCAGGTCTACTCCATAACATCAACATTAAATATATATATTATATATATAGAGAGAGCATGTTTAGAAACAGACAGGTCCACTCCATAACATCAACATTAAATATATATATTATATATATAGAGAGAGCATGTTTAGAAACAGACAGGTCCACTCCATAACATCAACATTAAATATATATATTATATATATAGAGAGAGCATGTTTAGAAACAGACAGGTCCACTCCATAACATCAACATTAAATATATATATTATATATATAGAGAGAGCATGTTTAGAAACAGACAGGTCCACTCCATAACATCAACATTAAATATATATATTATATATATAGAGAGAGCATGTTTAGAAACAGACAGGTCCACTCCATAACATCAACATTAAATATATATATTATATATATAGAGAGAGCATGTTTAGAAACAGACAGGTCCACTCCATAACATCAACATTAAATATATATATTATATATATAGAGAGAGCATGTTTAGAAACAGACAGGTCCACTCCATAACATCAACATTAAATATATATATTATATATATAGAGAGAGCATGTTTAGAAACAGACAGGTCCACTCCATAACATCAACATTAAATATATATATTATATATATAGAGAGAGCATGTTTAGAAACAGACAGGTCTACTCCATGCAACAGTGAGAAGGCTTGGCCAGAGCAGTGTCATAAAATATATTTTATTTTAAAAACACTATTGCATTACTAAACCACAATGGCTAGAGGGAAAGTGTCCACTCGGTATTCCTTAGAATGGTTACCTGGATACAAAAATAAATTAACAGTCCTAGCAGCGAATACCAAACAAAGGTGAAAAGCACTGGAGGGCGTACACTGGAAGGGTTGGACAAGAGAGAGTGGGGGGGGGGGCAAGATCATGTGCACTACTAGTGGCTGACATTGCAAGCGAATTTCAGGTGAATTTCAATGGAAATACTACATGTATGTAGAACTCATAGCTGCTTTTGGATGTTAAGTCTGTCTTGGACATCGCCAGCTCCAAGGTGTGGAGGCTTCCACTTCCCTGCTCAGAGCCTTATCCCATTGCAATGCAATGTGTTTCTGCCATTGCTTTGTGTGGAGGCTTCCACTTCCCTGGCTCAGAGCCTTATCCCATTGCAATGCAATGTGTTTCTGCCATTGCTTTGTGTGGAGGCTTCCACTTCCCTGGCTCAGAGCCTTATCCCATTGCAATGCAATGTGTTTCTGCCATTGCTTTGTGTGGAGGCTTCCACTTCCCTGGCTCAGAGACTTATCCCATTGCAATGCAATGTGTTTCTGCCATTGCTTTGCATAGAGGCTTCCACTTCCCTGCTCAGAGCCTTATCCCATTGAAATGCAATATGTTTCTGCCATTGCTTGTGTGGAGGCTTCCACTTCCCTGCTCAGAGCCTTATCCCATTGCAATGCAATGTGTTTCTGCCATTGCTTTGCATAGAGGCTTCCACTTCCCTGCTCAGAGCCTTATCCCATTGCAATGCAATGTGTTTCTGCCATTGCTTTGTGTGGAGGCTTCCACTTCCCTGGCTCAGAGCCTTATCCCATTGCAATGCAATGTGTTTCTGCCATTGCTTTGTGTGGAGGCTTCCACTTCCCTGGCTCAGAGCCTTATCCCATTGCAATGCAATGTGTTTCTGCCATTGCTTTGTGTGGAGGCTTCCACTTCCCTGGCTCAGAGCCTTATCCCATTGCAATGTAATGTGTTTCTGCCATTGCTTTGTGTGGAGGCTTCCACTTCCCTGGCTCAGAGCCTTATCCCATTGCAATGTAATGTGTTTCTGCCATTGCTTTGTGTGGAGGCTTCCACTTCCCTGGCTCAGAGCCTTATCCCATTGCAATGCAATGTGTTTCTGCCATTGCTTTGTGTGGAGGCTTCCACTTCCCTGGCTCAGAGCCTTATCCCATTGCAATGCAATGTGTTTCTGCCATTGCTTTGTGTGGAGGCTTCCACTTCCCTGGCTCAGAGCCTTATCCCATTGCAATGCAATGTGTTTCTGCCATTGCTTTGTGTGGAGGCTTCCACTTCCCTAGCTCAGAGCCTTATCCCATTGCAATGCAATGTGTTTCTGCCATTGCTTTGTGTGGAGGCTTCCACTTCCCTGGCTCAGAGCCTTATCCCATTGCAATGCAATGTGTTTCTGCCATTGCTTTGCATAGAGGCTTCCACTTCCCTGCTAAGAGCCTTATCCCATTGAAATGCAATGTGTTTCTGCCATTGCTTTGCATAGAGGCTTCCACTTCCCTGCTCAGAGCCTTATCCCATTGCAATGCAATGTGTTTCTGCCATTGCTTTGTGTGGAGGCTTCCACTTCCCTGGCTCAGAGCCTTATCCCATTGCAATGCAATGTGTTTCTGCCATTGCTTTGTGTGGAGGCTTCCACTTCCCTGGCTCAGAGCCTTATCCCATTGCAATGCAATGTGTTTCTGCCATTGCTTTGTGTGGAGGCTTCCACTTCCCTGGCTCAGAGCCTTATCCCATTGCAATGCAATGTGTTTCTGCCATTGCTTTGTGTGGAGGCTTCCACTTCCCTGGCTCAGAGACTTATCCCATTGCAATGCAATGTGTTTCTGCCATTGCTTTGCATAGAGGCTTCCACTTCCCTGCTCAGAGCCTTATCCCATTGAAATGCAATGTGTTTCTGCCATTGCTTGTGTGGAGGCTTCCACTTCCCTGCTCAGAGCCTTATCCCATTGCAATGCAATGTGTTTCTGCCATTGCTTTGCATAGAGGCTTCCACTTCCCTGCTCAGAGCCTTATCCCATTGCAATGCAATGTGTTTCTGCCATTGCTTTGTGTGGAGGCTTCCACTTCCCTGGCTCAGAGCCTTATCCCATTGCAATGCAATGTGTTTCTGCCATTGCTTTGTGTGGAGGCTTCCACTTCCCTGGCTCAGAGCCTTATCCCATTGCAATGTAATGTGTTTCTGCCATTGCTTTGTGTGGAGGCTTCCACTTCCCTGGCTCAGAGCCTTATCCCATTGCAATGCAATGTGTTTCTGCCATTGCTTTGTGTGGAGGCTTCCACTTCCCTGGCTCAGAGCCTTATCCCATTGCAATGCAATGTGTTTCTGCCATTGCTTTGTGTGGAGGCTTCCACTTCCCTGGCTCAGAGCCTTATCCCATTGCAATGCAATGTGTTTCTGCCATTGCTTTGTGTGGAGGCTTCCACTTCCCTAGCTCAGAGCCTTATCCCATTGCAATGCAATGTGTTTCTGCATTGCTTTGTGTGGAGGCTTCCACTTCCCTGGCTCAGAGCCTTATCCCATTGCAATGCAATGTGTTTCTGCCATTGCTTTGCATAGAGGCTTCCACTTCCCTGCTAAGAGCCTTATCCCATTGAAATGCAATGTGTTTCTGCCATTGCTTGCATAGAGGCTTCCACTTCCCTGCTCAGAGCCTTATCCATTGCAATGCAATGTGTTTCTGCCATTGCTTTGCATAGAGGCTTCCACTTCCCTGCTCAGAGCCTTATCCCATTGCAATGCAATGTGTTTCTGCCATTGCTTTGTGTGGAGGCTTCCACTTCCCTGGCTCAGAGCCTTATCCCATTGCAATGCAATGTGTTTCTGCCATTGCTTTGTGTGGAGGCTTCCACTTCCCTGGCTCAGAGCCTTATCCCATTGCAATGCAATGTGTTTCTGCCATTGCTTTGTGTGGAGGCTTCCACTTCCCTGGCTCAGAGCCTTATCCCATTGCAATGCAATGTGTTTCTGCCATTGCTTTGTGTGGAGGCTTCCACTTCCCTGGCTCAGAGCCTTATCCCATTGCAATGCAATGCTCCACTCCTGATGAATGAAGCATCGAGCCAAAGCCAAAACATCGAGTGAGTGAATTTAAGTTGATTATACACCAAAGTTGTATCTGATAAATGTAAACTGAGAGTTCAATGATGGCGTTTTGTTGATGCACATTGGAATATTTCACTAGGACACCTCCAGCTTCTCATGTTCCACGGTTAGTGACCTTTTGGACATGTGACGATGGGAGGATGGCACTCCAGGTGTTGAATCCTCACAACATCAGAGTCCACGAGGTGACCTAGTGACTAGATGTGTGAGTATTGAATCCTCACAACATCAGAGTCCACGAGGTGACCTAGTGACTAGATGTGTGAGTATTGAATCCTCACAGCATCAGAGTCCACGAGGTGACCTAGTGACTAGATGTGTGAGTATTGAATCCTCACAGCATCAGAGTCCACGAGGTGACCTAGTGACTAGATGTGTGAGTATTGAATCCTCACAGCATCAGAGTCCACGAGGTGACCTAGTGACTAGATGTGTGAGTATTGAATCCTCACAACATCAGAGTCCACGAGGTGACCTAGTGACTAGATGTGTGAGTATTGAATCCTCACAACATCAGAGTCCACGAGGTGACCTAGTGACTAGATGTGTGAGTATTGAATCCTCACAGCATCAGTCCACGAGGTGACCTAGTGACTATATGTGTGAGTATTGAATCCTCACAGCATCAGAGTCCACGAGGTGACCTAGTGACTAGATGTGTGAGTATTGAATCCTCACAGCATCAGAGTCCACGAGGTGACCTAGTGACTAGATGTGTGAGTATTGAATCCTCACAGCATCAGTCCACGAGGTGACCTAGTGACTAGATGTGTGAGTATTGAATCCTCACAACATCAGAGTCCACGAGGTGACCTAGTGACTAGATGTGTGAGTATTGAATCCTCACAGCATCAGAGTCCACGAGGTGACCTAGTGACTAGATGTGTGAGTATTGAATCCTCACAACATCAGAGTCCACGAGGTGACCTAGTGACTAGATGTGTGAGTATTGAATCCTCACAGCCACGAGGTGACCTAGTGACTAGATGTGTGAGTATTGAATCCTCACAACATCAGAGTCCACGAGGTGACCTAGTGACTAGATGTGTGAGTATTGAATCCTCACAACATCAGAGTCCACGAGATGACCTAGTGACTAGATGTGTGAGTATTGAATCCTCACAACATCAGAGTCCACGAGGTGACCTAGTGACTAGATGTGTGAGTATTGAATCCTCACAGCATCAGAGTCCACGAGGTGACCTAGTGACTAGATGTGTGAGTATTGAATCCTCACAACATCAGAGTCCACGAGGTGACCTAGTGACTAGATGTGTGAGTATTGAATCCTCACAACATCAGAGTCCACGAGGTGACCTAGTGACTAGATGTGTGAGTATTGAATCCTCACAACATCGGAGTCCACGAGGTGACCTAGTGACTAGATGTGTGAGTATTGAATCCTCACAACATCAGAGTCCACGAGGTGACCTAGTGACTAGATGTGTGAGTATTGAATCCTCACAACATCAGAGTCCACGTGGTGACCTAGTGACTAGATGTGTGAGTATTGAATCCTCACAACATCAGAGTCCACGAGGTGACCTAGTGACTAGATGTGTGAGTATTGAATCCTCACAACATCAGAGTCCACGAGGTGACCTAGTGACTAGATGTGTGAGTATTGAATCCTCACAGCATCAGAGTCCACGAGGTGACCTAGTGACTAGATGTGTGAGTATTGAATCCTCACAACATCAGAGTCCACGAGGTGACCTAGTGACTAGATGTGTGAGTATTGAATCCTCACAGCAGAGTCCACGAGGTGACCTAGTGACTAGATGTGTGAGTATTGAATCCTCACAGCATCAGAGTCCACGAGGTGACCTAGTGACTAGATGTGTGAGTATTGAATCCTCACAACATCAGAGTCCACGAAGTGACCTAGTGACTAGATGTGTGAGTATTGAATCCTCACAGCATCAGAGTCCACGAGGTGACCTAGTGACTAGATGTGTGAGTATTGAATCCTCACAACATCAGAGTCCACGAGGTGACCTAGTGACTAGATGTGTGAGTATTGAATCCTCACAGCATCAGAGTCCACGAGGTGACCTAGTGACTAGATGTGTGAGTATTGAATCCTCACAACATCAGAGTCCACGAGGTGACCTAGTGACTAGATGTGTGAGTATTGAATCCTCACAACATCAGAGTCCACGAGGTGACCTAGTGACTAGATGTGTGAGTATTGAATCCTCACAACATCAGAGTCCACGAGGTGACCTAGTGACTAGATGTGTGAGTATTGAATCCTCACAACATCAGAGTCCACGAGGTGACCTAGTGACTAGATCTGTGAGTATTGAATCCTCACAGCATCAGAGTCCACGAGGTGACCTAGTGACTAGATGTGTGAGTATTGAATCCTCACAGCATCAGTGTCCACGAGGTGACCTAGTGACTAGATGTGTGAGTATTGAATCCTCACAACATCAGAGTCCACGAGGTGACCTAGTGACTAGATGTGTGAGTATTGAATCCTCACAGCATCAGAGTCCACGAGGTGACCTAGTGACTAGATGTGTGAGTATTGAATCCTCACAACATCAGAGTCCACGAGGTGACCTAGTGACTAGATGTGTGAGTATTGAATCCTCACAACATCAGAGTCCACGAGGTGACCTAGTGACTAGATGTGTGAGTATTGAATCCTCACAGCATCAGAGTCCACGAGGTGACCTAGTGACTAGATGTGTGAGTATTGAATCCTCACAGCATCAGAGTCCACGAGGTGACCTAGTGACTAGATGTGTGAGTATTGAATCCTCACAGCATCAGAGTCCACGAGGTGACCTAGTGACTAGATGTGTGAGTATTGAATCCTCACAGCATCAGAGTCCACGAGGTGACCTAGTGACTAGATGTGTGAGTATTGAATCCTCACAGCATCAGTCCACGAGGTGACCTAGTGACTAGATGTGTGAGTATTGAATCCTCACAACATCAGAGTCCACGAGGTGACCTAGTGACTAGATGTGTGAGTATTGAATCCTCACAGCATCAGAGTCCACGAGGTGACCTAGTGACTAGATGTGTGAGTATTGAATCCTCACAACATCAGAGTCCACGAGGTGACCTAGTGACTAGATGTGTGAGTATTGAATCCTCACAGCATCAGAGTCCACGAGGTGACCTAGTGACTAGATGTGTGAGTATTGAATCCTCACAACATCAGAGTCCACGAGGTGACCTAGTGACTAGATGTGTGAGTATTGAATCCTCACAACATCAGAGTCCACGAGGTGACCTAGTGACTAGATGTGTGAGTATTGAATCCTCACAACATCGGAGTCCACGAGGTGACCTAGTGACTAGATGTGTGAGTATTGAATCCTCACAACATCAGAGTCCACGAGGTGACCTAGTGACTAGATGTGTGAGTATTGAATCCTCACAACATCAGAGTCCACGAGGTGACCTAGTGACTAGATGTGTGAGTATTGAATCCTCACAACATCAGAGTCCACGAGGTGACCTAGTGACTAGATGTGTGAGTATTGAATCCTCACAGCATCAGAGTCCACGAGGTGACCTAGTGACTAGATGTGTGAGTATTGAATCCTCACAACATCAGAGTCCACGAGGTGACCTAGTGACTAGATGTGTGAGTATTGAATCCTCACAGCAGAGTCCACGAGGTGACCTAGTGACTAGATGTGTGAGTATTGAATCCTCACAGCATCAGAGTCCACGAGGTGACCTAGTGACTAGATGTGTGAGTATTGAATCCTCACAACATCAGAGTCCACGAAGTGACCTAGTGACTAGATGTGTGAGTATTGAATCCTCACAGCATCAGAGTCCACGAGGTGACCTAGTGACTAGATGTGTGAGTATTGAATCCTCACAACATCAGAGTCCACGAGGTGACCTAGTGACTAGATGTGTGAGTATTGAATCCTCACAACATCAGAGTCCACGAGGTGACCTAGTGACTAGATGTGTGAGTATTGAATCCTCACAGCATCAGAGTCCACGAGGTGACCTAGTGACTAGATGTGTGAGTATTGAATCCTCACAACATCAGAGTCCACGAGGTGACCTAGTGACTAGATGTGTGAGTATTGAATCCTCACAACATCAGAGTCCACGAGGTGACCTAGTGACTAGATGTGTGAGTATTGAATCCTCACAACATCAGAGTCCACGAGGTGACCTAGTGACTAGATGTGTGAGTATTGAATCCTCACAACATCAGAGTCCACGAGGTGACCTAGTGACTAGATCTGTGAGTATTGAATCCTCACAGCATCAGAGTCCACGAGGTGACCTAGTGACTAGATGTGTGAGTATTGAATCCTCACAGCATCAGTGTCCACGAGGTGACCTAGTGACTAGATGTGTGAGTATTGAATCCTCACAACATCAGAGTCCACGAGGTGACCTAGTGACTAGATGTGTGAGTATTGAATCCTCACAGCATCAGAGTCCACGAGGTGACCTAGTGACTAGATGTGTGAGTATTGAATCCTCACAACATCAGAGTCCACGAGGTGACCTAGTGACTAGATGTGTGAGTATTGAATCCTCACAACATCAGAGTCCACGAGGTGACCTAGTGACTAGATGTGTGAGTATTGAATCCTCACAGCATCAGAGTCCACGAGGTGACCTAGTGACTAGATGTGTGAGTATTGAATCCTCACAGCATCAGAGTCCACGAGGTGACCTAGTGACTAGATGTGTGAGTATTGAATCCTCACAACATCAGAGTCCACGAGGTGACCTAGTGACTAGATGTGTGAGTATTGAATCCTCACAACATCAGAGTCCACGAGGTGACCTAGTGACTAGATGTGTGAGTATTGAATCCTCACAGCATCAGAGTCCACGAGGTGACCTAGTGACTAGATGTGTGAGTATTGAATCCTCACAACATCAGAGTCCACGAGGTGACCTAGTGACTAGATGTGTGAGTATTGAATCCTCACAGCATCCGAGTCCACGAGGTGACCTAGTGACTAGATGTGTGAGTATTGAATCCTCACAACATCAGAGTCCACAAGGTGACCTAGTGACTAGATGTGTGAGTATTGAATCCTCACAGGATCAGAGTCCACGAGGTGACCTAGTGACTAGATGTGTGAGTATTGAATCCTCACAGCATCAGAGTCCACGAGGTGACCTAGTGACTAGATGTGTGAGTATTGAATCCTCACAGCTCCACGAGGTGACCTAGTGACTAGATGTGTGAGTATTGATCCTCACAACATCAGAGTCCACGTGGTGACCTAGTGACAAGATGTGTGAGTATTGAATCCTCACAACATCAGAGTCCACGAGGTGACCTAGTGACTAGATGTGTGAGTATTGAATCCTCACAGCATCAGAGTCCACGAGGTGACCTAGTGACTAGATGTGTGAGTATTGAATCCTCACAACATCAGAGTCCACGAGGTGACCTAGTGACTAGATGTGTGAGTATTGAATCCTCACAGCATCAGAGTCCACGAGGTGACCTAGTGACTAGATGTGTGAGTATTGAATCCTCACAGCATCAGAGTCCACGAGGTGACCTAGTGACTAGATGTGCGAGTATTGAATCCTCACAACATCAGTCCACGAGGTGACCTAGTGACTAGATGTGTGAGTATTGAATCCTCACAACATCAGAGTCCACGAGGTGACCTAGTGACTAGATGTGTGAGTATTGAATCCTCACAACATCAGAGTCCACGAGGTGACCTAGTGACTAGATGTGTGAGTATTGAATCCTCACAGCATCAGAGTCCATGAGGTGACCTAGTGACTAGATGTGTGAGTATTGAATCCTCACAGCATCAGAGTCCACGAGGTGACCTAGTGACTAGATGTGTGAGTATTGAATCCTCACAGCATCAGAGTCCACGAGGTGACCTAGTGACTAGATGTGTGAGTATTGAATCCTCACAGCATCAGAGTCCACGAGGTGACCTAGTGACTAGATGTGTGAGTATTGAATCCTCACAACATCAGAGTCCACGAGGTGACCTAGTGACTAGATGTGTGAGTATTGAATCCTCACAGCATCAGAGTCCACGAGGTGACCTAGTGACTAGATGTGTGAGTATTGAATCCTCACAACATCAGAGTCCACGAGGTGACCTAGTGACTAGATGTGTGAGTATTGAATCCTCACAGCATCCGAGTCCACGAGGTGACCTAGTGACTAGATGTGTGAGTATTGAATCCTCACAACATCAGAGTCCACGAGGTGACCTAGTGACTAGATGTGTGAGTATTGAATCCTCACAACATCAGAGTCCACGAGGTGACCTAGTGACTAGATGTGTGAGTATTGAATCCTCACAACATCAGAGTCCACGAGGTGACCTAGTGACTAGATGTGTGAGTATTGAATCCTCACAACATCAGAGTCCACGAGGTGACCTAGTGACTAGATGTGTGAGTATTGAATCCTCACAACATCAGAGTCCACGAGGTGACCTAGTGACTAGATGTGTGAGTATTGAATCCTCACAACATCGGAGTCCACGAGGTGACCTAGTGACTAGATGTGTGAGTATATTGAATCCTCACAGCATCAGAGTCCACGAGGTGACCTAGTGACTAGATGTGTGAGTATTGAATCCTCACAACATCAGAGTCCACGAGGTGACCTAGTGACTAGATGTGTGAGTATTGAATCCTCACAACATCAGAGTCCACGAGGTGACCTGGTGACTAGATGTGTGAGTATTGAATCCTCACAGCAGAGTCCACGAGGTGACCTAGTGACTAGATGTGTGAGTATTGAATCCTCACAGCATCAGAGTCCACGAGGTGACCTAGTGACTAGATGTGTGAGTATTGAATCCTCACAACATCAGAGTCCACGAGGTGACCTAGTGACTAGATGTGTGAGTATTGAATCCTCACAGCATCAGAGTCCACGAGGTGACCTAGTGACTAGATGTGTGAGTATTGAATCCTCACAGCATCAGAGTCCACGAGGTGACCTAGTGACTAGATGTGTGAGTATTGAATCCTCACAGCATCAGAGTCCACGAGGTGACCTAGTGACTAGATGTGTGAGTATTGAATCCTCACAGCATCAGTCCACGAGGTGACCTAGTGACTAGATGTGTGAGTATTGAATCCTCACAACATCAGAGTCCACGAGGTGACCTAGTGACTAGATGTGTGAGTATTGAATCCTCACAGCATCAGAGTCCACGAGGTGACCTAGTGACTAGATGTGTGAGTATTGAATCCTCACAGGATCAGAGTCCACGAGGTGACCTAGTGACTAGATGTGTGAGTATTGAATCCTCACAACATCAGAGTCCACGAGGTGACCTAGTGACTAGATGTGTGAGTATTGAATCCTCACAGCATCAGAGTCCACGAGGTGACCTAGTGACTAGATGTGTGAGTATTGAATGCTCACAGCATCAGAGTCCACGAGGTGACCTAGTGACTAGATGTGTGAGTATTGAATCCTCACAGCATCAGAGTCCACGAGGTGACCTAGTGACTAGATGTGTGAGTATTGAATCCTCACAGCATCAGAGTCCACGAGGTGACCTAGTGACTAGATGTGTGAGTATTGAATCCTCACAGCATCAGTCCACGAGGTGACCTAGTGACTAGATGTGTGAGTATTGAATCCTCACAGCATCAGAGTCCACGAGGTGACCTAGTGACTAGATGTGTGAGTATTGAATCCTCACAGCATCAGAGTACACGAGGTGACCTAGTGACTAGATGGGTGAGTATTGAATCCTCACAACATCAGAGTCCACGAGGTGACCTACTAGTGTGACTAGATGTGTGAGTATTGAATCCTCACAGCATCAGAGTCCACGAGGTGACCTAGTGACTAGATGTGTGAGTATTGAATCCTCACAACATCAGAGTCCACGAGGTGACCTAGTGACTAGATGTGTGAGTATTGAATCCTCACAACATCAGAGTCCACGAGGTGACCTAGTGACTAGATGTGTGAGTATTGAATCCTCACAGCATCAGAGTCCACGAGGTGACCTAGTGACTAGATGTGTGAGTATTGAATCCTCACAGCATCAGAGTCCACGTGGTGACCTAGTGACTAGATGTGTGAGTATTGAATCCTCACAACATCAGAGTCCACGAGGTGACCTAGTAACTAGATGTGTGAGTATTGAATCCTCACAGGATCAGAGTCCACGAGGTGACCTAGTGACTAGATGTGTGAGTATTGAATCCTCACAACATCAGAGTCCACGAGGTGACCTAGTGACTAGATGTGTGAGTATTGAATCCTCACAACATCAGAGTCCACGAGGTGACCTAGTGACTAGATGTGTGAGTATTGAATCCTCACAGCATCAGAGTCCACGAGGTGACCTAGTGACTAGATGTGTGAGTATTGAATCCTCACAGCATCAGAGTCCACAAGGTGACCTAGTGACTAGATGTGTGAGTATTGAATCCTCACAGCCACGAGGTGACCTAGTGACTAGATGTGTGAGTATTGAATCCTCACAGCATCAGAGTCCACGAGGTGACCTAGTGACTAGATGTGTGAGTATTGAATCCTCACAACATCAGAGTCCACGAGGTGACCTAGTGACTAGATGTGTGAGTATTGAATCCTCACAACATCAGAGTCCACGAGGTGACCTAGTGACTAGATGTGTGAGTATTGAATCCTCACAGCATCAGAGTCCACGAGGTGACCTAGTGACTAGATGTGTGAGTATTGAATCCTCACAGCATCAGAGTCCACGAGGTGACCTAGTGACTAGATGTGTGAGTATTGAATCCTCACAACATCAGAGTCCACGAGGTGACCTGGTGACTAGATATGAATCCCCACAGCATCAGTCCACGAGGTGACCTAGTGACTAGATGTGTGAGTATTGAATCCTCACAACATCAGAGTCCGACCTAGTGACTAGATGTGTCTGTGTTGAGGCACCTCAGAAGAACCCACTGAACTAGGACAACAGTGACTGTGGCAACAAGATGTTACTTTGCGTGTGTCCGAGGGCTTCAAGCAGGTGATGAAATCGTGTTCGTTAAAAACCCTCTTGAGAGTGTAGGCCAGTAATTGGCTAATAATGTAAACTGTACATGTTCCCCTCTCTAGCACAACTCAGGGAAGTAAGTGGAAATGTTCTAATTAAGTTTGCAATGAGCCATTACTCTTTTAATAAAAGGGGGGAAGTAGGGGGGGGGGGGGGGGGGGGGGGTGTTCTCTAGCCAAAACCATTTTTCTGAATCTTCCTGGCATTGAGTTGCTCTCAAGTAATGCATTTCTAGGGACACGTGTTCTTAGAAGATTCATCCAGCAACATCAAAAACAGCACACCCTATTTGGGAGTTTGTCCATAACCTGACCAAGTTCACTCGAGTCAATAGTTAACCAACCCCCCCCCCCCCCCCCCCCCCCCCCCCAACCCCCGTAATATTTTAGTGCTGTGTGATATTTTTTATGCTCTGTGCTGTGTGATATTTTAGTGCTCTGAGCTGTGTGATATTTTATGCTCTGTGCTGTGTGATATTTTATGCTCTGTGCTGTGTGATATTTTAGTGCTCTGTGCCGTGTGATATTTTAGTCCTCTGTGCTCTGTGATAAAAGCATTTCAGTTGTTTGCTTTTAGGGCAAGCATTGTCCAACTAGGCGGATTAGAAGAAATGACCCTTGGGGTTCCATCAGTTCAGCTCCCATCAGGTGACATTTAGTTGAACGCTATATTCATATCTATTACAGCCAAGTGCTTTGACAAACCACATGCCCAATTAGAGCCTTGTTTAGACAGCTGCGGACATATTCACAGAACTGGGAATACAGTGTTTTAACTTTTGGTTTATTTTTTTTTATGACTTTGAGGGGAGACAGTTGCATTTTTACTTGTGGTTACAACTTTAGAGCTCCGTAGATTCTGCAAACTTCATGGTATGGACTTGATATATAGCTTAAAAGATAGGTCTCTCTGTGTGCTCTCTTTTGATACTAAAATATGTTTTATAGGTATAACTATAGGCAAGTTACTAGACCCTAAAGTGGAGGGACCTCAAAAACCTGCATCCCAAAGTCCCCATCCAGAATAACTCCAGATTGCTAAGTGCAAAAAACTTGAAATTGCTACGAGTGGCTAGAGGAAGCCCTAGAGCATTCAATCACCTTTTTCATTAAGCGTTAAAAATTTATTACGTGGTCAAGCGCGCGGGTGCAAAATTGAGGGCGTTGATTTGATGCAGGTTTTGAGGTCCCTCCACTTTAGGGTCTAGTAACTTGCCTATAGTTATCCTATGAAACATATTTTAGTATCAAAAGAGAGCACACAGAGAGACCTATCTTTTGAGCTATATATCAAGTCCATACCATGAAGTTTGCACTTTGCAGAATCTACGGAGCTCTAAAGTTGTAACCACAAGTAAAAATAAAAAAAGTTAAAAAAATGCAACTGTCTCCCCTTAAGGTAGTTAGTATAGCACAGCTCTGTGGTGGGGCTACTTCGTCACAGAGTTCCTACAGAGTGCACGCATGATGAAGATGGTATAGCACAGCTCTGTGGTGACCACTACCATCCAGAGTTCCTACAGACTGCACACATGGTGAAGATAGTAGTATAGCACAGCTCTGTGGTGGCTACTACCATCGAGAGTTCCTACAGACTGCACCAATGGTGAGTCTAGCAAGAACAGCTCTGTGGTGGCTACTACCATCGAGAGTTCCTACAGACTGCATACATGGTGTCTAGCAAGGTGGTGTACTCAGCAAATGCAAGGCATCGAGTGGCGACTGAAGAGAAATTAAAAAAATAAAAACATCACTTATTTTGAAAACCTGGTCGTCGAACAAAGCAAGACACGTATTATTCATGAAACCTTTGTGCCTCAGGCGTACGCACATTGAGTAATAAGCCCCACCCACCCCACCCCGTATAAGAACTGCAACATTGTTATTCAGGCACGCCCATAATTGCACTGCTAGGAGACAGGTCAGTGAAAGATGAAGAAAATGGGGGCAAGAAGTAAGCAAGAAAGAGCAAAGCATCGTGTAGAATCCGAGGAGAGTTAGGCCATGGAAAACCTTCTTGCCTCGGGTGTGCATGCATTTGCACGCTCATCACATGGAGCAATAAAGTTGGCTTCAACTCAGCCATTGCCACGCACCTTCTCTCAACAGCCAATGTTTGAGCATTGTCTAGATTGCATTGCTCTAGCAACTGCCTTAGCCCTAGCATAGCTAAAGGTTTAATACAGTATTAATTAATCTGTGAGGACCTGTCAATGATCAACTCAACTTTGCTTCTCAATGTTAGGCTAGATGCTCTAGCCTTCATCAGGAATCTAACCAATATTTCTCGATGTTCAGCTAGATGCTTTAGGGCATGGCCACGAAATCCTGACACGTGAGGCTCGAAACAAATCAAATAATAAGGCCAAAAAAGTTAATGCTTGGGAAAGTAGACTCCTTGGGGCTTCAGAAAAAGTAAAAATTATGTCAATATTATTATCCATGTCCTCACACCATTGCTTCGAATATGACCAAAATTTTCAATAGCGTTTTTGAAAAAAAGTGCAACTTTGCAATATAGTCAAATTTCTGTATGAATACAGTTATGGTACATATCATGATATTTCTGCTTTAGCTTAGTTTCATGAACCTCCCCCAAAATTTACCCCCAGACCCCCTGTAGTGAGCCCTGTGTTAATTTTAAAAAATCAGTTTGTCCTGTAACGTGTGTTAGGCAAAACATCAAAAAGTTCTCACCATCTCCAAAATATTTGACCTACACTGTAGCCACAAATAATTGCATAATCTCTTCCCTTTACTCAGAAGGAAGTTTCATGCAAAAAATGGTGGAAATCCAATGAGTGGTTATCAGATAATCCCACTTCAAAGTGCGTAACATGCGTTACATTGACATTTTGTAACATGCGTTACATTGCAGAGAAGTCACATGCTGCCATCAAAGGATTCACAGTCTCCTTTGTCTCCTAAGCTTCAAAGGCTCTTTGAACTAAGCACCAGCCAATCAGCTGGCCAGTTGACTGCACACATGCATTATCTGACTTCTTTTACCTTTACCAAGATTTCAACTTCAAGATTTCCTACACTGAGTTTTGGTCGTCAAAATGAACAGGTACTATCAAATTTGTTATTGAGAATTTTGTGCTTAGTTGATTGTCATCTAGTAGGGAATTGATTGCTCTACCAATTGATTGATTTCAGGTCTTCACCAGCTAAGAAAGCTGTTTCCAATGCAACGTTTGCTGCAACTGCAGCGTCAATGCCCTCAGTAAGTGTGATTAACGTTGCTGAGGATGAGATCAAACTGCATAACAGCCAGATGGTATTGGATGATGCATTTTGGGCAGCAATACCGGCTGTGAATGGCATTCGTGAGATGCATTGCATCAAAAACACCAACGGTGAGGTGACACTCTCCCGACTCACTAAGGATTTTGCGGTAGAGGAGGAGAATGATGAGGATGAGCAGGATAAGGATGATGAGGTGGAAGTAGGCTCAGAGAATTTTGTGATAGCAAACTTCAAAACTGGGGAGTTTCTTGCTGCAGTGTACGATAGGAAATCATATATCGGAGAAGTTCTGAGTGCCACAGATAGTCACCTTCTGCTGTCTTTTATGAAGCTGACTGGTTTCAAGCGATGGAACTGGCCACAGAAGCCAGATTGCCTTCCCATCTCTCGGGAGGATATCATAGCCCGTGTGAACCGCCTTCCCATCTCTCGGGAGGATATCATAGCCCGTGTGAACCCCCCAGCCCCCATAAGTAATTCCAGCAGATTCTTTGTACTGAGTGACAGTGATGAAAATATTATGACCCAAGGGTTGGTTGGATGGAAACAAATCAATTGACTGCCCAAATCAGCCCCCCACCCCACTCGATTTATTTACATGTTATGTGATAAAGTGTTTACAAACTGATGAATGTATTGTGAAATAATTTACTTCTGTAAATAGACAATTTCTCTGCTACATGCAAGCTTCTCAGTAATACCAATTGTGTGCGTAACGTGTGTTATGTAACATGTATGCGTTACGGTACACTTTCTTATGATGGCTATGCAGTGGGGACATGGGTATTGATAGAACCATGAAATTTTGGTTAATGATAGTCAACATAATCATATCGAACATTTGTAAAAATTGGGAAATTTCCACGATCAGTTTTAATAGAATATTGTATCAAAGTTTGGTGGGAGAAATTGGCGTCAGGATTTCATAACATGCATAACGAGCACTATTTACCCCCTAGCTCCCCAAATATTTTATATTTTTTGGCTAGATGCTCTAGCCTTCATCAGGAATCTAACCAATACTTCTCATGTTTGGCTAGCCTTCATCAGGAATCTAACCAATACTTCTCATGTTTGGCTAGATGCTCTAGCCTTCATCAGGAATCTAACCAATACTTCTCTAAGTTTGGCTAGATGCTCTAGCCTTCATCAGGAATCTAAACAATACTTCTCTATGTTAGGCTAGATGCTCTAGCCTTCATCAGGAATCTAAACGATACTTCTCTATGTTCGGCTAGATGCGCTAGCCTTCATCAGGAATCCAAACAATACTTCTCAATGTTTGGCTAGATCCTCTAGCCTTCATCAGGAATCTAACCAATACTTCTCAATGTGGCTAGATGCGCTAGCCTTCATCAGGAATCCAAACAATACTTCTCACTTCTCAATGTTTGGCTAGATGGGCTAGCCTTCATCAGGAATCTAACCAATACTTCTCAATGTGGCTAGATGCCCTAGCCTTCATCAGGAATCTAACCAATACTTCTCATGTTTGGCTAGATGCTCTAGCCTTCATCAGGAATCTAACCAATACTTCTCATGTTTGGCTAGATGCTCTAGCCTTCATCAGGAATCTAACCAATACTTCTCATGTTTGGCTAGCCTTCATCAGGAATCTAACCAATACTTCTCATGTTTGGCTAGATGCTCTAGCCTTCATCAGGAATCTAACCAATACTTCTCTATGTTTGGCTAGATGCTCTAGCCTTCATCAGGAATCTAAACAATACTTCTCTATGTTAGGCTAGATGCTCTAGCCTTCATCAGGAATCTAAACGATACTTCTCTATGTTCGGCTAGATGCGCTAGCCTTCATCAGGAATCCAAACAATACATCTCAATGTTTGGCTAGATCCTCTAGCCTTCATCAGGAATCTAAACAATACTTCTCATGTTTGGCTAGATGCTCTAGCCTTCATCAGGAATCTAACCAATACTTCTCTATGTTTGGCTAGATGCTCTAGCCTTCATCAGGAATCTAAACAATACTTCTCTATGTTAGGCTAGATGCTCTAGCCTTCATCAGGAATCTAAACGATACTTCTCTATGTTCGGCTAGATGCGCTAGCCTTCATCAGGAATCCAAACAATACATCTCAATGTTTGGCTAGATCCTCTAGCCTTCATCAGGAATCTAACCAATACTTCTCAATGTGGCTAGATGTGCTAGCCTTCATCAGGAATCCAAACAATACTTCTCAATGTTCGGCTAGATGCGCTAGCCTTCATCAGGAATCTAACCAATACTTCTCATGTTTGGCTATATGCCCTAGCCTTCATCAGGAATCTAACCAATACTTCTCTATGGTAGGCTAGATGCTCTAGCCTTCATCAGGAATCTAAACAATACTTCTCATGTTTGGCTAGATGCGCTAGCCTTCATCAGGAATCTAACCAATACTTCTCATGTTTGGCTAGCCTTCATCAGGAATCTAACCAATACTTCTCTATGTTTGGCTAGATGCTCTAGCCTTCATCAGGAATCTAAACAATACTTCTCTATGTTTGGCTAGATGCTCTAGCCTTCATCAGGAATCCAAACAATACTTCTTGTGATGTTCGGCAGGAATCTAACCAACAAGTCGTCGACAACAAATTTAAGGGGATCATCGGCAAAGCCATTAATCCTATTATGTCAACTGAGAAGTTTGTTAAGAGGATTGGTCTGTACATTATTGATGTCAACATCATTTTCTAATGCTTGGATTGTGATATGATAAGTGGGAAGCATTGCTATGAACATGTATCCTTCAGGTTCTGAACTGGTGCAAGGTCTGAGCAACTAATGCCCTACAACAGAATAGAATGGCAATGCATTGCTATGAACATGTATCCTTCGGGTTCTGAACTGGTGCAAGGTCTGGAGCAACTAATGCCCTGCAACAGAATAGGATGGCTATGCATTGCTATGAACATGTATCCTTCAGGTTCTGAACTGGTGCAAGGTCTGGAGCAACTAATGCCCTGCAACAGAATAAGGATGGCAATGCATTGCTACGAACATGTATCCTTCAGGTTCTGAACTGGTGCAAGGTCTGAGCAACTAATGCCCTGCAACAGAATAGAATGGCAATGCATTGCTATGAACATGTATCCTTCGGGTTCTGAACTGGTGCAAGGTCTGGAGCAACTAATGCCCTGCAACAGAATAGGATGGCTATGCATTGCTATGAACATGTATCCTTCAGGTTCTGAACTGGTGCAAGGTCTGGAGCAACTAATGCCCTGCAACAGAATAAGGATGGCAATGCATTGCTACGAACATGTATCCTTCAGGTTCTGAACTGGTGCAAGGTCTGAGCAACTAATGCCCTGCAACAGAATAGAATGGCAATGCATTGCTATGAACATGTATCCTTCAGGTTCTGAACTGGTGCAAGGTCTGAGCAACTAATGCCCTGCAACAGAATAGGATGGCAATGCATTGCTACGAACATGTATCCTTCAGGTTCTGAACTGGTGCAAGGTCTGAGCAACTAATGCCCTGCAACAGAATAGGATGGCAATGCATTGCTATGAACATGTATCCTTCAGGTTCTGAACTGGTGCAAGGTCTGGAGCAACTAATGCCCTGCAATAGAATAGGATGGCAATGCATTGCTATGAACATGTATCCTTCAGGTTCTGAACTGGTGCAAGGTCTGAGCAACTAATGCCCTGCAACAGAATAGGATGGCAATGCATTGCTATGAACATGTATCCTTCAGGTTCTGAACTGGTGCAAGGTCTGAGCAACTAATGCCCTGCAATAGAATAGGATGGCAATGCATTGTATTACCAATTTTACTGCAGGTCTATATACTGTAAGAGCTAGCCAAGAGGAAACCTACTGCAGTCTTCAACATAAATTGGCAAGGTCAGACAGAGGTCACTTGACCTCCAGCAACTATTTTTCAAGAGATGTAATTAGCATGTGTGATATATCTAGTTAAACTGGCAAGTATACTCAGAAACTAATTACTATATTGAAACTAATTACTATATTGAAGCAGATCAAAACCATTACCACATTGTGTACAAACATTGGCCCTACTTTTTCTTCTTCTATTAATTAATTAAGCACCCAATTTTGTTGAATGGAACTTTTGTAATGAGGCTTCCATGCAGTTTCCCATACATAATAATTCACAGTAAACAGCAATCGCTACATTGGGATAGAGTGTGTACACTAGTCACATGTATATAACCAAAAAATATATATTGAGATAAGTACTTTAGCAATGGAGATCGGCAATCAACATGAAAGATGGGGCAGTTTTTAATAGCATTGCTGAAAAGCTGAAAAGTGGATATGCTGGGATCAACTTACCTTTATCCCTGTGTAATGATTGCTATACAGCTGACAATGGCAGCCAGGAAATCTCTTTAAAGAGAATATCCTCCCTTATGTCAATCTTTAACAGGTCAGCTACTTTTGCTAACCTTTATTATTGTCCATCACTACTTTTTCAAGTGATACGGAAATATAGAAACAACAAGGGCGGTCAAGTCAGTGGTAACCCTGCTAGCTGGGATGAGCCAGACTGCTGAAGTCGTCACCAATAGGATAGCCAATAAACTTTATGGCGGTGTTCATGGTCGGCTTCGGAACATCATAGCTAGCTTGAGCACCAGGAACTCCCAGGGAAAGACTACCCAAAATACAAGTCGCGAAGAATTTGCCAATGTGGTGGGTGCGGTTTATAACGATGTGCTTGGAGGACTAAATTTAGGGGTGGTGGGTGTGCATTGATGAGAACACAGCCAAAGATACTGTAACAGGCTAACACGGTATATATGTGCAGCTCTGAAATGTTTCTGTCTGAAGAAGATAGAAACTCTAGGACCGAGCATCTTATGCTACGGTTTTTAATGGGTATTTGCTCTAGTTCAAGCGCTCATTTCCTACCACGTGAACTGCGTACGTAGTGGCAGCTGCCTGCTGAGTGTGCATGGACATAGGGACGCCTGTATAGTTCAACGTTATAAAAGTTGCTAGAAACTGGTGCAGGAACTCTCCTACCTATCGACAAGCCAAGAGACATTCCTTAAGATGGAAAAGCCGCCATATTTAAACAAGCTTTTAGATGAGGATCCATATCTGAAGGAATATGAAACGGACCTCATGCTGCGTTGGAACAGGATGGTGGAGTTGGAGACGGCATTTAGTGCTGAAATGGGAGGATTAGCAGAGTTTGCAGAATCATACAAGAAGTATGGAATAGTGCAGATGGAAAACGGAAATGTGGAGGTAATCCGACTCCCCTGAATAAATGAAATTTTTGTGTCAGATTATTGTCTTCATATTACACAAAAAAAATACACGCCACTGCTTTACAGGTGCCACAAAAGCTAGTAAGTATCAAGCTAAAACAGATCATTTGTTATGCAATTGGAACTTGTCTATTTCGATATATGGACAAAGTGCAGCCTCACACATTTGAGGTTCAGAATGATAATTCTGTCCTATCACTGGACACTCTACCCTACCTCTACTGTTTGTGTAACGTGCATGCTTGCATACTCTACACCAGCCACACACCAACATTCTCCATATTCAAAATGTTATTGCCCACTGATGGTAATTACTGTCTTATTGAAAGTGCATTTAATGTTCCTCAAATACCTTCTTACTGGTCTTACTGGATTAAATTACGTCATAGATGTGTCAAATTAATCTCCTTGCCAAATTTATTTTCTGGCAATGTGTGTTATAGAGAACACTGGTCCTTCATTTTCCTGGTTCTCTTGGTTCTTGAAAACTGGAGGTTTAGGTTCTAGTGAAGAGCTAACAGCTAAGCTAGCAGTTCTGCTGTTATGTGCTAGATTGTGTAAGAGAATAAGTGTTGTTATCTCGGGCTAAGTCACATATAGACATGTATGTACACACACATATCCACATCTCTAGGTTTGTGAGTGGGTTCCCAATGGAGCCTCTGTCAGTGTTGTCGGCGATTTCAACCAGTGGAATGAGACGAGCCATACCTGCACCGGAGACCAGTTTGCCAAGTTTCGTCTCTGCATCCGTGCTTTACCCGGCGGTTCTTCTCCAGTACCTCATGGCTCTCTCATCAAGCTACTAATCAAGACTAAAGACGGGAAGACCCTTTGGCGCATGTCCCCGTGGACCAAGTACGCAGTACAGCAAAGAGAAGTCGGCATAGACTACCAGCCCGTGCACTGGGACTCTCGCGTCAACAGCTACAACTGGAAAAACAGCCGTCCTGACAAACCCAAAAGCCTGCGAATATACGAAGCACACATCGGGATTTCATCTCCAGAAGAAAAGGTAGCAAGCTATCTTTACTTTGCAGAGAATCTCCTTTCGAAGATCAAGGGTCTAGGCTACAACTGCGTGGAGCTGATGGCCGTCATGGAGCACGCCTACTATGGCAGCTTTGGTTATCACGTCACCAACTTCTTTGCCGTATCTAGTCGCTATGGAACCCCCGATGAGTTCAAGTATTTGGTCGACAAAGCACATGGCTTTGGGCTCTACGTCATTCTGGACGTGGTTCATTCCCATGCGGCACGGAATGTGAATGATGGTCTGAACAGGTTTGATGGGACGGATGAGTGTTTTTTCCTTGGGGGTTCAAAGGTGAGCAGATGCATGGCTCAGAGGGTTGGGGATGACCTAAGGTAACGATCTCAAGGGAAGCAGCACTGGGCCGGGGTGTAAGTGTGATTGCATCTGAATCAGCACTGGGCCGATGTGTAGCGGGGTGTAAGTGTGATTGCATCTGAATCAGCACTGGGCCGATGTGTAGCGGGGTGTAAGTGTGATTGCATCTGAATCAGCACTGGGCCGATGTGTAGCGGGGTGTAAGTGTGATTGCATCTCAATCAGCACTGGGCCGATGTGCAGCGGGGTGTAAGTGTGATTGCATCTGAAACAGCACTGGGCCGATGTGTAGCGGGGTGTAAGTGTGATTGCATCTGAATCAGCACTGGACCGATGTGTAGCGGGGTGTAAGTGTGATTGCCTCTGATACAACACTGGGCCGATGTGCAGCGGGGTGTAAGTGTGATTGCATCTGAATCAGCACTGGGCCGATGTGTAGCGGGGTGTAAGTGTGATTGCATCTCAATCAGCACTGGGCCGATGTGTAGCGGGGTGTAAGTGTGATTGCATCTCAATCAGCACTGGGCCGATGTGTAGCGGGGTGTAAGTGTGATGGCATCTGAATCAGCACTGGGCCGATGTGCAGCGTGGTGTAAGTGTGATTGCATCTGAATCAGCACTGGGCCGATGTGTAGCGGTGTGTAAGTGTGATTGCATCTGAATCAGCACTGGGCCGATGTGTAGCGGGGTGTAAGTGTGATTGCATCTGAATCAGCACTGGGCCGATGTGTAGCGGGGTGTAAGTGTGATTGCATCTCAATCAGCACTGGGCCGATGTGCAGCGGGGTGTAAGTGTGATTGCATCTGAAACAGCACTGGGCCGATGTGTAGCGGGGTGTAAGTGTGATTGCATCTGAATCAGCACTGGGCCGATGTGTAGCGGAGTGTAAGTGTGATTGCATCTGAATTCTGAAGCAGCATTACTGTAGGCTGATGACTGCGGGAAAGTGTGATAGCATCTGACAAAAGAAGGCGATCGTATTGAATAATCAAATTTTAGTTATTATATCGGGAATTCAGTCAAGGAATGCAAAAGTACTTGCGGAATCGACCTTGAATCAAGTTTAAAAAATCCATTCCAGGCATAGACATGAAAGTCTGAAGACTGAGGCTAAGCATTAGTATGTATGTGGATCCTGAAAAGGATGCATGATTGGCAAGTCTATTAATTGACAGATTGTTGTCGGTGGAATTGACCCATTTCCCTCGCCTTCTGTTGCCATGTTTGACTTGGTCCAGCTAGCGTAAGATGAAGTGACTGTACACATTGGGAGTGCTGCCTAGAGCCGTCAGTATCCACACTGTACATGGCGCAAAAACAAAGATGCCCTTACTGCTATCGTCGGGCCCCTTCACTGTTGGAGCTTTTCCTCGGCCAACTTGCTACTTTGCATCCACACATGTGTTTTGTCATTGGACGCCCTCAAGTGATGCAGAGATTGACCACGGCATGACCGAGTACACCAGGAGGTACATGTAAGTGCCCAACGGATGCTTAACCTTCCACCCTTTAACCGTTTCACCGCCATAGCGCCTACAGGCGCAAACTCGACATCGCTCGCGTAAACATTAATTAAAAATTATGCGAACAAGCTGCAGATTTTTAATTTTTTTACCAGGGGTGCGCGAAAGATAGCTCTAAACGTAAAAAATACAACCAAAGAAAAATTCCAGGTAGCACGTGATTCCGAACTGGTCACGGCAACAAAAATATATTAATTTTTTTGACAATGATGACTTTACTTGACTGTGACCGTCCCGATAGCTTCTGGAGGCTCTTCTTCGGTGGAAAGCTGCAGAGCCATCTACTGCAGACTCGCTATCAATCAAAATCCTACGGAGTAGAGGGAAAAAGTCGCTCCTGGATGGATCTCTGTTGTTGGTGCCTTTTTTTACTGTTGTAGACAGAGATTCGTAACTTTTGTTTACCTGCGCTGATTCATATACCAAGTTATAGCTCTTTCAATTTTCAATCAAATGATATGCTTTGTTTCAAAATTTAATGGTTATTAAAAAAAGTTATGAAATTCAAAAAAAAAATTTTTTTAATTAAAAAAAGGTGTTGGGCTAAAGTTGGCGGTGAAAGAGTTAAATCAGATGGATAGGCGCGTGCAGTCTTAATTAATCTTAATTAAGTGATGCACACCGCATTCATTCACCTTCACGTTGTCATTTTGCAACTCGTTTTTGGTCTGTCTGTATTGTTCCCTTGTGGAATGCTGTGCCTGATAACACTGTTTGTTTTGAACTCTAACCTTGCCTTTAAAAAGCACCTAAAGCAATACTTGATAGCATAGAAGGCTGACTTTTAGTCTTGTATGTTTCCATTGTTCTCCTATTGCTCTATTGTTCTTGTTTTGTTCTGTTCACTTGGAGTGCCTTTTGTAGCAAGTGCTAGTTGGCATTGCCCCTAATGCTGTGCATGCATGTACAACAAAATTAGCAAGCTGGTCCAGCTGTAGGTGAGGATTTGCTGGTTGCTTCAATGTCCAGCTGCTGGCTCTGCTTCAGCTACTGCTGTTCTTGATCCTCAGCTTCTCTAACAAAACTTCCAACTCCTCAACCTCAGCTCAAATCTGCAAATGGATTGCCGTAGCTATCCTTCTGGCTTTCCTCGCATACAATTTAGACATCAACATACTTCTCTCTGGCCTTCATATTCCTTATGAAGGCTAGAGCATCTAGTCGAAACGTCGAGAGAATACAATTTCAAGTTGATTATTGAGAAGGTTATTGTAGTACCAGGCTCTTTCTACAGTAGTTCTAGACCTCTGGGAAAAAAGCCTAGTGGACTCTTGCTACCTGGAGGGCTTGCTATGTATGTATGTATGTATATACATGGAGTTCAGGAGTGAGCAGTCTTGTAAGGCAATGAAATATTCTGTATAGCAGGTAAGTTCACAGAGATTCATATTTGGGTCTGGAATTGACAGTCGAAAACCATAGCCGCCTATAAAGCAACACGCCCACCAACTGTGTACGCATGACGATCATCACCTCTGATTTTTAACTCTGTCAAATGTCAGTCAATGTCTGAACCCTTGTCCTGTCTAAGATTTTGGGCTCTAACGGAGTCTAACATGATCATAATGCTGGGTGACTGCAGTGTGTAGCGAGGTGTTCCAGTGGGTGCACCCTCACCAATGATCCTAGATGTTGTGCTGCTGACATAGGAATAGCTATCCTTCTGTCACAGATGTGGGGGGGGGTTCATATCCTACGTCACAGGATCCGAGAAAATGGGTGGTAGTATAAGAAACTAATTCTTTCAGTGTAGACTTTCAAGTATTCCCTTTCCATATCTGCTAATGCCTAGCCATTGTCATCAGGCTATGTCTCGTTGTTGTTGTTGCTGTTGTTGTTGTTGTTTGATTTAGGGTGACCATGCATTATGGGATTCCAAAGTGTTTGATTATACCAAGTGGGAGGTTCTGCGTTTCCTCCTCTCTGACCTGCGCTGGTACGTGGAAGAGTACAAGGTGGATGGCTTCAGGTTTGATGGCATCACCTCCATGCTCTACCACCACAGGTCAGCAACCACCTTCTCTGGGCAGATATGTCTACACCCCCCTCTGGAGTTTCACAAACCCTGATTTGTTTCCTCCCCCCTCTGCCCCCTCCTTGCACACAATATTAAACAAACACTGAACACGCATGCATACCAAGTGGAATTTTTTTAATTTTATTGTTGTTATTTTTATTGTTGTTTTAATTAATTTATTTATTTTTCATTTTTTACTAATTTTTTACTAATTAATTATAAAAAAAATTGTTTTACTCCTCTATTATCCTTCTTTATTTGTTGTTATTATTATTATTATTATTATTATTATTATTATTATTATTATTATTATTATTATTATTATTATTATTATTATTATTATTATTATTATTATTATTATTATTATTATTATATTATTATAGTAAACCTCGCTAATCTAATCAGAAGAGGCCTATACCTAGGAGTGTTCCAATTGGTGAATTTGTTCTCTGGGCAGATATGTCTACACCCCCCTCTGGAGTTTCACAAACCCTGATTTGTTTCCTCCCCCCTCTGCCCCCTCCTTGCACACAATATTAAACAAACACTGAACATGCATGCATACCAAGTGGAATTTTTTATTTTTATTTGTTGTTATTTTTATTGTTGTTTTAATTAATTTATTTATTTTTCATTTTTTACTAATTTTTTACTAATTAATTATTAAAAAAATTGTTTTACTCCTCTATTATCCTTCTTTATTTTATCCTTCTTTATTTGTTGTTATTATTATTATTATTATTATTATTATTATTATTATTATTATTATTATTATTATTATTATTATATTATTATAGTAAACCTAAACCTCGCTAATCTAATCAGAAGGTGAATTTGTTATGATAGTTGTAATAACTTTACAGCACTACATGTGTACATGTTACTACAGTGTATTACAATAAACAGAGAGTTGGCCCTTCTGAGTAATGGTGTGGTTAGTTTGTTCTTTGCTTTCAGTACAGTAGACTATTGGCACTGTACACTGTATTATTTTCTTGTTCACACCACACAAACCTAGTAGTACACACCACCACAAATAGCTGTTTGGGTTGTGTCTAACCACTTGGAACTGCCAAGCCTAATATGTGGTTTGTGAGGAATCACCCCAAAAAATGAACTTTTAAACTCACCTACCCACTCATCTTCTATTTGGTTCATATTTGGTGTATGGGGTAACTGAGGCTGGAAAAGGCGAAATTTCACACTTTTAGCCCCCTCATTGCCTCATTGCATCAACGTTTTCGTGCTGTTGCCCCGTTATTTTTTTACTGTTTTTTTTTTACTGTTTTGCGCAAAAATGATCATGGCTGCAAATTTTCAGATACCCATATCTCCCTAACCAGTTGGCTGATATCGGTGTCAGTGGAAAGGTAATTTCATGTGGAATCCAAATCTGCCTATGTAGGAGCAATTTGAAGTGTAATAAAACCTTTTGATCTTTATTTTGACCTTGAATTTGACCTTGAACTTGGGTGAAAATTATACCCCAACATGTTCCAATGTTCTCCCCAGAGCGTTTAAGCGTATCAGCCCGATAACCCTTTGGAATCAAAGGTATTGGCCGATATGCGGTGTTTACAGTTCAAAGTTTATTTTGTCAAATTGATGATGAATAAAATTTCATTTATACATACACATATTGTGGGTGTTGGTGAATAATTTGCAGTGGTTCCAGACAATAGTGTTCCTAGCAGTGGTTCCAGACAATAGTGTTCCTAGCAGTGGTTCCAGACAATAGTGTTCCTAGCAGTGGTTCAGACAATAGTGTTCCTAGCAGTGGTTCCAGACAATAGTGTTCCTAGCAGTGGTTCCAGACAATAGTGTTCCTAGCAGTGGTTCCAGACAATAGTGTTCCTAGCAGTGGTTCCAGACAATAGTGTTCCTAGCTGTGGTTCCAGACAATAGTGTTCCTAGCAGTGGTTCCAGACAATAGTGTTCCTTTAGAAATTTCTTTTATTTTCCCTTGATGTGTAGTTTTAAATCAAATCAAATTATTGGGCTAGCAGTGGTTCCAGACAATAGTGTTCCTAGCAGTGGTTCCAGACAATAGTGTTCCTAGCAGTGGTTCCAGACAATAGTGTTCCTAGCAGTGGTTCCAGACAATAGTGTTCCCAGCAGTGGTTCCAGACAATAGTGTTCCTAGTAGAGATCAACCAAGCATAGAAAGGCTGGTATTGATCGAAAATGGAAGTCAAAAACATCACGGGCCTAGGAAGGCTGCCATTGGCCAGGCAACATGGATGGGTTTGCTTCGCAAGACTCTAACAAGGCAGAGCTAGTGAAGCATGCAAAGTGTGAGTGCCACATCACAGCAGGCTGACTTGGGCTTGGGGGAATGGTGCAGCGACCAGTGTTCTCTATCATCAAAGTTCATTGTGATTTCTAATTAAATTTTGCTTTAATAATATTGAAATACAATTCTAGCTGAAATATTGCATCTGCTGCACGGAGTCATCGAGTTGGTCGCTGTTCGTCACTTTGTCGTCTTTTCTTGGGCTTGGCTAAGTGGATTCACTCTGGTGAAGGGTCTGGGAGTCCCTCATCTTCTAAGCTAATGAAGACAGGAATAGACCCTACTTAATTGGAACTCTGACTTTCCGTGGATGCTGGCAGTAAATGATGTACGCATTGTGCCGCATGCACAGACAGCATCCTAGAAAAGCTGCCTTAATTAAGAAGAGCTATTTGGGTCGACTTGGCCTGCAAGACAATGATCCAGCAGAGCTTGATCCAACACGGTCAGAGCGAGTCACACAACACTGCAGTTAACCGATTACACGCCGTATTCCTAGTACCCGCGGGCAAATTATTCATGAATTAACGAGGTATTTTACTTATTATTTTTATATCTTCCGTTCTGCAGGGACTCCACCCATGAAACTTGAGTCATATTAAGCCACATGATAGCTCTACTTCCTGTAAAAAAATCGAGCCTTCCTTACCAACTGGGCAGAACTAACCAGCATTATAAAACCTTGTCATCTTCTTGGGGGTGAATATTTTCATATTTTCACACTATTATACACACTATTATACACACATTATAATGCCAACACAAGATGGAGCATCTATTTACAAACCCTCTACCATATGCAAAGCCAGTGGGTTGTTTTCCCCATCAAAATGCTAACAAATAATAATACAAAAAACAAATTATAAGAGAGTAAAAATGCTAACACATACTAGAATAAAACCATAATATAAAACACAATTATGTAAGGGAGTGTCTTGGGTAGAGCTCCGGTCTTGCTGTCACGGGTAGAGTAGAACTTGCTCAGTCTTGGGTATAGCTTGCTTGGTCTCCGGCATGATATTTCACCATGTTTTTATTCTACACAAACATGAGATACCAGGATAAGAATAACACTTGAATACTGGAGAGACGAGAGAAGTAGACGAAGGGACAGGGAACGAGAGAAGTAGACGAAGGGGCAGGGAACAAGAGAGAAGTAGACGAAGGAGCAGGGAACAAGAGAGAAGCACAGAAAGGAGCAGGGGGTGCATAAACATTACTGATAGTCCACCAAGGTATGGTATTTACGAAAACAGTCACGGCCTGTTGATCCACCACACAAAGGAACCTTACAAAAACAACACTGGGACCTTGCCTCATGCCTGTAACCTTTACAAATGCAAACTACACAGCGCTTCTTTGCACAGCACTGTGGGAAATGACCTAGTTTTAAATTGAGGCGATCTAGCTGACTATTTGCCTGACTACAACGTTGACCTGCACGCTGCCGAGAAGAGAAAGAACCAATCAAAGATTTAGCTAGAACAATCCTAGCTTCTAGATAATTACCCTTCCTTACTGATATTGGAGCTCGGACAGAAGAAAACAAAATAAATGAATTCAATAAACAAGCTTCTATCAAATACGAAAAAACCCTTTTCCACCATCTCCTAGACTTTCTACCCAAATTATAGTAGCCTATTCTCTGATCTGCTCTGTCCACACCTCTCATGAATGACTGATAATCAGGCAAACATGGGGGACATGGCAGATCCTCTCTAGAACCATCAATTTTGCGCCTTTTTACAGTAGGAGGTACTAAATTATTTTCCGCGGGATGTATATTAGTTATCATGTAGATTGACCGTTTATCTACCCAAACTAAAGCCAGGAGTGCACCATTAGACCTATAATCATAATAACCTCTATTTCTAATCGAAGCTTTTGTTACTAAATCTGGAGGAAAGTTCCTCCTAGTATACCTAGCTGTACCACATGCACCAAAGCCTTTACTTGTAAGCGTTTGAAATAAATTAGGACTAGTATAATAATTGTCCATGTACACATGGAAGTTCTTATGTTCTAATCCTTCTAACAAATCTAAAACAACTCTACTACACAAACCAGTTTTATCAGCTACTTCCACGTTCTTACCTGTATAAATCTGCAACCGATAAATGTACCCATTCCTAGCATCACAAAGGACAAACACTTTTATCCCCCATTTTATTGGTTTGTCCTTCATATACTGTTTGAAGCCAAGCCTACCTTGAAAGGGAATCATAGCTTCATCAATACTAAGCTCTTGATGCAAAGTATATTCACTCTCAAACTTAGGAGTAATCAAATCTAATAACTTCCTTACCTTATAAAGCCGATCATAATTCAGGTTACCCTTTGTAACCAACAAACCATCAATAGAATTTACATGTACATAACGCATTAGCTCCAAAAACCGAGTCCTAGGCATTACTTTACGAACCAAAGATCCAGACAAATCCGAGTGATTAGTGGACCAGTACAATTCTAAGTATGGAAGTGTGGAAACTCCCATTATTATCAACATTCCTACAAAAGCTTTCATTTCCTCTATATTAGTATCTACCCATGGCCTGGAGAGACTAGCCATCCTAGAAACGTAACTGTTCGTCTCTGCTACTAGGAGTTCCCACACTTCAAGAGTTAAAAAAAGGTAAAATGCATCTAAAAATGTACTTGATGCACCAAGCAATGAAGAAGTTGGACCAGCTGTTGCTGTATAGTCCAATTTCAAAGGAGTTGGCTCCTTTATTTCCTACTTACCTGTGACCTCAGTTAGCCTAGAACCAGTGCCAGATGCTTGGGCAGAACCAGTGCCAGATGCTCGGACAGAACCAGTGCCAGATGCTCGCACACGCCTATAACCTCTGGCCCGCCTACTACCAGTACCTTTTGGAGGACCACTAGCAACACTTACGACTCCACTACCACTTGAGCTGCTTCCCCCTTGGCCAGTACTCCCTCGCCCGCCTCTCCCTCGGCCAGTACTCCCTCGCCCGCCTCTCCCTCGCACAACTCCAGCACCAGTCGTGTTCCTACGCCCTGTAGAGACTTCAGGCAAGGCTTCCTCATCCTCCAATGTAACAAAAGGAGTCATAGATGCCTCATCTCCACTCTCATCATCTGATGCTGTAGGAAAAGTAGTGGGGAGGGTGGGAAAAACAAGATATATATATCAAGTTTGTGGTCAACATTTGTAAATTCAAATTCAAATGAAAATCAACAACTCCAACCTACACTCTTAGCTATAACTTTTTTCTATAACTATCCTGTCTGAATTTGGAATACCAACAGAATAAGCTAGTATCTGGCAATAGTACACTCTCAGTTGACTATGGTAAACAAAGGCTATGAAGCGCTAAGGTTAGAAGAAACTTACAATCGAGAAGTCCATCCAAGCACGCCTCTTCTCTTAGAGCAACTGGATCCAGAGTGTTTCCTCGGTATGCATAGATGTCTTCACCTTCTTCCCCAAATGAATCTGACCCAGAATCGCCAGAATCGTCGGCTAAAAGTTGAGAAATAACGTCCTCACAGAAGAGCATCTTTGAGCAGTTAAAAAAAAAAAGCTCGACCAACAAAAATGGCGTTCAACCGCAGGATTTTTGTTGCACGATGCATCAACCGGAAATAATCATTTTTGTGACGTTCTCTAGTCTACTAGGCATGTGCAGAACCCAACCGGGGCTGTTAGCTCGTAACGGTTCATTTTATATATTTTTGTGTGGCGAAGGATGTAAGGTCTCGCGCCATATGGCGCTTACGGCGTTTAATCGGTTAAGATGGAAGCTGATCTTTGCTCCTCCAAGAGAGATGGTGGGATAGCAATGGCATTCCAGTGGGTTGCTTCAGCTCAGCGCAAGGCATTTCTTGGTGCTGTCAAGTGCATGTACTTCCTTAACCGATTGCACGCCGTATTCCTAGTAGCCGCGGGCAAATTATTCATGAATTAACGAGGTATTTTACTTATTATTTTTATATCCTCCGTTCTGCAGGGACTCCACCCATGAAACTTGGGTCATATTCATCCACATGATAGCTCTACTTCCTGTAAAAAAATCGAGCCTTCCTTACCAACTGGGCAGAACTAACCAGCATTATAAAACCTTGTCATCTTCTTGGGGGTGAATATTTTCATATTTTCACACTATTATACACACATTATAATGCCAACACAAGATGGAGCATCTATTTACAAACCCTCTACCAGCTGCAAAGCCAGTGGGTTGTTTTCCCCATCAAAATGCTAACACATAATAATACAAAAAACAAATTATAAGAGAGTGAAAATGCTAACACATACTAGAATAAAACCATAATATAAAACACAATTATGTAAGGGAGTGTCTTGGGTAGAGCTCCGGTCTTGCTGTCACGGGTAGAGTAGAACTTGCTCAGTCTTGGGTATAGCTTGCTTGGTCTCCGGCATGATATTTCACCATGTTTTTATTCTACACAAACATGAGATACCAGGATAAGAATAACACTTGAATACTGGAGAGACGAGAGAAGTAGACGAAGGGACAGGGAACGAGAGAAGTAGACGAAGGGGCAGGGAACAAGAGAGAAGTAGACGAAGGAGCAGGGAACAAGAGAGAAGCACAGAAAGGAGCAGGGGGTGCATAAACATTACTGATAGTCCACCAATGTATGGTATTTACGAAAACAGTCACGGCCTGTTTATCCACCACACAAAGGAACCTTACAAAAACAACACTGGGACCTTGCCTCATGCCTGTAACCTTTACTAATGCAAACTACACAGCGCTTCTTTGCACAGCACTGTGGGAAATGACCTAGTTTTAAATTGAGGCGATCTAGCTGACTATTTGCCTGACTACAACGTTGACCTGCACGCTGCCGAGAAGAGAAAGAACCAATCAAAGATTTAGCTAGAACAATCCTAGCTTCTAGATAATTACCCTTCCTTACTGATATTGGAGCTCGGACAGAAGAAAACAAAATAAATGAATTCAATAAACAAGCTTCTATCAAATAGGGAAAAAACCCTTTTCCACCATCTCCTAGACTTTCTACCCAAATTATAGTAGCCTATTCTCTGATCTGCTCTGTCCACACCTCTCATGAATGACTGATAATCAGGCAAACATGGGGGACAGGGCAGATCCTCTCTAGAACCATCAATTTTGCGCCTTTTTACAGTAGGAGGTACTAAATTATTTTCCACGGGATGTATATTAGTTATCATGTAGATTGACCGTTTATCTACCCAAACTAAAGCCAGGAGTGCACCATTAGACCTATAATCATAATAACCTCTATTTCTAATCGAAGCTTTTGTTACTAAATCTGGAGGAAAGTTCCTCCTAGTATACCTAGCTGTACCACATGCACCAAAGCCTTTACTTGTAAGCGTTTGAAATAAATTAGGACTAGTATAATAATTGTCCATGTACACATGGAGGTTCTTATGTTCTAATCCTTCTAACAAATCTAAAACAACTCTACTACACAAACCAGTTTTATCAGCTACTTCCACGTTCTTACCTGTATAAATCTGCAACCGATAAATGTACCCATTCCTAGCATCACAAAGGACAAACACTTTTATCCCCCATTTTATTGGTTTGTCCTTCATATACTGTTTGAAGCCAAGCCTACCTTGAAAGGGAATCATAGCTTCATCAATACTAAGCTCTTGATGCAAGGTATATTCACTCTCAAACTTAGGAGTAATCAAATCTAATAACTTCCTTACCTTATAAAGCCGATCATAATTCAGGTTACCCTTTGTAACCAACAAACCATCAATAGAATTTACATGTACATAACGCATTAGCTCCAAAAACCGAGTCCTAGGCATTACTTTACGAACCAAAGATCCAGACAAATCCGAGTGATTAGTGGACCAGTACAATTCTAAGTATGGAAGTGTGGAAACTCCCATTATTATCAACATTCCTACAAAAGCTTTCATTTCCTCTATATTAGTATCTACCCATGGCCTGGAGAGACTAGCCATCCTAGAAACGTAACTGTTCGTCTCTGCTATAGGAGTTCCCACACTTCAAGAGTAAAAAAAAGGTAAAATGCATCTAAAAATGTACTTGATGCACCAAGCAATGAAGAAGTTGGACCAGCTGTTGCTGTATAGTCCAATTTCAAAGGAGTTGGCTCCTTTATTTCCCACTTACCTGTGACCTCAGTTAGCCTAGAACCAGTGCCAGATCCTTGGGCAGAACCAGTGCCAGATGCTCGGACAGAACCAGTGCCAGATGCTCGCACACGCCTATAACCTCTGGCCCGCCTACTACCAGTACCTTTTGGAGGACCACTAGCAACACTTACGACTCCACTACCACTTGAGCTGCTTCCCCCTTGGCCAGTACTCCCTCGCCCGCTTCTCCCTCGGCCCTTACTCCCTCGCCCGCCTCTCCCTCGCACAACTCCAGCACCAGTCGTGTTCCCACGCCCTGTAGAGACTTCAGGCAAGGCTTCCTCATCCTCCAATGTAACAAAAGGAGTCATAGATGCCTCATCTCCACTCTCATCATCTGATGCTGTAGGAAAAGTAGTGGGGAGGGTGGGAAAAACAAGATATATATAATTATTATATATCAAGTTTGTGGTCAACATTTGAAAATTCAAATTCAAATGAAAATCAACAACTCAACAACTCCAACCTACACTCTTAGCTATAACTTTTTTCTATAACTATCCTGTCTGAATTTGGAATACCAACAGAATAAGCTAGTATTTGGCAATAGTACACTCTCAGTTGACTATGGTAAACAAAGGCTATGAAGCGCTATGAAGCGCTAAGGTTAGAAGAAACTTACAATCGAGAAGTCCATCCAAGCGCGCCTCTTCTCTTAGAGCAACTGGATCCAGAGTGTTTCCTCGGTATGCATAGATGTCTTCACCTTCTTCCCCAAATGAATCTGACCCAGAATCACCAGAATCGTCGGCTAAAAGTTGAGAAATAACGTCCTCACAGGAGAGCATCTTTGAGCAGTTTATTAAAAAAAGCTCGACCAACAAAAATGGCGTTCAACCGCAGGATTTTTGTTGCACGATGCATCAACCGGAAATAATCATTTTTGTGACGTTCTCTAGTCTACTAGGCATGTGCAGAACCCAACCGGGGCTGTTAGCTCGTAACGGTTCATTTTATATATTTTTGTGTGGCGAAGGATGTAAGGTCTCGCGCCATATGGCGCTTACGGCGTTTAATCGGTTAATAAGAGAGAGATTGCACACACCACCAACTTTGCACTGCTTCTTGAGCTTGGCAAGTCTCTAGGAGCTTCTTACTTGTCAGATCTGCAACTTAGTGGGTAATGCACACTACACATCAGAGCGTTGCATGCAAGAGCTAGTTCAGTGTCTTGGTGAAACTGTCTCTGATCCTATACTTTCACACCTACATGAGTCTACTTGTTTGCTGGATGCATGGATGCACTGATGTGCCTGTTATGAAGGGGTTGGGCCATTATGTTGTGTGGGGGGAGGGGGAGAAAAACTAGTTATCTTCCTATGTTCGAGTTGCATGATGGTTAGGGCATCACAATATTTTGACACCATAATGAAGTTTTGCGGTGACCTGCAGCTACATAGATATGTCACACCATTGTTGTGGTCTAGGAAGTGCTGGAGCATCGGTGATGTTCGGAACGAGAGGTGGTGTGTAGACTCCCGGTTTCCAACCACTGCTCATCGACTTGCATTAGCTTGTTGCCAGGCAGCAAATTAAATTCCTTGCCTTAAAGATATTCTCTAACAGCTTTACTGATTCTATAAGTACTCTCCAGTTCGAACTGCTGGGCTTTAATTAAGGAGATTCAAGATATCCTCAACTTAATCTTACTTATGCTAAAGATGTCCGTTTGCTCTCATGTGATAGAGCTGTTACTCACCTCCGCAAATGCTTTCAGTCCAGTCCGTGATAGTTAAGGCTTAAGGCTGGTTCACAACACGACGTTAGGTGTAGTCAATTGACCTTTGACCCTCAAATTGCACTCAACAAAGACGGACACTAATTGGTCAGATGCTGGATTAGATCTAATCCAGTGTCTGAAACGCAGTGTCGAATCAATCACAACATCACGTGTCGGCGGCGGCTTGGGTCAAAGGTCAATTGACAACACGCAATGCGATGCTCGGCCAGCATCGTGTTGTGAACCAGCCTTTAGTCTGGAGAGGGAAGCTCAGGAGAGAAATAATGCTGTAGCTACTGGGCTTGCTTCCTTTGTCTAGAAGTACAAGTTTGCAGCTGCCTTGTACATGTTTTCTGATGTTCTTCCACCTCTAGCAGGCTTGTCTCATGCTTTTCAGAAGCAAGTGTCTTTAGTATAGTAACACCATTAGTAGTGGGCACAAAGGCTACAGTAGATGCTCTATTCCTCACTCCTGGTGAATTCTTCCAGAGCCTCCCCAACAAATCATCAGACCTGGAAGACTATGTGTGCAGCAACCTAGTGAGAGCATGATAGCTAGTTTTTAATGTGATGTATATTGTAAGGACTTGCAAACCCTTTCTGTGCTAGGTTTCCTGACCTCAGTCTTTTTGAGGGTTTTGAAATCTTCAATCCTAGCAGTATTCTGCAAGAGCTCTCCCTTCAACCCTTCCACAGTGCTGGCATGCTGGATACGCTTCACCCACTATGCTTCTCACATAGTGCATCCAGAATCAACCAGAGGTGAGCTCAAAGTCTTCAATAATGTAGTTGCTGCTAATAGTGAGTTGAAGCAAATGAGAACTCACCAGCTCATGAGTCATCTGATCAAAACATTGGAATTGAGTTTAATGTTTCCCAATCTGGCAAAGTTGGCGGCTATTGGTCTTGTACCTCGCTGTGTCTTCTGTAGACTGTGAAAGAGGCTTCTCCACTCGATCTCGAGTCAAGACTGACCTTAGAAACCAGTTAGCCAACAGAACTCTCCATCACCTCTTAATGATAGCACTTGAAGGGCCTAGTCCACCTGATTTCCCCTATGAACTCACTTGTGATCGTTGGGCTGCCATGAGGAATAGAAGAATCAATGTGGAAGCTTCTTGAATGTCTGACTTTGTATTTTATTCAATAATTAACTAACCACAGCATCAGCTCATAATCAATAACAATCAGCCATGTGCACGCACACACACACACACACACACACACATTAGACTTTCAAATAAGCAACAATATCCAATACATATATTATTATTCACATATGAAGAAATGAGAACAACCACACGAGAGGCTTTGTAATATTCTTGAAGGTCTTGGGCAATCTACAAAAGGAAAGTCACCCAGGTGTGGAGGAGGGCAAGTCAGTCAGTAGGAATCTTGGATCTCTTTCCCTTCCCCCATGACAGAACATACTGCATAACATGGCTGCACTCAGGATTTACAAAAGCAGCAGTTTCAGCTTCTATACATGTATGTACATGCATGAACCCTGACCCATCGCTATGAGAACTCATGAAGGCCAGGGGTGTGGTTAAGGTTGCCACTAAAATTATACGGGTGCCTCACACCCCAATATCTCTGGGGAGAGGACTGATGTTCTCTACAAACAAAAGATCACAAAATTGGAAGTATACTATTTTTGTTCACTTTCCAGCTCCTCTAAAAGTAGACCTACTCAATGCCAACATGTGATATTGCCATGCAATGTGCTATGTACATGCAGTTCTATATATGAGCTTGTGCCCAACGATGCAGTCATTCTTGCAGCCTGGTTGAGAATGAATGTAACAGACAAAGGGTCTGCCTGCATGCTTGAGAAAGTCCAGCCATTTGTTGGCTGTGTGGCACGAGGCATTGGTCGGGCAGCTCCGATTCCCTCAGGCAAGGGCCGAGTGGCCCCTGCTATCATCGTGGCGGCCTTTTCATGGAGTTTCTGTGTGTCGGCATATTATATCTGGTCTTATTGGAGGTCTCCCTCTCTGGAATTCCATCCCACAGAGGATTGTCATGAAGCACATAGTGCTCCTCTATTCCCTATATTTGTCTGACCCATTTTTAAATGGCCGACAGTACGATCCCCCCAAAAACAAAGCTCGCATCTGCCTGAATGCTGTTTTCTGCTGCTATTAAGACTCCCAGCGTACTCTGAACTTTTGCTAAGGTAGTAAACAAAAAAATGTGGAAGAAAACTTGGAATTTGCCATCAGGATCATCTATCTATCTATCTATCTCTGTTCTGCCCCCTCACATAACTTGTAGACAATATACCGAAAGGCCCTAAATATTCCAATGCAACAGCCACGACTACACACTCCATTTAATAAAGCAGTCGGCAAGGATCATCAAGGGAAGTTTGTCAAGCTATAATACCCATGCTTATTACAGTATTGCAGAGTGAATGACCCACGCTCAGTTCTGCTGTTTGGTTTGTGGAGTTCTCGCACCTGGAATAATGTCGCCATGTTCTAAGGAGACGTAGCTGAAATTCTATCGAAGCATTAATTTGCTGTTTAGTTGGAGTGCTCCTGTGCGGGTTACCAAGTCCTTGGCTCTAGCTGACACTCAGTCATCAACAACAGCAACAGGTGTGGTGGTGCTGATTTCAGTGTAGTGGACAACTGTGGTGTGCATGGGTACAGGCAACAACAGCAACAGGTGTGTGGTGTGTGCTGATTTCAGTGTAGTGGACAACTGTGGTGTGCATGGGTACAGGCAACAACAGCAACAGGTGTGTGGTGTGTGCTGATTTCAGTGTAGTGGACAACTGTGGTGTGCATGGGTACAGGCAACAACAGCAACAGGTGTGGTGTGTGCTGATTTCAGTGTAGTGGACAAGTACATGGAAACAAGCTAGGGGAAAGTTTTAGACTCCAGGAGTCGCAAAGCTCTGAGTTTGCCTTCCAGCGCTCGACTATAATTACAGAAACAACAAAACTAACATCACACAAATCAACACCTTGAAACAGGAGGCAGCCATCCTCACCACTAGGCAATGCATCCAACACCTACAGCTTGAAACAAGGTGGCCATCCTCACCACTAGGCAATGCATCCAACACCTACAGCTTGAAACAAGGTGGCCATCCTCACCACTAGGCAATGCATCCAACACCTACAGCTTGAAATAAGGTGGCCATCCTCGCCACTGGGCAATGCATCCAACACCTACAGCTTGAAACAAGAGACAACCATCCTCACCACTAGGCAATGCATCCAACACCTACAGCTTGAAACAAGGTGGCCATCCTCACCACTAGGCAACACCTACAGCTTGAAACAAGGTGGCCATCCTCGCCACTAGGCAATGCATCCAACACCTACAGCTTGAAACAAGTGGCAGCCATCCTCACCACTAGGCAATGCATCCAACACCTACAGCTTGAAACAAGGTGGCCATCCTCACCACTAGGCAATGCATCCAACACCTACAGCTTGAAATAAGGTGGCCATCCTCGCCACTGGGCAATGCATCCAACACCTACAGCTTGAAACAAGAGGTGGCCATCCTCACCACTAGGCAATGCATCCAACACCTACAGCTTGAAACAAGAGACAGCCATCCTCACCACTAGGCAATGCATCCAACACCTACAGCTTGAAACAAGAGGTGGCCATCACTGCCACTAGGCAATGCATCCAACACCTACAGCTTGAAACAAGGTGGCCATCCTCACCACTAGGCAATGCATCCAACACCTACAGCTTGAAACAAGAGGTGGCCATCACTGCCACTAGGCAATGCATCCAACACCTACAGCTTGAAACAAGAGGCGGCCATCCTCACCACTAGGCAATGTATCCAACACCTACAGCTTGAAACAAGAGACAGCCATCCTCACCACTAGGCAATGCATCGAACACCTACAGCTTGAAATAAGGTGGCCATCCTCGCCACTGGGCAATGCATCCAACACCTACAGCTTGAAACAAGAGACAACCATCCTCACCACTAGGCAATGCATCCAACACCTACAGCTTGAAACAAGGTGGCCATCCTCACCACTAGGCAACACCTACAGCTTGAAACAAGATGGCCATCCTCGCCACTAGGCAATGCATCCAACACCTACAGCTTGAAACAAGTGGCAGCCATCCTCACCACTAGGCAATGCATCCAACACCTACAGCTTGAAACAAGGTGGCCATCCTCACCACTAGGCAATGCATCCAACACCTACAGCTTGAAATAAGGTGGCCATCCTCGCCACTGGGCAATGCATCCAACACCTACAGCTTGAAACAAGAGGTGGCCATCCTCACCACTAGGCAATGCATCCAACACCTACAGCTTGAAACAAGAGACAGCCATCCTCACCACTAGGCAATGCATCCAACACCTACAGCTTGAAACAAGAGGTGGCCATCACTGCCACTAGGCAATGCATCCAACACCTACAGCTTGAAACAAGGTGGCCATCCTCACCACTAGGCAATGCATCCAACACCTACAGCTTGAAACAAGAGGTGGCCATCACTGCCACTAGGCAATGCATCCAACACCTACAGCTTGAAACAAGAGGCGGCCATCCTCACCACTAGGCAATGTATCCAACACCTACAGCTTGAAACAAGAGACAGCCATCCTCACCACTAGGCAATGCATCGAACACCTACAGCTTGAAACAAGGTGGCCATCCTCACCACTAGGCAATGCATCCAACACCTACAGCTTGAAACAAGAGGTGGTCATCCTCACCACTGGGCAATGCATCCAACACCTACAGCTTGAAACAAGAGACAGCCATCCTCACCACTAGGCAATGCATCCAACACCTACAGCTTGAAACAAGGTGGCCATCCTCGCCACTGGGCAATGCATCCAACACCTACAGCTTGAAACAAGGTGGCCATCCTCGCCACTGGGCAATGCATCCAACACCTACAGCTTGAAACAAGGTGGCCATCCTCACCACTAGGCAATGCATCCAACACCTACAGCTTGAAACAAGGTGGCCATCCTCACCACTACTGCATCCAACACCTACAGCTTGAAACAAGGTGGCCATCCTCGCCACTGGGCAATGCATCCAACACCTACAGCTTGAAACAAGGTGGCCATCCTCACCACTAGGCAATGCATCCAACACCTACAGCTTGAAACAAGGTGGCCATCCTCACCACTGGGCAATGCATCCAACACCTACAGCTTGAAACAAGGTGGCCATCCTCACCACTAGGCAATGCATCCAACACCTACAGCTTGAAACAAGGTGGCCATCCTCACCACTGGGCAATGCATCCAACACCTACAGCTTGAAACAAGGTGGCCATCCTCACCACTAGGCAATGCATCCAACACCTACAGCTTGAAACAAGAGACAACCATCCTCACCACTAGGCAATGCATCCAACACCTACAGCTTGAAACAAGGTGGCCATCCTCACCACTAGGCAACACCTACAGCTTGAAACAAGATGGCCATCCTCGCCACTAGGCAATGCATCCAACACCTACAGCTTGAAACAAGTGGCAGCCATCCTCACCACTAGGCAATGCATCCAACACCTACAGCTTGAAACAAGGTGGCCATCCTCACCACTAGGCAATGCATCCAACACCTACAGCTTGAAATAAGGTGGCCATCCTCGCCACTGGGCAATGCATCCAACACCTACAGCTTGAAACAAGAGGTGGCCATCCTCACCACTAGGCAATGCATCCAACACCTACAGCTTGAAACAAGAGACAGCCATCCTCACCACTAGGCAATGCATCCAACACCTACAGCTTGAAACAAGAGGTGGCCATCACTGCCACTAGGCAATGCATCCAACACCTACAGCTTGAAACAAGGTGGCCATCCTCACCACTAGGCAATGCATCCAACACCTACAGCTTGAAAAAAGAGGTGGCCATCACTGCCACTAGGCAATGCATCCAACACCTACAGCTTGAAACAAGAGGCGGCCATCCTCACCACTAGGCAATGTATCCAACACCTACAGCTTGAAACAAGAGACAGCCATCCTCACCACTAGGCAATGCATCGAACACCTACAGCTTGAAACAAGGTGGCCATCCTCACCACTAGGCAATGCATCCAACACCTACAGCTTGAAACAAGAGGTGGTCATCCTCACCACTGGGCAATGCATCCAACACCTACAGCTTGAAACAAGAGACAGCCATCCTCACCACTAGGCAATGCATCCAACACCTACAGCTTGAAACAAGGTGGCCATCCTCGCCACTGGGCAATGCATCCAACACCTACAGCTTGAAACAAGGTGGCCATCCTCGCCACTGGGCAATGCATCCAACACCTACAGCTTGAAACAAGGTGGCCATCCTCACCACTAGGCAATGCATCCAACACCTACAGCTTGAAACAAGGTGGCCATCCTCACCACTACTGCATCCAACACCTACAGCTTGAAACAAGGTGGCCATCCTCGCCACTGGGCAATGCATCCAACACCTACAGCTTGAAACAAGGTGGCCATCCTCACCACTAGGCAATGCATCCAACACCTACAGCTTGAAACAAGGTGGCCATCCTCACCACTGGGCAATGCATCCAACACCTACAGCTTGAAACAAGGTGGCCATCCTCACCACTAGGCAATGCATCCAACACCTACAGCTTGAAACAAGGTGGCCATCCTCACCACTGGGCAATGCATCCAACACCTACAGCTTGAAACAAGGTGGCCATCCTCACCACTAGGCAATGCATCCAACACCTACAGCTTGAAACAAGAGGCGGCCATCCTCACCACTAGGCAATGCATCCAACACCTACAGCTTGAAACAAGGTGGCCATCCTCACTACTGGGCAATGCATCCAACACCCACAGCTTGAAACAAGAGGTGGCCATACTCGCCACTAGGCAATGCATCCAACACCTACAGCCGAATCGAATCGTGCGGTGCTCGAATTTAGAAATGCTTTTAATTCGGTGCAAAGGGACAGAATGCTTTAGTTCCAGAAATCCACCCATCTGTCTATTCCATGTATTCTTCTCCATCAACCTTTTCATGGAGGATCAGACTCTTAAGTCTTCTGAGGGAGTCCAACAGGGTAAAACCTCTAGATTCCCTGCACAAGTTTAACCTTCAGCCGAGTTACGTATAATGTGTTTGGATGACATCACTGTTGATGGTACTGCTAAGGACATTGACAAGGACTCAACTGCATACGATGTACTGCAGAGTTGGATCTCTGCCTAAACAATGGGAAGTCCGAGATCATCTGCTGTCCTGGTTACGAGAGGGACAATATTGTGCTCATTCCCAGTGCACATGTGGTAGACCCCCCTGAAGCAAGCCTCCTTGATGCCCCTCTCTGTAGTGTGGAGTCTATCTCAGCGGCTGTTAAGGACAAGGTGGGGTATCTTGAGGGATGGGTAAGCGATGTCTCGGCGCACGAGGCCTTGATGCTGTTATTCAACTCTTTTTCCATCCCAAAGTTGCAATACATCCTCGGGACCTCCCTTGCTTTGTCTCCTGTATCTCCCTATGCCGAGACCCTCGAGTCTGTAGCAAGCAGCATCATGATGTCAATTTTTCTGATGTCAATCCAGCTTTGTCTCCGGCAAGTCTACCAATCAAAGTGGGTGGTCCTGGTGTTAGGCATGCCGAGCAGCTTGCCCCATCTGCCTTCCTGACCTCGCCTGCTGCCTCGCATGACCTGGTCGAACACATCCTACCCCCCCCATACATGTACCTTCAGGCCCTCCCATCCCCCAATCTTGAGGAAGCACTATTGGTGTGGTCAAAAGGCCATGATAAACTTCCACCAGCTGGTTCAGTAGCATGCCTCCAGAAGTCGTGGGATGCCTGTCAAGTTTCAGTGGAAGTGGGATCCTTGCTGAACAATGCATCAGAAGACTTGACTAGAGCTAGGCTTTTGGCTGTCTCTACAAGAGAATCTGGAGCATGGCTCCATGCCCCACCAATTTATAACTTATGTTTGCGGATAGACGACACAACCATCAGAATTGCTGGGCCTTCATTTAGGGTCTCCCGTTTGCCATCTTCATCAATACCAGCACTGTGAGGAAGAGGTGAGCAACCTTGACCTGCACACCTCATCAATACCAGCACTGTGGGGCAGAGGTGAGCAACCTTGGCCTGCACACCTCATCAATGCCAGCACTGTGAGGCAGAGGTGAGCAACCTTGACCTGCACACCTCATCCATGCCAGCACTGTGAGGCAGAGGTGAGCAACCTTGACCTGCACACCTCATCAATACCAGCACTGTGGGGCAGAGGTGAGCAACCTTGACCTGCACACCTCATCCATGCCAGCACTGTGAGGCAGAGGTGAGCAGCCTTGGCCTGCACACCTCATCCATGCCAGCACTGTGGGGCAGAGGTGAGCAGCCTTGGCCTGCACACCTCATCCATGCCAGCACTGTGGGGCAGAGGTGAGCAGCCTTGGCCTGCACACCTCATCCATGCCAGCACTGTGGGGCAGAGGTGAGCAACCTTGGCCTGCACACCTCATCCATGCCAGCACTGTGGGGCAGAGGTGAGCAGCCTTGGCCTGCACACCTCATCCATGCCAGCACTGTGGGGCAGAGGTGAGCAACCTTGGCCTGCACACCTCATCCATGCCAGCACTGTGGGGCAGAGGTGAGCAGCCTTGGCCTGCACACCTCATCAATGCCAGCACTGTGGGGCAGAGGTGAGCAACCTTGGCCTGCACACCTCATCAATGCCAGCACTGTGGGGCAGAGGTGAGCACCCTTGGCCTGCACACCTCATCCATGCCAGCACTGTGGGGCAGAGGTGAGCACCCTTGGCCTGCACACCTCATCAATGCCAGCACTGCAGAGGTGAGCAACCTTGGCCTGCACACCTCATTAATGCCAGCACTGTGGGGCAGAGGTGAGCAACCTTGGCCTGCACACCTCATCCATGCCAGGCAGAGGTGAGCAACCTTGGCCTGCATACCTCATCAATGCCAGCACTGTGGGGCAGAGGTGAGCAACCTTGGCCTGCACACCTCATCAATGCCAGCACTGCAGAGGTGAGCAACCTTGGCCTGCACACCTCATCCATGCCAGCACTGCAGAGGTGAGCAACCTTGGCCTGCACACCTCATCCATGCCAGCACTGTGGGGCAGAGGTGAGCAGCCTTGGCCTACACACCTCATCCATGCCAGCACTGTGGGGCAGAGGTGAGCAACCTTGGCCTGCACACCTCATCAATGCCAGCACTGTGGGGCAGAGGTGAGCAACCTTGGCCTGCACACCTCATCCATGCCAGCACTGTGGGGCAGAGGTGAGCAGCCTTGGCCTGCACACCTCATCCATGCCAGCACTGTGAGGCAGAGGTGAGCAACCTTGGCCTGCACACCTCATCAATGCCAGCACTGTGGGGCAGAGGTGAGCAGCCTTGGCCTGCACACCTCATCCATGCCAGCACTGTGGGGCAGAGGTGAGCAGCCTTGGCCTGCACACCTCATCCATGCCAGCACTGTGGGGCAGAGGTGAGCAACCTTGGCCTGCACACCTCATCCATGCCAGCACTGTGGGGCAGAGGTGAGCAACCTTGGCCTGCATACCTCATCCATGCCAGCACTGGCAGAGGTGAGCAGCCTTGGCCTGCACACCTCATCCATGCCAGCACTGTGGGGCAGAGGTGAGCAGCCTTGGCCTGCACACCTCATCCATGCCAGCACTGCAGAGGTGAGCAGCCTTGGCCTGCACACCTCATCCATGCCAGCACTGGCAGAGGTGAACAACCTTGGCCTGCACACCTCATCCATGCCAGCACTGGCAGAGGTGAGCAACCTTGGCCTGCACACCTCATCCATGCCAGCACTGTGGGGCAGAGGTGAGCAACCTTGGCCTGCACACCTCATCCATGCCAGCACTGCAGAGGTGAGCAGCCTTGGCCTGCACACCTCATCAATGCCAGCACTGTGGGGCAGAGGTGAGCAACCTTGGCCTGCACACCTCATCCATGCCAGCACTGTGGGGCAGAGGTGAGCAGCCTTGGCCTGCACACCTCATCAATGCCAGCACTGTGAGGCAGAGGTGAGCAGCCTTGACCTGCATACCTCATCCATGCCAGCACTGCAGAGGTGAGAAGCCTTGGCCTGCACACCTCATCCATGCCAGCACTGTGAGGCAGGGGTGAGCAACCTTGGCCTGCACACCTCATCCATGCCAGCACTGGCAGAGGTGAGCAACCTTGGCCTGCACACCTCATCCATGCCAGCACTGTGAAGCAGAGGTGAACAACCTTGGCCTGCACACCTCATCCATGCCAGCACTGCAGAGGTGAGCAACCTTGGCCTGCACACCTCATCAATGCCAGCACTGCAGATGTGAGCAGCCTTGGCCTGCACACCTCATCCATGCCAGCACTGTGGGGCAGAGGTGAGCAGCCTTGGCCTGCATACCTCATCAATGCCAGCACTGTGGGGCAGAGGTGAGCAACCTTGGCCTGCACACCTCATCCATGCCAGCACTGTGAGGCAGAGGTGAGCAACCTTGGCCAGCACACCTCATCAATGCCAGCACTGTGGGGCAGAGGTGAGCAACCTTGGCCTGCACACCTCATCAATGCCAGCACTGCAGAGGTGAGCAGCCTTGGCCTGCACACCTCATCCATGCCAGCACTGTGGGGCAGAGGTGAGCAACCTTGGCCTGCACACCTCATCAATGCCAGCACTGCAGAGGTGAGCAGCCTTGGCCTGCACACCTCATCAATGCCAGCACTGTGGGGCAGAGGTGAGCAGCCTTGGCCTGCACACCTCATCAATGCCAGCACTGTGAGGCAGAGGTGAGCAGCCTTGGCCTGCACACCTCATCAATGCCAGCACTGTGGGGCAGAGGTGAGCAACCTTGGCCTGCACACCTCATCAATGCCAGCACTGTGAGGCAGAGGTGAGCAACCTTGGCCTGCACACCTCATCAATGCCTGCACTGTTAGGCAGAGGTGAGCAGCCTTGGCCTGCACAGGTTGAGCTGCAAGAAGAGTGAGGGTCGTCACTACAGCCATTCCTCAGTTAATAATGTACTCTATAGGGCTATGTCATATTCCCAGGTACCTTCCAGGCTCGAACCATCAGGTCTGAGTGGCTCAGATAGAAAGTGTCCTGATGGGGTTAACATGGTCCTATGGAGGTGTGGCCAAGCCCTTGATCTGGGATGCACCCTGCCCTTGATCTGGGATGCACCCACGTTGGCTCAGTCCTATCGTGCTTATGCCTCAGGCGCTGTTGCTGTGATGGCTGAGGAGAAGAAGGAGGCCAAGTACAACTGCCTCACCAGGAGTTTTGTTTTCGACCAGTTGCTATAGAGACACGTGGTACCATTGTGGCAAAGTCCTTGGTCTTTCTAAGGGAATTGGGGGGAAATATCAAGCGGCATCCTGGGGAAGAGAAGGCCTTCCAGCAATTATCTGTAGCTCTATAAAGTGGCAATGCCATCACAGTGATGGTAGCAATGGGAGGCTCTGCGAGCAAGGACAGCCAACTTATTATATAACTGTAATAATATTTAGTTAGTTAGCTATTTATTTATTTATATTTATATTATATTTGATATGTATACATATAAAAATAATGTATATATATATACATATATATATATATACATGTATATACATTTGGTGACTAGCCATGAAACAGAAGTGATTTTATTATATATATTTTGTCGTGTGTGTGTGTGACTGACTGTATTTGGATAGTGATTGGTGTACATGATTTTAAATGGTGAAGGGTAATCTGATTTGTGGTCCACATGGGCAGGATCTTGTTACCCATATATTTTTTTATTTAAAAAAAATCTTGTCGATTGACTTTGGAGCCATAGATTCTGCACGCTTTACTGTATGAACTTGATGTTTAGCTCAAGAGATAGACCTCTCTGTGTGCTTTCTTTTACTAAATGTTGCACAGCTATAATTGTGTCAAAGTTATCAGCAGCTAAAGTGGGGTACATGCCTCAAAATCTTGAAGGCTTGACTTACTGCTAGTGTTGCTCCTGTAGGGAGTTGATATTAGTAGGGAGTTGATATTAGTATCTGAGGCTAGAGGAAGCTCTGCTCTGGATGAATGTCCTCATTAAGCAGTAAATCATGAATAAGGTCATGCACGTGAGTTGGAAGGGGGAAAAATCAACCATTTTGAAGGGAACTGAAATTGATTTAATGAACTCTAGCAATCAAGGCTGTGTGATAGTCACGTGTCAAGGCTGTGTGATAGTCACGTGTCAAGGCTGTGTGATAGTCACGTGTCAAGGCTGTGTGATAGTCACGTGTCAAGGCTGTGTGATAGTCACGTGTCAAGGCTGTGTGATAGTCACGTGTCAAGGCTGTGTGATAGTCACGTGTCAAGGCTGTGTGATAGTCACGTGTCAAGGCTGTGTGATAGTCACGTGTCAAGGCTGTGTGATAGTCACGTGTCAAGGCTGTGTGATAGTCACGTGTCAAGGCTGTGTGATAGTCACATGTCTAGGCTGTGTGATAGTCACGTGTCAAGGCTGTGTGATAGTCACGTGTCAAGGCTGTGTGATAGTCACGTGTCAAGGCTGTGTGATAGTCACGTGTCAAGGCTGTGTGATAGTCACGTGTCAAGGCTGTGTGATAGTCACATGTCTAGGCTGTGTGATAGTCACGTGTCAAGGCTGTGTGATAGTCACATGTCTAGGCTGTGTGATAGTCACGTGTCAAGGCTGTGTGATAGTCACGTGTCAAGGCTGTGTGATAGTCACGTGTCAAGGCTGTGTGATAGTCACGTGTCAAGGCTGTGTGATAGTCACATGTCTAGGCTGTGTGATAGTCACGTGTCAAGGCTGTGTGATAGTCACGTGTCAAGGCTGTGTGATAGTCACGTGTCAAGGCTGTGTCAAGGCTGTGTGATAGTCACGTGTCAAGGCTGTGTGATAGTCACGTGTCAAGGCTGTGTGATAGTCACGTGTCAAGGCTGTGTGATAGTCACGTGTCAAGGCTGTGTGATAGTCACGTGTCTAGGCTGTGTGATAGTCACGTGTCAAGGCTGTGTGATAGTCACGTGTCAAGGCTGTGTGATAGTCACGTGTCAAGGCTGTGTGATAGTCACGTGTCAAGGCTGTGTGATAGTCACGTGTCAAGGCTGTGTGATAGTCACATGTCAAGGCTGTGTGATAGTCACGTGTCTAGGCTGGGTGATGGTCATGTGTATAGTTTCATTCAACCATCTTTTTTTTAATGCAAACATCAGAAAATGTTCATGGCCCAGCTGCAACTTACTTTGGCAGCTTCATGGCATGACAAGTTGCAATGGGAGCTATTGTAGCATAAACACACTAACAGTGTGTCTGGAATCCTCCACACCAGTAATCCAACATGTCTTCAGCTTCTGTGCACTGCCACAGTCTAAAACAATTCCTTCAGCTTCTGGACACTGCCACAGTCTAAAACAGTTCCTGAGCTTCTGTGCACTGCCACAGTCTAAAACAGTTCCTTCAGCTTCTGTGCACTGCCACAGTCTAAAACAGTTCCTTCAGCTTCTGTGCACTGCCACAGTCTAAAACAGTTCCTTCAGCTTCTGTGCACTGCCATAGTCTAAAACAATTCCTTCAGCTTCTGTGCACTGCCACAGTCTAAAACAGTTCCTTCAGTTCTGTGCACTGCCACAGTCTAAAACAGTTCCTTCAGCTTCTGTGCACTGCCACAGTCTAAAACAGTTCCTTCGGCTTCTGTGCACTGCCACAGTCTAAAACAGTTCCTTCAGCTTCTGTGCACTGTCACAGTCTAAAACAGTTCCTTCAGTTTCTGTGCACTGCCACAGTCTAAAACAATTCCTTCAGCTTCTGTGCACTGCCACAGTCTAAAACAATTCCTTCAGCTTCTGTGCACTGCCACAGTCTAAAACAGTTCCTTCAGCTTATGTGCACTGCCGCAGTCTAAAACAGTTCCTTCAGCTTATGTGCACTGCCACAGTCTAAAACAGTTCCTTCAGCTTATGTGCACCGCCACAGTCTAAAACAGTTCCTTCAGCTTCTGTGCACTGCCACAGTCTAAAACAGTTCCTTCAGCTTATGTGCACTGCCACAGTCTAAAACAGTTCCTTCAGCTTCTGTGCACTGCCACAGTCTAAAACAGTTCCTTCAGCTTCTGTGCACTGCCGCAGTCTAAAACAGTTCCTTCAGCTTCTGTGCACTGCCACAGTAATTAGAGTGCCTCTACTTTACAAACACTGGACTTAGCTCTGTGACTTATTAAATACCTTACAAACACTGGCCTTAGCTCTGTGACTTATTAAATGCCTTACAAACACTGGCCTTAGCTCTGTGACTTATAAAATGCCTTACAAACACTGGCCTTAGCTCTGTGACTTATTAAATGCCTTACAAACACTGGACTTAGCTCTGTGACTTATTAAGTACCTTACAAACACTGGCCTTAGCTCTGTGACTTATTAAATGCCTTACAAACACTGGCCTTAGCTCTGTAACTTATTAAATGCCTTACAAACACTGGCCTTAGCTCTGTGACTTATTAAATACCTAAACACTGGCCTTAGCTTGTGACTTATTAAATGCCTTACAAACACTGGCCTTAGCTCTGTGACTTATTAAATGCCTTACAAACACTGGACTTAGCTCTGTGACTTATTAAATGCCTTACAAATACTGGCCTTAGCTCTGTGACTGATTAAATGCCTTACAAACACTCTGTGACTTATTAAATGCCTTACAAACACTGGACTTAGCTCTGTGACTTATTAAATGCCTTACAAATACTGGACTTAGCTCTGTGATTTGAACTAGTATCCTGTTGCTGTTCATGACATTGGTAATTATGTCGGGAGACTGCCATGCATTGGTCGATCATGTCATGTGACTATGCACGGCAACAGCTCTGTCATCCAAGTCCTGTGCTAGAGATCTCTTCTCTCTATAATTACCTAAGTACATGTATGTATTTATTATTGCCGACTCTATATTGAGCCCCTCCCTTCTCTATGCTCCTAGTAATTTGATGCTGGCCCATCCCTCAGCGGCAGCTCAGGTTTAAAATGTTGTTGTTGTTGTTGTTGCTGTCAGGGGAATTGGCCGAGGGTTCACTGGTCAGTATGAAGAGTACTTCAACATGGAAGTGAATGTAGATGCACTGGTGTACCTCATGCTTGCCAACAAGATGCTGCACGAGACGTTTCCTTTCATCATCACCATCGCCGAGGATGTCTCCGGAATGCCCACTCTGTGCAGGTCAGTTCTGCCTGCAGCAAGAATCAAGTTATATATTCATGAGGATACGTTGAAAGGTTGCGACACAAGGCATTGGTCATATTGGGGTGGGGAGGGGAAGAGGGCTGCGACTCGATCCATAACTGATGTAATAATGTGGCAAGGAGCCCTTCATGTGATCACCAGAAACTCCATCATTTAGTGCAGCATCCTAGGCTTGTCTCTTTCTCCTGGTGCGTAAGGATTAGGGCGAGGGTTGTGATTAGGGCTAGAATTATGGCAGGGTTAGGGCTAGGAGTATGGCTCTAGGGGTGGGATAGAGACAAGAGTCACTGTTTCTGAAACAGAACTGTCCCTTAGGAAGCTGTAGTGGCCATCCTACATACAGTAGTTGCCAGAGCAGAAAATTGACTAACAAAAGTTGATGTGTAAATATTATACATACATAGTATGTATACTGTACCATGCATGATACTGCTACTTACAAAGTTGATGTATATATATATACACATACACGTACTGTATAATATACTATATAATACACTGTACATGCATGGTACTGCTACTTGATGTGTGTATATATATACACATGTACTATCCATCTATAATACACTGTACCATGCATGGTACTGCTACTTGATGTGTGTATATATATATATACACATGTACTGTATAATACACTGTACCATGCATGGTACTGCTACTTGATGTGTATATATATATATACACATGTACTGTATAATACACTGCCATGCATGGTGCTGCTATATATATATATACACATGTACTCTATAATACATTGTGCCATGCATGGTGCTGCTACTTGATGTGTGTGTATATATATATGTATATACATGTACATGTATATACACATGTACTGTATAATACACTGTACCATGCATGGTGCTGCTACTTGATGTGTGTGTATATATATATGTATATACATGTACATGTATATACACATGTACTGTATAATACACTGTACCATGCATGGTGCTGCTACTTGATGTGTGTATATATATATACACATGTACTCTATAATACACTGTACCATGCATGGTGCTGCTTAAAGACTAAATAAATTCAATAACAAATACTATAAATCTTAAATTCATTGTTAACTTCTTCTTTTTTCATTGCCTCGCTCACCTACGAAAATATAAATTTTCAATTCAATATTTGAAGTTGGCTACTACTTGGTCGATCATGTGATCCACTGACGACGACTTAAGCTACCTTCAATGAGTGGACTGAATCTCGTGCTAGCTTGCCTCCCAGGTAGTGTGGCCTCGCAGTGCTGACAGCAACTCTTGAGAATATGCAGACAAATATGAAGCTGAGGAAACTGGAGAATAGCTCTCAGATGACATAATAACATTACAATACCATTCTCAATAGTCAACTTTAAATTGTATTCTCTCGACATTTCGAGTAGATGCTACACAATCTTTGTACCTGATGAAGGCTGGAGAATAATCACTGTAGCATGCTCAGGCTGTGTAATAATCATTATTTGTAGCACATTCAGTAAGAGATACATGTAGGGACGCTTACAACCAAGTTCTTTCTCCTCCTTCTCCTCTCACCTCTTTCTCATCCGTTCTCCTCTCCTCCTCTCCTCCTCCTCTCCTCCTCTCCTCCTTCTCTCCTCCTCCTCTCCTCCTCTCCTCCTCCTCTCCTCCTCCTCTCCTCCTCCTCTCCTCCTCCTCTCCTCCTCCTCTCCTCCTCCTCTCCTCCTCCTCTCCTCCTCCTCTCCTCCTCCTCTCCTCTTCTGCTCCTCCTCTCCTTCTCCTCTCCTCTCCTCATCCTCTCCTCATCCTCTCCTCCTCCTTTCCTCCTCCTCCTCCTCCTCCTCTCCTCCTCTTCCTCCTCTCCTCATCCTCTCCTCCTCCTTTCCTCCTCCTCCTCTTCCTCCTCTCCTCCCCCTCTCCTTCTTCTCCTCTCCTCATCCTCTCCTCCTCTTCCTCCTCTTCTCCTACTCCTCCCCCTCTCCTACTTCTCCCCCTCTCCTCCTCTCCTCCTCCTCTCCTCCTCCTCTCCTCCTCTTCCTCCTCTTCTCCTTCTCCTCCCCCTCTCCTACTTCTCCCCCTCTCCTCCTCCTCTCCTCCTCCTCTCCTCCTCCTCTCCTCCTCTCCTCCTCCTCTCCTCCTCTCCTCCTCCTCTCCTCCTCCTCCTCCTTCTTCTCCTCTCCCTATTCTCCCCCTCCCCTTTCCCCTCTCATTCTCCCCTCTTCCTTCCTTTTCCTCCTAATATTATTGACCTTCCACCCAGTTAGGCCCATTAACGAGGGGGGCATTGGGTTTGACTACCGCATGGCCATGGCCATCCCTGACATGTGGATCAAGCTGCTGAAGGAGGTCAGAGATGATGACTGGAGCATGCAGGACATATGGTGGACTCTCACAAACAGAAGGTGCGTGGGGGGGGGGGGGGGGGGGGGGGGAGACAGGTGTGAGCATCCTTCTATAAATAACAACGGCAAATAACATGTGCTCCTGGAGCACTGTTTGATAACTGCTTAACCCTTCCCTTCATGCTGTTGTTTTAACCATTGTATTTTATAGCTGTAGCTATATATGTGTGGTTCAATAATAATCGGTTCAGAATGCAAATTAATAAGCTGCAGTTTTGGTATAAGAATCAGCTTCATCGAGATATAAGCTGACAAAAGTTAAGCATCACTATATTGCTCTATGCCTAGTACAACACGTACAAGTACAGCAATTCATCCCCGAGCACCTCCTTTCTCAAGAGCTAAAGGATTCTGTGGAGCACCTCCTTTCTCAAGAGCTAAAAGATTCTGTGGAGCACCTCCTTTCTCAAGAGCTGAAGGATTCTGTGGAGCACCTCCTTTCTCAAGAGCTAAAGGATTCTGTGGAGCACCTCCTTTCTCAAGAGCTAAAGGATTCTGTGGAGCACCTCCTTTCTCAAGAGCTGAGGGATTCTGTGGAGCACCTCCTTTCTCAAGAGCTGAAGGATTCTGTGGAGCACCTCCTTTCTCAAGAGCTAAAGGATTCTGTGGAGCACCTCCTTTCTCAAGAGCTAAAGGATTCTGTGGAGCACCTCCTTTCTCAAGAGCTAAAGGATTCTGTGGAGCACCTCCTTTCTCAAGAGCTAAGGGATTCTGTGGAGCACCTCCTTTCTCAAGAGCTAAAGGATTCTGTGGAGCACCTCCTTTCTCAAGAGCTAAGGGATTCTGTGGAGCACCTCCTTTCTCAAGAGCTAAAGGATTCCGTGGAGCACCTCCTTTCTCAAGAGCTAAGGGATTCTGTGGAGCACCTCCTTTCTCAAGAGCTAAAGGATTCTGTGGAGCACCTCCTTTTTCAAGAGCTAAGGGATTCTGTGGAGCACCTCCTTTCTCAAGAGCTGAAGGATTCTGTGGAGCACCTCCTTTCTCAAGAGCTAAAGGATTCTGTGGAGCACCTCCTTTCTCAAGAGCTGAAGGATTCTGTGGAGCACCTCCTTTCTCAAGAGCTAAAGGATTCTGTGGAGCACCTCCTTTCTCAAGAGCTAAGGGATTCTGTGGAGCACCTCCTTTCTCAAGAGCTAAGGGATTCTGTGGAGCACCTCCTTTCTCAAGAGCTAAGGGATTCTGTGGAGCACCTCCTCTCTCAAGAGCTAATGGATTCTGTGGAGCACCTCCTTTCTCAAGAGCTAAGGGATTCTGTGGAGCACCTCCTTTCTCAAGAGCTAAAGGATTCTGTGGAGCACCTTCTTTCTCAAGAGCTAAAGGATTCTGTGGAGCACCTCCTTTCTCAAGAGCTAAGGGATTCTGTGGAGCACCTCCTTTCTCAAGAGCTGAAGGATTCTGTGGAGCACCTCCTTTCTCAAGAGCTAAGGGATTCTGTGGAGCACCTCCTTTCTCAAGAGCTGAAGGATTCTGTATTGCCTCAAATTTACTTCGGCTGCTAATTATTAGGCTGCTACATATTAGGGTTCCTGTTAGGTATGATCTTTCATCAGGAACCTCAATGATTTCCATTCGGCATGGAGTTGGGTCTTAAGGCGGGACTAATCCATTTCTTGGACTTTAAAAAAAATTCATTCATAACTTTTTTGTTCTATATACTATGATGTTGAAATTAGTACCAAAATGCTGCTCATTCAGAGAGCTTTCCAATGGTATATTTAGTTTTGACCTAAGGCCATCCTGGTCAGAGTTGTGGACAGTTGTGGACACCAAGGTGATTTCACATTATTGCACTTTACTCAACACCTGTGTGACATAACCACTTACAATTTTGACAGCACTTAGAGAACCCACATACATGCATTTTGAATGGATGAAAACATCATAACTTTTAAAATGGATTTTTAAGAAAGGTCAGTGTTTTGCTCATGATTAGCAACATTCCAGGGCTAATATCTCCCCCATAGATTTTTTTTAGTGGATTCTTTCCATTCAAATGAAAGAGTATGAAAAGAGCTTTCAAATTATGAAAAGAGCTTTCAAATGATATATTAAAAGTTTATATAGGACAAAGCATGGCCCAGTTATGTGCACACAAACTTGAAATAACTCATTTTGAGATAACGGCTCTTGAAAAAGGTACATTATTATGTTCTCTATCTTCCTTTCAGGTTCGTAACTTCGAATTTATGTAGTCAATAGCATGGACAAAAGTGTGTATAACTTTGCAGTGAAGCATTCAAATGCTCTGAAATAGAAATACTACATGAACTATACTATAGAATGAATAAATATCTTTAAAAAAATGTTTTTTGGGGGATCAATGGATTAGCCCCGCCTTAACTGGCGATGATCTTTGCTGCTTGCACAATGCAAAATAGAGTCTGTTGTAAAAATTAAAATAATAATAATTGTATCCAGCAACACTTAGCACTGTCACCACGTGGACCCTTCTCCCACAACAATTCTTCATCCTTTCAGTTATCACTTCTATTTGCACCGGCTGCAATATCGAACGTAAAACCGGTTCCCATTATTACTGCAAATCAATTTTTTAATCGCCTGTTTTGGTAAGTGTTGTGTTGCGCTTTTTCTGGCTTTAATATCCAACTTGCCTATTGCGTTAGTATTACCTATAAAGCCGTTAAAGACAATGTTTCAGCGTTGATATTGATCACACCACTACTAGCAACTGGAAGATAAGGATAAGAAATTATTGGCAGAAAGCTTAAACGTACCAATATCATTGATTGATCATCGTTTGCATGCCTTGCATGAATTAAACCCAGCTGCCTGCTTCCAATAACTGCTCCTTGAATTTGCTTCATTTCAGAATCCAATGATGCTTTAAATTCAGTGAATTATCTATCCGAGAAGAAATCAATATTTGGTTTCCTTTTCCATTTTAGGTGTCTCTCATTCCACAGCAAAAGTGATTGAGTGAGTGAGCATCTCTTTTCCCTTACTTCTAAAACAAGCCTGGTCATCCAGTATTGTAATGTGAGTTCCTGCAAAGAAGTTGTTGGTACAGCTGCTACGAAATTGAGACCACTCGTCCCAAGGCAACACCTAGTGTCTTGTCTAGTTGTCTTGGGTAGCCCTCCGGTGCTTGCTTTAGCTACCTCTATAGCAAAGCGAACTTTTTTGTGGGAGGAGCTCGTTGGGGCAGGGCTGGTGGATGTTTCTTGCTGTAGTGGACTTAGTGTTGGTGCAGAGTCAGTGGACGTTTCCTGGACGTCATCCAAGTTTACAGCGGCAAGGGAAGTTAACCAGTCGACTATTTTGTCACTAAAAAATTAGATTGCGTGCTGTGGTGCCCTCTGGTTTGTACATGGCTAGTTGCCACACATGGTGGCTAGGTGCTAGACACCTCGACCAACGGGATCTACGATATTTAGAAACCCCCCGTGCCTTAGTAGCACCCGCGATTGCGCTCAGGTTGCCACAGTCCAGAACCCTCAGGTTTCTAAATACCGTGTCTCAGTATGTAGCTGGAATAACTTGTTGTTAGCTCCAGGATACTTAGTAGGTTGGGAGGGACGGGATGGCTTCAGTGGCTGACTCCTTTAAATAAGTTACCAGGCCATAAAAGGTCAACAATATACAGCATTACATCATGTTCGACCAATCAAGTCTGGTTCATTTAATGACCTTATGGTGGCTGATGCCCGACTGCTTGGGGCGACCATGTTTGGTCCTATGACTACTGACATCATCCTAGTGTCTTGTGGTGGATGTGGTCAGGCTCTATCCTATCCTGAGGTAAAGGGTGGGGGTCATCAGTCTCCCAATCTTGCATCGATAAGACCTTCCCGTTGCCATTAGCGGAGCCAGGGCGATGTTGGATGGTGTACCGGTAGGGTTGGAGGTAAAGGGTCCACCGAGTGAGCTGTCCTCCCACATCCTTCATTCTGTCGAGGTACTGGGAGCAGTTACGCTCCATGACGATTCTGAACTTGTCCTCCTGCACGTAGACGTCGAAAATTTTGATGCCCTCCACAGTCGCAAGGCATTCCTTCTCGACTGCCGCATAGTTCTTCTCCCTCGGAAGCAGCTTCCGGGAGAAGAATGGGAACATCAGCCTCATCGATCTGGCTCAGGACAGCGCTGATGCCTACTGTACGTCCTAAATATTGCACTGTATGATGATAGACGTGGAATAAAACATCAATGATAGCCCACCAAACCTAGAAAGGACCGGACATCCTTCTTGGTGGTGACGAAGGTCTACACGGTGGTAGGTACGGTTGGATATAGCCTTTACCCACATTGTAGTGACTGAGGTAGAGGTTACTGAGTTTGGCCGCGAGTCTGTAATGTACGTCACCGTGGTCCACCTGAGGGTGGCTGTGAAGGTGGATCGGTGTCACTCCGGGAACTTGTGTATGACGACGGTCTGGCTCTCCGTTAGTCCCCTACCGATGGAGGGGGTACCTGTCACATCGGAATGTCCACTGGTTCTGTGAGGAGACAAATCTCTGGAGGTTCCCTTGTGGCTTCCCTTGCGGCAAATGGTGTCCCTGAGTGGGAAAACTGCCGACAGCGACTCTCACCTAGCCAGCATATTCACGTGAAATGTGGGGCGTGGCTTGAGACATGCGTCCATGCTGACCCTAAAAGTGTTAGAATATATCTTAGTGACGATACGGAACGGACTTTGCCATTTTGCTTGAGGTTTGTTGGAGGCGGTGGGAGCACCAGATCGTCGAGTTCGAAGGACTGCTCTCTGGCACACTTGTCATACACAGCTTCATATCCTGCTTGGCTGCGTCCTCC